>VZTZ01019717.1:0-11685 GCA_013400955.1 Drymodes brunneopygia
ATAATATACAAAACAAATAAATATAAAACACAAAAATCATAAATATAAGTGAGATTCACTTACATAAAAAGTTCTAAAAGGGAGGGTCACAATGAACTTTCTGAGGCAAATATACATCATTTTTTTGGTTTTTCCTCCTTTTCTGAGAAATGTTGACACTTCAGAAACATCAAAGCCCTAAAAGTTTATAATAAGAAAAAAACTCTTTATCTATCCAAGATTTTTCTGAATATGGAGATTTCTGTCTTGATACTTCAAGACCGAGCAATCCTTGGGTAATAAGCTTTCAGTAGCAGTAGTTAACTGAAGACCTGTCCATTTTTGACAAAATATTCTGTTAGTACGAAACAGGTATAAAAACGGCAAATTAACATCTACTAGTCTAGAAGTAATAATTAGGGGCCACTAATTTACTTTTTTTTTTTAATCCTTCAGATTTGCTCTTGGCACTCCATTAGCTTTTATTGGAAAGAAATAATTGGTTTGCATCCCATTTTTTCAACTACTGCCTTATCTGACTGCAGGCAGAAACACCTAAACTCAACCCACTACTTTAGAATGACAACTTTCTCCATATAGCTTTGTTGGCAATGAAAAGTCTGACCTTTAAATGAAATATTTTCTCAGTTTTATTGCCACCATAGCTAAAAGAAATGAGATTTCCCTAAAAGGTCCACAGATTTTAAAACCATATCTCTAGAAGCCAAATTTGTCATGTAACTCCTGGATGCAATTACCTAGCTTCTTTGTTTTTCCATTGTTGGCAAAGGCACCCTCTCTGCAGCATGTACTCCCCAGATTGCCCCTCCTGCTCCGTGAAGCAGCAAGATTTCCTCTGGCCTCCCACAGAAATCTGTGGCTTCTCAAGGACTGTAATGGCAAGAGTGATCACACAAATGATGATTTGTTCTTGGCCTCGATCTGCTGCCAGAACAGGGAAGCTGCTGGCCTTGGTGGCTCCGAGTCTTTCAGCACTTCTCTTTGGGGGGCTGAACCTGGATTTGCTATACCTCCTTGTGTCTCTTTACTGTGCCTCTCCCAAAAGCCTGGCTTGGCAACCTCACTCACCTGCTTGTATGTTTGCACAGCCAAACAGCGCTCCTGATAACGAGACCTGCATCATCAAAAAACAGAGAGAAATGCTGACCATTTGTGGATTCTTCTCTGCCTGACATTAAAAAAAAAGAGCAATTATATATTAATTTGAGCACTTGAATTCACCCGTGTAAACAATGAGAAATCAGGACTCTAAATTTCCCAGTATCTGCCTATGACAGGCTAAGGACATGGTTCCTCAGGAGCTGGACTTCTGAGTGAAACAACAAATTCCATACTCCAGCCACAGGAGCTGAGTACCATTTAGCTTTTAAGATAAGTGGAGCTTTTTGTATTTTATGCTGTTTTTTCAGACATTTCTGCGTGAAAGAGATGTTTTATTCCTGTTTTCTACTGAAAGTTTTTACTCCAAACACAACCAAAAAAAGTAATTGATACAGTGTGCAAAGAATGAGGTTGAATCATATGTAGTATGGCACAAACTTAGTGAAGCTGATCTTGGCTAAGATATTTTTAATTGATGTAAGCTATACTGATTTATTTTATTCTTAGGTTATCTGTATTATTTTCTGAGGATATGAATTGTGCATGTTTCTATTTTAAAGAGTAACGCATTAACAGGATGTTTGATGTTTTGAATTTCTGTCATATAAGAGCATGGCTGGCTGCTCAAGATAAAAGGTTCTAAAGTTGTCTAGACAGCTTCTGTCTCAGGTATAGCAGACCAGCAATGCTTTAATAGCCTCTAAATTATCTATTTGGTTTAGGCAATATAATAAAATAATTGCACTTTTGTGTTCCCACTTAAGAGTCAAAATTTCTTCTGAAATTTGACAGATAATCCTAGTGCTAATTTTTTCTCTAGTTTTCAGTGCAATTTTTGTAATAATTTGATAGATAACTCTAGTTGTAATTTCTTCCGCTGTCATGATACAATATGGAAAACTCTTAATTTTCTTGTACAATTGTCTGTGGCATTGCTTTAATCATTATAGAAAGGTAAATCATGGTTTGTATTTTCTTGCAGTCTCTGAGATTAGCTGAATTCTCTTCTTAATGCTCTTAGGAAGGTACTTAAGCAGATAATTCTCCATGCTCTGGATAATAGTGAGTGTTCCCAACAACACTCAAGAGCCACTTTTTTGCTTGGTGGCTAGTGCAGGCCCTGGAAGGAGATCATATTGATCCTACCAACACTGGTGGGATCTACCTAACTGCTTATGTTAAAACTGAGCTCAATTTCCTGTGAAAAAGCAAAGATTAAGAAAGGCAAGAATTAAAACCAACATAAACATACTGTAAGACTTAAGATGTGGTAAGGTGTATGTAACCACCTTCTTTCCTCATCTATTTCTTTTTCTTCTCTTCACTTACAAAACTATTAGCAATTTTCTAGCACTACAAAGGCCAGTTATAGCTGTTGTGGCAGGGCTCTGTGGGATGAACGCATTACAGATAAAAACCCTCTTCGCATCCCTCAAATCCCATTTTCACCTGCTCATGTGGTATTCACCCACAGCTCATAAACAATGAGTGAAGGAGACTCAGATTCAGCGTGAGCCTAGCAAAGTTACATTTTCCCTTGTGCAATTTTAAGGCACTGTTCTTTAGAAAGTGTGGGAGAGGCCGCTATGTAAGGTGTAAGAGAGCATGGTGAGAAAGGAAAGAAAGGAAGCAAAAGTTAACAAGTGTTTGCAGATGAAAAGTTAGGGAAATATAAATTTACTAGAAGTAAGAGGAATATGAATTACTTACATTGAAGAAGAAAACCATAGAACTTAAAAGTTGAAGAGAGAGATTACTGCAGCTATCCTTAAGCTAGCTGGTGTTCAATTCATTTTATAGTCCAGAGAAAAGTACTCATCTCCTGTTGCATGGAGATGAAGACCTGGGAAGTTTAAAATATATCTTTTTTTATTTATGAGACTCAAACTGTGCATTTTGGGTAGAATTCTGCTTGGAGTGGATCTGGTAGATTATAGTATAGTAAATACATGTTAATATCTAGGAATTAGAACTAGATGTAATAAATTTCTAACTTTACAGATTAATTTCTTTTATCAAAACTACAGATTTTGATCAGAAGTTTTATGCACAATCTAATGTATATTTTAAAGAACGATGGAATGAAGGCTCCACCAAAGTCATAGAAAATGAATTTACCTTACACAATGCACGGAGGAAAATTGATTTCACTGTAAATTAAAAAATAAATGCAGGAAAAACCCCAAACCCCTGAAATTTTAATTTTCCTGAATAAGGATTTAAATAATATTTCTGTGGACCTAAAAATTACTCTTAGTCAATAGCGAAGTTTTATTTAAGGTAAAAGAACACTAAGTAACATCTCCTCAATAGAAAGTAAGATAAGCTCATCTAATAAGGGTCAGAAATATCACTGAATATAATTTTGCATATAAACAAAGAAAATATGTTCCTTGCACACTGGAATTAAACTGACATATTCCTGAGTTTTGTAACTATTAGTAAATAAAATGCTAAACTAATAAGGCATTTTATTTCATTGGCAACTTGCTGTAATAATGCTAAGCTTCAAGGATGAAAACTGAATAGACAGCAGTACAAAATTTATTGTTATGTAGGATACTTATACTTTGATTACCTGTTTTTTCTATAGACTTGATGCCTATTATTGCACTTTAAACATCTGTATGTCACAGAGATTTATTCAGAAGCTTTTACTGCTTTCACTTCTTTCAAAATAGTGACAGTTTAAGGGAGCACTAGAAAATCCAATTAAATACTGCAGCAAATGGTTTGCTTCTAAAAAGGTATTTGAACTACCATATACTCTTGGTGAAGGCTCATAAAGAAGCATACAAAACAGTCTTCAATTTTATGAGAAGGGAGGAGGGGACTTCTGTAGAATGCACAGCATATATGACGAACAAGTAACTCTGCATTCATTCCCAAAATAAATATTCTATTAAGTGTGATTTTAATCTTTATTTTAGCCTTCAATAGACAGTTTAAGTAATAGGATAACTTAATTCTTAAATAGTTATTATATTTTTATAGAAATGACACTACAGCTGATATCAATGTGGTACCTATGAGCAAAAACTAACATGCAACAGAAAAGATTTCTTGCTTACAAGATTTTCTCCTAAATCCATAATTCCAGTTACACATATAGAAAGAAATACTGGATTTTCAATGTGATATTCGGATCTGTCTACATGTCTTAGGATTTTTCTTTTGTTTAGCATCATCACTTGACTGAGAAGCAGACACAAGAGTCAAACAAGACCCATGGTTTTACTGTTAAGTTCTCTGTATTTTTCTGCATTTATTAGAAGAAACGTTCACTGAACCAGAATCTGAAACCAAGACAGAGATGAAAATCATACAAATTAATTTGTTTAGAAAACTGAAAAAAATTGTTTTCTATTCTTATCAGGTTGAAATATTTAAGTATTATTACCATGACAAACTTCTGAAAAAAATTGAAGAAGTCTACCGAGAATATCAGTGTAACTGAGAGTATGAGAAGTGCAAACTGAAATTAGAGAACTGCAGATAATGTGAGTGCCCAGTCCATGAGGAATCCAGATGAGTAAGGATTGCGCTGACATCATTTGCTTTGGCAGTAAGATGGGCTTATTGAAGAAAAATAGTACTTAGCATGAACAAGCCTGACAGAAAATTTTGATGGATTTCTAGAGTGTTTTTTGTCTTTTGTGTGAGTAAAACAAATTCACTAGAGTTCATAAAAAGTTAAATGTGTAAAAGTCAGTAGTACCTTCCAGAATACCTCACTCAGCCATTTCTTATTTTGAAGAAGACTAAGTCAAACAAGACCAGTAATTATGGTCAGAAATTCTCCAACATTAGATCACTGTCCCAAACATTTTTTAATATTGCCCTTTCATGGATTTTTTTTCTGCCCTGCCTAACTCAGTTGGGAGTGCCTATTTGTGACTCATTACTTTACAAAACAGTGCACACCCAAGAAAGAAGGAGGAAAACTTTTAAGGATTTATCGTATTGATAAAGATCCTTACCTTCATATGTATTTGAATACACTGAAACTATGTCCAAAATACACTGGTAAAAACTTCTGGAAATAAGCTAGGTCCCCTTAAGGACACTTTTGGAAGTTATTGCCTGCCTTGTATTGCCCACATGATGGCACTGCATGGGTATGTGAGATGAGATGGTGGCCACATCATGCATGGCTTTTCCACTCTGTGCTTGGCTCTTCTGCAAAGAGAAAATGGAGATTCAGAGCTGCCCTCTACCAGATACTCTTCATAGGCCTGCAGAAGACTTCAGGGTTGCAGCCAAGAAATGTATTCCAGTACAGACACAAACAAAATGGAAGACTTTATCAGAGGTGAGTGATATCATTGCAACAGTGTTATAAAACACCATTTCAGTATGAACACAATATTAATAGCAGCAAGTAGTTTGTTGCTTGTTTGCTATTTTCTATTACCTAAACCTATGCTTATTGGGCCAAATATCCATTAAATTCAGAGATGGTTATAATATACCCACCGTAAGCCCCTCTCAGCTGAAATGAACTCCAATTAATGAGTCAGAGCACTGGGTATAGAAAAGAAGCGAACAGTGTAACATAAAACCTAGCCTGGATGCAACTATTGTCCCAATTTTCAAGAAGGGCAAGAGGGATGACCATGATAACTACAGACCTGTCAGTCTTCTTTCAGTGCCCATTAAAATTATGCAGAAGGATATTCTGGGCGTTACTGAGAATCACCTGAAAAACAACACAGTCACTGGTCACAGCCAGAATGGCTTCATGAAGGGAAACTCCTGCTTGTCACACCTGATTTACTCTTATTACAAAGTAACCCTCCTTGTTGGCGGGTATACAAGGGAAGCCAATAGATATAATCCCCCTAAATTTCAGTGAAGCATTTGGTATTATCTCTCCCAATATCCTTCCTGACAAAATGCCCAGCACTGAGCTGGACAAACACATCTTGTGATAGGTGAGATACTGCCTCACAGGCTGGGCACAATGGGTCATAGTGAATAGTATGTCAGCTGGTGACCAGACACTAGTTGGGTCTTGCAAGGCTCCATTTTAGGCCCAGCGTTCTTCAACATCTTCATAAATTACTTGGACCCAGGACTTGAAGGGATTTTTTGAAGGGAGTCAGTTTGCTGATGACACTAGATTGGAGGATTTGCTGACTCCCTCAAAGGCAGAGAGGCCCGGCAGACAGATCTTGACTAATGATTTTCAAATCATTAGTCACCAACTATATGAAGTTTATGAAGGATAAGTAACATATTCTGACTCTGGAATAGGGCAATCTCAGATGTATGGACAGACTGGGGAATGAGAGGTTAGAAAGCAGTGCTGTGAAAAGGGACCTGGGGGTCCTGGTCAATGGTGAGTTGAACAGGAGCCAGCAGTGCCCTGGCAGCCAGGAGGGCCACCTGAGTCCTGGGGGGGCATCAGGCACAGCATCACCAGCCGGGCAAGGAGGGGATTGTCCTGCTCTGCTCTGCTCTGCTCTGCTCTGCACTGGGTGGCCTCACATCGAGTGCGGGAGGCAGTTTTGTGTGCCACAACGTAAGAAAGACATTGAGCTGTTAGTGTCCAAAGGAGGACAATGAGGATGGTGCAGGGCCTTGAGGGGAACTCTTGTGAGGAGCGGCTAAGGTCACTTGGTCTGTTCAGCCTGGAGGAGACTGAAGGGAGACCTCTTTGCTGTCCACAGCTTCCAGGGGACCAGCTGAACTCTTCTCTTTGGTGACCAATGACAGAACCCAAGGAAATGGCATGTATTTGTGTCAGAGAAGGTCTAATTTAGATATTAGGAAAGGTTTTCCACCCAGGGGATGGTTGTGCACTGTAACAGGTTCCCCAGGGAAGTGGGCACAGCCCCAAGACTGACAGAGTTCAAAAAGCATTTACACCGCACTCTCAGGCACACTGTCTTGGGGCTGTGTTATTCAAGACCAGGAGCTGGACTTTAATGATGCTTGTGGGTCCCTTCCAACTCAGAGTTCTCTATGATTCAGTATCATTTTACTTATTTGTCCTAAAGAAAAAAAAGTTTAGATAGTAAAGCTCACACGAAAAAAGTAAAACAGAAAGGATGTTTGAATGATATAATATGTTTATTCCCTTGAGGACTCACTTCATTCCCCCAGTCTGATGATGACTAATATAGCTGGAGAGGGAAGGTTATTACCAGATAATGAAACCTGTTTATTGTGTCTTCTGCTATTAGGATGAGCTATTTTCCCCAGTAGATTATTCAGGATATCTCAGGGATAACATTTCTATAGCACATTTTGCTTGTTTCTGCTTCTTTCTTCATTTTTTCATGATAAGAGAAAAAATGCCATCCATGATCAAAAGAAACAATTTGAAGGTAGAAAGTTTTTCTAAAGTTCATAGACTCCTAATATATTCTGGGAGTTTATGTAATCACTAGTACTGATAGACTTTACCAATTGCAGGCATGCTATGTCCATAATGATTTGATTCAGGGGTGAGCAATGGCAAGGAGCTTTAAAAATATGTGTATTACTGCCAAAAATGCACAAGAGAAGCACCCTTCACCTGTGCCTTATGGTCTAGAGGTTTTGGTCCAAATTGCAGACCTGGCATTCACTCTGTCTGGAAGGAAGAGGACCACCACTGTAGTCCTAATGCACTGCTAGCTGTGCAGGGCAGGGCTGCATTGGGCTGTGCTGCAGGCTCATCTCTGCCTGTGCCTGTGTGAAGAAACAGGCAGATGTGAAGGAAAAGGAGTGGTCCTGTGCATCCTCCACACCAGGAAGATTGGAGGCAGCTGACATGCCTTATCACGGGGGAGGAAAGTGTACAGCACTAGTCTGGGCTAAACACCACCCCCCTGCAGAGCACTGAATCCAGCAGTAGGTACTTTACAGTAATGGAAAAAAGGTCAGATCTTGAAAAGCAATGAAGAAAGGGAGTAAAAATTAGTGCCAGAGACAGGGCACATGTTCTGTGAGCCTGTGGTGTGATACCTCCATTCTTCAATAGATGTAAGGATGAACAGAAGAAGATTTTATTTAGCAATCTTAAACTGTACAGTAATTCAAGACTGGTTTAAGGGAGCCACTAGGTAAACTGCACAGTGCCTCTCCCAATGCAATAAGGTGCTTTTTCCATCCCTATTCCCAGCCTTGGCCCTGCCTTGCTGCACATGAAAAAGGGTTTTTATTTCATTTGTATCATTTCAAGATAAATATGAAATATACCGTTCAATGTTAGAAGGTCTAAATAAAAGGTTTCAGTAGTTCTGCAAATTAAACACTATATTTATGTAAGAGATTTTTGCATTTATCACTTTTGCCTTTTCTGATAGAAAACACCCCACCAAAAACTGTATTGTGTCAATAGTATTTGGAAATTGGCATGACACAGGAACTTCTTAACCTTTATATCCCTAATGTTTTTAGGCAGCTGTTCCTTGATGAAATTTAGTACATGCAGGAAAAATTAATAAGATCTCACAAGAAGCAACAAATTCAAAATATTATTATTTTCCTTTTAGTACCTCCACATCACTTGTTTTTATATCTTTTGATCCCGAAGAAGTTATATAATTGATCCTTTTTCATTTATAAGTCTCATCTTATGCATATGTTGTCTCTGTGTGGTGAACAGGGATTAATTATGCTTTAGTTACAAGTCTACCATCCACTGTGCAGAAAGTTTGCTCAGGAGCAGTACTGACGAGAATGGTCAGCACTGGTAGATGGAAGAAGTGACAGACACAGCAGCACAAGGAAGTAGCAATAAGTAATCAGGTTAAAAGGCGTTAAAACACAAAGGGTATAAAAATAAAGCTTTATGATTTAAAAGGCACACCTTGCACCAACAATAAAACTCGATAATTTGTCTGAGGAGAGAAAATGAGGCACGACAATTAGAAAATTGCATTTAGCATATTGCGATACATGTTGTCCAATGTTCTTATGAAAACTTTGCTGCAATATTGCTAGCCTGAGCTACTCACTTCACATTTGTCCTCAATTTTGAGCCTTCTTACCAAAACATCCTAAAACTTCAAGTTTTTACGTGTATGTATATATATAAAACCTCCTATGTAACGCATGTTTCTTCCCAGATTTGCCCTGCTAGCACAAGAGCAAAACAAAGCAGCACAGGAGCGCAAATACCCAGCTTGTGGGCAGCTTTCAAGTGCTAGCTTTATTCTGTTCTTAGTGGTTTTGACACAGGTTTTTAGTTGATTTATGTGCTTCATGTATTAGGCAGTTACAAAGCTTATGCTTTCACACTGAAGGAAAAGATAAATCACATAGGATGAATAAACAGACTTGGGGTTTTAATACAGTAAAAGTATAATTCTTCTAAAATTCTGTCAAGTGCTGACAATCCAATAGTAGAGGCATAGGAACGCTGTTTCTTTATTTTACATTTCTTCTATTTCTATGCTTTTAAAATCACAGAATAAATTTGGGTATTTGTCCTATCTTTACATTTTTGTCCCAGGAACCTAGACCTGATACCGACTGTGGCAGGGTTAGAGAGGAGAAATGCCAACTGCTAGTCATGATTAATCATCACAAAGGTTTGAAACCTGTAAAAAAACATTATTTAGATTAAACGAATGTTGACTTGTTAGAAGTATTTATAGAAATATCTCTGAGGTAACATATTCTCATGCATTATATATTTAGAATTCTCATGCAGAGCACAAGAAGGAATAAAATAATCAACTCAGCAAGACGTGGCATCCTCTTAACAGCACTGTCTAAAATGGAGGGTTACAGAGCTTGAAGAAGCTCTATTACCTATCATTAAGTATAAATATTCCATTTCATGTAGCACATAGTATGGGGATACTGGCAATACCTTTCTGTTAAAGAGAAATAGTGAATTATCTGGGCCTGTAGGGTCTTTCATTCCCATAGTAGTAACAAAACCCAAAAGCATATAAAAAAGAGAACTATTGCTTGTCACTGCTCTCTACTGACAGAACAAAAATAGGAAAGTTATTGTCTACTTAGAAGCATTTAAGAAAATAAATTCAGGTGAGAGTCATGTTTTCCACTCTAGTTGTTTCAGAATCTACCCTCAGCTCTCTGTTCATGCTTATTTCCCTCAGTAAATTGTCACTGCATAAGGAAACATCTCCTTTGATTTCTGTCACCCAGAGAATCTATGCATAAATTCATAATTTTTTTTCTTGAACACTTGGAGGTGGAATCTGTCCCTCATAGTTTGGCAAACCAATATTTCACAACTGTTTCCATAAATATCTCAGTCCTTGTTATGGTAGCAAAAATGGTCATTTTAAAAAAGAGTTTCAAAAAGTTCTATTTCACAGGCCGTCCTTAATCTTCCTTAATCCACAGGTCTATCTTAATGATACTAATGTCTTAAGAAGTTCCTGAATGAATCTGCAATTTGGCAGCACAGAGTGCTGTGCCTTATATCAGTTTACGAGAGAGCTGTGTTGATTTGAAATAACAGTATGAATATGGAAGGCAATGGTGGGTAGACAGAAGTGGCACTGTACTGAGATAGCTGTTCTATGTCAAGGTGCAGGAAGAGACTTTCAGGTGGAAAGGATTTTTCTTTTTGTTAAGAAAAATTAATAATCTCAAATAGTTTAAATTAAACTGCCAATGTGTACAGTTCATTGAGACTTATTTTACTTTTGCAATAAAAATGTAAATTTTAGGGAAATTATAACAAAAAATCATTTGAGAAATAAAATGGTTCTGAATTTTCCATTAATTCTTTGATTTGTTCCTAACAAAAATGTTTAATAAAAACAACATGTATTCTTGTAGCATCACTGAATGAGCAACTTTTCTCTGGGAAGTTCACCTGATTTTGATTTATCTTGGTTTAATGCACGAAAAAGAAATAGGTATGCTGAAATCACTATGGGCATGATTCATCGTCACCCGTTTTGTTAAGAACTGGTAATTTCTTAAAGCCTTTTAGGACTATTTTTCACATGCTTGAGTAGTTTGCTCTTACTACTACACTTAAAGTCATAGATATTATACACTGTAACTACTGAAATGTCATAGTAACTGAAACCATGACAGAATTAATAAATTGCCACAGCATAGAAAATACAAACAAAAACAATTAGTATGTTAATAACATCATATCATTAGACCAAAACTTTTTAACAGAACAATGCAGAGAATAAGGAAATGTGAATTTTGCACTGACAGTGTTGGCACACAAATGCCATTCACAGCAATCTCAACAAGCTGAAAAAATGGGCCACTATTCTTCACCCAGATTCTTTGCTGATTATGTCAGAGATGTTGTGTGTGGCAGAACAAGGGTCAGCAGTCCTAAGGTGAGGTAAGAACACTGACTGGTCATGCGTGGAGACTCCCATCCACGTGGAAAAACACTGAGCAGCCTGGTCTAACTTCAAGACTGGTTTTCAGCACAAGTCTGGACGTGTTGGCCAAGGATACAGGCTATGATTCAGCAAACCTCCCAACAAACTTTTACCTCTATCACAGCAAAAACTTTGAGGATTGTTTAAAGAAAAAGGTGGTTGCTTTTAATTCTGGGAAAGTGCTTACCAAGCCTGGGGAGTGTACAGTGAAAGGGGAGATGTATTTGAGGTAAGTGCTACAGACTCACAAAGATGT
>VZTZ01019718.1:7282-24643 GCA_013400955.1 Drymodes brunneopygia
TGTGTTATCTATAGGGGTTAATGTATAAATATTTTCAATTGTCTATAGGATTATATATAGGGGTTTGTATATATAAATATTTTCAATATGTCCAAATACATTACAATTTTAAAATAATTATTAAATATTTTAAAAATAATAATAAAAATAGTTATTATTTTAAATATATTAAAATCAAATAAACATGTAATAATAGAAATATTAGTGTGTTATAAAATTATAACTATTAGATACTTTAAATAAAATGTATTATATGTGTTTTAATATATATATAAAAAACTATACTGGTTATTTTTCCTGGAATAACCAAACCCTCTTCTCTTTCTCTCCCTCCTTTCTTCCAGGCCTTCTCAGTATTTTTTGTGTGTGTAGCATTCACCTCCAACATCATCTGTCTGCTCTTCATCCCAATCCAGTGGCTGTTCTTTGCTGCCAGCACCTATGTGTGGGTACAGTATGTGTGGCACACAGGTGGGGCATTATTCTTTATTTACAACCTCCTCACTCACTTAGAGCTGCTTTATTTACAGCTCTCCTTTATTGACAACTTCCTCCTCTCAATAGACACCTCACAGCTTTTAGGAACAAAACCCCTCTGCTGTTACCCCTCATTCAATGCAGTTTTTTAGGGTTAAAGGTGTTTTTTTTTTGTTCTGCACTTGGGGAGCATCCCCAGTAAGCAGGAACTGGAGGGGTATAAGCAGGAATTCCAGAGCAGTTAAAAAAACCCCTGAATTCCAAACTCTCCTGCAGTGATTCAACAACTCCAGAGCACACAGGAAGAGTTTGTGAAGGTGTTCTGTCCTTCCACCCTCGATTGGTGTGCTGTTAATTTAGTTATTGACATTCAAATATCAGTTATTTCAGTGATCACAGTTTATTTCTGCTTTAGCAAAGCTTTGTGTCAGCTGCATCCAGTTTCTCCTCTGCTGTGATACCAGAGGCTGCCCTGACAGTTTGAGACTTATATGGAGAATTCTTGTCCCCCTCTGCTGCCCTTTTTTCCCCTGGCTTGTTTGGGTTTGTTCTCGTAAATCCCTGGGTTTGGATGCAGCAGTGGAGCTGGGGGGAGGAGGTGGTTGAGCTCCTTCCCTCAATCAAAACATTTTAGGAATAAAATCTGATTTAAATTTATTTTTTTAGGGGTAACTTTTCACTCCCCAAATTCTTGGGATTTGGGGTTTGTGGAACATTTCAGGTTTGCCCTGAGTTTGCAGGGTGCTGTGGATCATCCCTCACTCAGCTCTGTGACAGCTCCGTCACAGCTAAGAATGGCAGTGTGGGAGCTGATGGCAGATGCTGGGAGCCACTTGCTGCCCAATTTCAAATACCTGCAGAATCTGGGGTTATTTTTAGAGCTGTATTAATATGTTCAGGCCTTATCTGAAGTTGTTCAGCGTTGATGTTTAGGAGGAACAACCTGACGGGCCAGTTCTAGCTGCAGCTATTGAGCTGATTTAATATTTTAATTCATGGCAACCTCAGGAATTATTCATTTTCAGTGCTCATCCGAGTTGATGGGAACTTGCTTTTATTCCCTCTTTTTTTTTTTTTCTGTTTTAAACTATAATCTTTTTAGGTGAAATCTTTACGGTCTGTTTCCTCTGACTCTTGAAATGTTTTAAAAATAACTTTCAAATCCTTGCTGCCTGTGCTGTGTCCCTGAGGTGCCTCTGTTTCCCTTCCCTCCACAGAAAGAGGTGTGTGCTTACCAACAGTATCACTGTGGATACTTTTTGTTTATATTGAAGCAGCCATTAGATTTAAAGATTTAAAAAACTTCCACGTGGACCTCTGTCGTCCATTCGCAGCACACTGGTGAGTGCCCCTCTCTTCTCCTTTTCCTTTTAACCTCTATTTCACCAGGAAAATGAATAATCAGGGCTTTTTATTTGGGTTCAGGGCTTGGCTGTTCGCTTTTCCCACTTCTGCCATTAAATATTCCATGAGAAATGAGTGTGAGCAAGGCCCCAGTGCCACCTCTCTGTGCTGTAGGAATTTGTAACGTGAATATTCCCAACATTCCTTCAAAGCAAAAACCTCTGTATAGATCATTTTCCCTGGAAGCTGTTTCTGCATGTATCTAACTGATTAATTTGCTATCCTGCCTATAGTTTGATTAATAATAATAATTTTTTTTTTTCCCCTCTTTAGCATTGGCTACCCTGTTGTGACTTTGGGCTTTGGCTTCAAAAGTTACGTCAGCTACAAGATGCGCTTGAGGAAGCAGAAAGAGGTGCAGAAGGAGAACGAGTTCTACATGCAGCTCCTGCAGCAGGCACTGCCCCCAGAGCAGCAGATGCTGCAAAGGCAAGAGAGGGAGGCAGAGGAAGGCAAGTTATTCCTTCATGTGTTCCCTGTTCTCTGCTGTTCCCAGAAAAAAAACAAACCCCAGGCGTGCTGGGGGAGGAGCTGCCTCAGCCTGGGGTTTGGTGGGAGTGTGGTGAGCTCAGGGGGGGCAGGAATTAAATCAGTTTGGAGGGGTTGGTGTGATAGGAAAAGTGAATTGTGGCCCCTCTGCTCAGTCCTTCATCAATCTGGTCAGCCAGTGGTGTGTGGAGCTCCAGTGTTTATTATTAAATCCCTCTTTCCTGCCTGGAATGAGGCAAAAAGCCTTAAATTAGGTGACTTTGGTTCTCTTTTCTAGAGAGTCTCCAACACTGATTGTTTCCTGCAGGGATGAGGCAAAAAACCGTAAATTAGATGACTTTGGGTTCTCTTTTCTAGAGAGTCTTCAACACTGATTGTTTTCTGCAGGAATGAGGCAAAAACCCTGAAATTAGGTGACTTTGGTTCTCTTTTCTAGAGAGTCTCCAACACTGATTGTTTCCTGCCTGGAATGAGGCAAAAAACCTTAAATTAGATGACTTTGGGTTCTCTTTTCTAGAGAGTCTTCAACACTGATTGTTTCCTGCCTGGAATGTGGCAAAAACCCTTAAAATAGGTGACTTTGGGCTCTCGTTTCTAGAGAGTCTCCAACACTGATTGTTTCCTGCCTGGAATGAAGCAAAAAGCCTTAAAATAGCCGACTTCAAACTCTCTTTTCTAGAGACTCTCCAACACTGTTTCCTGCCTGGAATGAAGCAAAAAGCCTTAAAATAGCCGACTTCAAACTCTCTTTTCTAGAGACTCTCCAACACTGTTTCCTGCCTGGAATGAAGCAAAAAGCCTTAAAATAGCCGACTTCAAACTCTCTTTTCTAGAGACTCTCCAACACTGTTTCCTGCCTGGAATGAAGCAAAAAGCCTTAAAATAGCCGACTTCAAACTCTCTTTTCTAGAGAGTCTCCATTTGGACTCTCTTTTCTAGAGAGTCTTCAACACTTGATTGTTTTCTGCAGGAATGAGGCAAAACCCCTGAAATTAGGTGACTTTGGTTCTCTTTTCTAGAGAATTTCCAACCCTGATTGTTTCCTGCAGGAATGATGGATGTGTCCATAGTGATTTTTCTTTCTGTGGCATGCTATTGATGGGTTTAATGAACTAAGTTGGTTGTTTTTTTTTTTCACTTTGGTGTTGCAGCAGCCAAAGGATTATCTGATATGGATTCCTCAATACTCCTGCAGCACAATGGAGGCATTCCAGCCAATAAAAAAATCTCTGCTACGTTGCCAGAGCTGGAATATCGAGAAAAAGGCAAAGAAAAGGACAAGGATGCCAAGAAACACAACCTTGGGATAAACAACAACATTTTGCAGCCTGTAGACTCTAAAATACAAGAAATTGAATATATGGAAAACCATATCAATAGTAAAAGATTGAATAATGATCTTGTAGGAAGTACAGAAAACCTCTTAAAAGAGGACTCATGCACTGCCTCGTCCAAAAATTACAAAAATGTCAGCGGGGTTGTGAACTCGTCCCCCCGCAGCCACAGTGCAACCAACGGGAGCATCCCCTCCTCATCCTCCAAAAATGAGAAAAAACAGAAATGTGCCAGCAAGAGCCCCAGCACACATAAGGACTTAATGGAAAACTGTATTCCTAATAACCAGCTAAGCAAACCAGATGCACTGGTAAGGTAAGTCGGGCCTGAGCCTTGGCTCACCCTCCCTTGGGACAGCAGATGTGTCATTTGGTTGGTGTTAGAAAAATGTCATTTGTGAGCACATGGAGAAGGCAGGACTGTGTGGTGGTGGGGTGGGATCTCCAGGAGATGTGTGGGGTTGTGTTCCTGGTTTGTGTTGGATGTGCAGCCCGGAGCAGATTGCTGCATTTCTGGCTCAGCCTCTGCTGCTCCCCTGCCTCACAGGGCTCTTGTGAGGCACCAGAAACACTCTGGGAGAAGGCAGGAGCAAAATGTGGGGAAAATCAGCTCATCTGTCCTTGACAGCTCTTCTGTGGAGCCACCTTTTCCTCTCCAGGGAGTTCAGTGGGGTTTGTTGGTGCCTGAGCAGGAGTTTTGTTCTGTTTTTGCTTTAATCTTCCGTTCCAAGTGCAGAGAGGCAGGGCTGGTGTGGAGCTGAGCCCAGCCCTGCTGCAGGCACAGGTCACAGGGGTTTGTGTGGCTGCCTGGGAATCTGTCAGCATGGAAAAGTCCCAGCTTCTCCTCTGCTCCTGGGAAGTTGAGGGGAAGGAGGATTGCTGAGGTGCAGTGGCTCACCCTGAGGCAGATGGTGCTGTCATGTGCTGCCAGGAAAAGCAGCAGTGAGGAAAGGGCTGTGACTGTGCATGGAGGGATGGCTGGAACAGAAACTGCTCCCCAGCTCTGCCCCTCTCCACCATCTCCCACCTGCCTCGTGGCTCTCTTATTCCTTATTCCACCAAATTTAATTGGCAGATCAAGCTCCTTTTCCCTGCAGGTGCCTTCTGATAGTTGGGCTTTTGTCCCTGAGGGTTTGTGCTGTGGGAACACAATTGCTTCAGAGGAAATATTCTTTTCTCCTGTGATAATCACTCTGCCCCTGATTGACAGAACCCAGCCAATTAAACACCGGGGTTAATTGATAGCTAATAACTTGTGAGAGGCAGATCAGAGAGCAGGTGGTCAGTGTGATCTGTGGGTCCAGTGCAGGCAGGGCTGATGGGGTGCAGAGGCTCTGCCCTCAGCAGAGCTGCTCCAGGCCTGGCTGGCTGCTCCCATCCCAGCTGCCAGCTCTGCTCTCTCTTTATAAGGTTTGTTTGCTCCCTGAGGGAGGGAAGGCTCAGCTCAGCCTGCTGCAGTTCCAAACATCATTCCTGAGGCTGGAGAAGAGGGGAGGGAAGGCCTTTAGCAATGCCCTGCCAGCCTGAGGGTTGTGTGGCTGTGACAGGGACTGAGGTTTAAACCTGGCGTGTTTAAACTTTAAATTTCATGTTGAAATCTTTCTGTGGGAGCTGAGAACAGGTGGTCACTGATTGCCCAGAGTGGGTTTTGGAGCACAGAAATGAGTTTAGAACAAACCAGCTCGTGTCCTTAGGGAATTCCAGCTCCTGGAGCTCCCTGGGGAAGGACAGAGCACCCAGCTGTGCTCTGAAAGTGCCTTCCTCTGCCCTGAAAGGGAATTTACCTTCTTCAGCCGTGTGTTTTTGGGGTGTGGAGCTGTGCTGCACATCCCTGGAGCTGCTTCCTGTCCCTGTGCAGGCAGCCCAGGGAGCACCAAACCCCCCCAGCATCTGCTGCCTGAAACCATTCATGAAATCCTGATTCTGCTCAGCCTGCCCGTGCAACTCCCACAGCAGAGGGAGCACAAACTCTCACCTGACAAATTGGATGGGATGGATGCACTTAAATTGAAAAATTCATGGTGCTTTTTTTATTTTAACCTTGTCAGTTATCCCGTCCCTGGAGTGCCAGGCATTTGTTCATCATCTTTTCCACTTCCAGGAGTGTTGCTCACTGCTGTTATTAAACTTTCAGTCTGTGCTGCTGCTGGAGCCTGGCAAGGGCTGAGAGAAGTCCTGCATTTGTTCAGCCTCAGCTCAGATCTGCTCAGCTTCCAAATAAAGCTGCTTTTTCTGACTCAGTGTCCAGCAGCCTCTCAGCAGGATGGCAGCCTCGAGCTGCTTTCCTTTTGTGTCCACACTGATGGCCCTGAGCTGAGTAACCAGGAGCAAATGGGAAATGTTCCTGCTGCTGCTGGGATTAACAGGGCTGGAGACAGCCAAGATCTGGAGGTTTTGGAGAGCAGGAGCTTTGCAGGGTTGAGAACTTTGTTCCAGCAGGGAGAGAAGGATCCTGGTTTTCTGTGGATTCCTGGCTTTTTGGGAATGAGAGCCTGTCAGTTCCAGCAGGGAAAGGAGGATCCTGGGTTTCTGTGGATTCCTGGCTTTTTGGGAATGAGAGCCTGTCAGTTCCAGCAGGGAAAGGAGGATCCTGGTTTTCTGTGGATTCCTGGCTTTTTGGGAATGAGAGCCTGTCAGTTCCAGCAGGGAAAGGAGGATCCTGGTTTTCTTTGGGGACTCCTGTCTTTTTGGGAATAAGAAATGTTCCCAGGAGCTGCAGGGAGAGCCTGTCAGTTCCAGCAGGGAAAGGAGGATCCTGGTTTTCTTTGGGGACTCCTGTCTTTTTGGGAATAAGAAATGTTCCCAGGAGCTGCAGGGAGAGCCTGTCAGTTCCAGCAGGGAAAGAGGGATCCTGTCTTTCTCTCCATGGATTCTTGTATTTTTGGGAATGAGAGCTGCTTTTGGGAATGAGAGTCTGTCAGTTCCAGCAAGGAAAGAAAGAAGGATCCTGACTTTCTTTGTGGCTTCCTGGGTTTTTGGGAGTAAGCTGCTTTTGGGAATGACGGCCTGTTAGTTCCAGCAGGGAAAGAAAGAAGGATCCTGGCTTTCTCAGTGGATTCCTGGCTTTTTGGGAATGAGAGCCTGTCAGCTGCAGCAGGAGCAGCTCTGGAAGTGCTGCAGGAGCAGTGGCCACTCCAAAGGAGCAGCTTCACTGCAGGGGCTGCCTGTGCCAGGGCAGAGCAAAGGCAGAGCTGGGGGTCTTGGAGAGCTCCTCAGGGCCCTGGGGCTCCTTCCAAATGATCATTTTTATCTCAGCTGTGTTCCACTCGTGTGCCAGTGCCAGGTGATTATGGGATGGAGTAAACTGAGCAGCCAGACATCAATAGTGGGGAGCATTAAAGCTGAATTGAGTTGTGTTTGAGTTGATCCATCAACCTCCCCCGAGGCATTTGGAAAAACTCTCATCACTCTCAGAGGTGATTCCTGATGAATTCTCCTCCCCAGGAATGGTAGGAGGTTGGTGCCCAGCAAAGGAAATGGGTAAATCTGCAGTTAGGGGAGTGACAAACTGAGGGAATTGACCTCACTTGTGTAAACAGCACAACATAATCTGCGACTAAAGCCTGGCTTAAAAAGCATTCTGTGTCAGAACCAGGAGTGGTGCAGCAGCAGGGGGAAGCCTCTCCCAGAACTCGGGTGTGCTTTGCTTCCCCCTCCTCTGCAAATCATTCCCTCCACTAAGCCTGGAAATGAGAGACTTGAGCAGCAAATGAAATCAGGGTAGGGATAACAATAATTTGAGAAATGCTGCTTTGGTGGGTCATTTCTCACTGCAGCAGCAGTGCAGCCTGTTCCAGAGGGGAGGGGAGCTCCTGCACTGCTCCCTGCTTGCAGCTGTGACTTTTTTATGGCTTTTGTTGGGTTACCTTGATGTGCTTTTATTTTAGAGTGGTTTTGATGTCCTTGTGGGAGAGGTGACCTCAGTGCCAGGAGCTCCTGTGGGTCTGAGGGGTCACTCCCTGCTTGTTTTCTCCTTAATGAAGCTGTGTCTGCCTAATTGGGGCAGGGCTGGGAGTGAGAGCACGCAGGGAGCATTTGCAGGATGATGGATTTTCATCTTCCTCACTCCTTTTGGGGAGAGAGGAGCCTGGATTTGCTCTGTCTTTGGCAGAAAACAGAGATTCCCTGCTCTGGTGTTTAAAGCTGGAGCAAAACCTGGAGTGTAATGGAAAGGGGTAATTAAAACCTGCTGAAATCTTCCTCACTCCAAACCAGCCCATGGACGGAGCAATTTCCAATGGTTTTGTGTGGCATTGACTGGAAAGAGAGGAATTTTCTCTGTTAATTCTCTTCTGGCCCCTTTGGAGTGATGTCTCATGGATGTTCCACCTTCCCTGAACCCCAAACCCCACAAATTCCACACACACAGAGGGAAAAGCTGAACCCCAACCCCACAAATTCCACACACACCGAGGGAAAAGCTGAATCCCAAATTCCACATACACAGAGGGAAAAGCTGAACCCAAACCCCACAAATTCCAAACATAAAAGGAAAAGCTGAACCCCAAACCCCACAAATTCCACACACACAGAGGGAAAAGCTGAGCCTCAAACCCTACAAATTCCAAACATAAAAGGAAAAGCTGAACCCCAAACCCCACAAATTCCACACACACAGAGGGAAAAGCTGAACCCCAAATTCTACACACACAGAGGGAAAAGCTGAGCCTCAAACCCCACAAATTCCAAACATAAAAGGAAAAGCTGTGGCTGTGGCCTCATCCCTGCCGCAGGTTTGGAGGGTTGGTTCCTCTCTGCTCCCCAGGGATCCTGCAGGTTTTTCCCAGCCCTGGGGACACTCAGGTGCAGGAATGCCACCAGCCAGATGGCTCCACAAACAGCCCTGAGCTCCCAGCAGTTCTCTGCTGCCAAAAATACAAATTCAGCCCATCCTGTGCCAGCACCTCTGAGTTGTTCAGGCTTTATCTGCTCAGGGCTTCTTTTCCTGGAATACTCCCATGCCCAAAATAAATCCTGGGGTGTCTTAGTTTGGCATGTTCTGAGCTATAGGTAAAAGCTATTTCCAGCTCTTATCTTCAGTTATCACTGCATTGTAAACATGGAAATTGAAATTATTTATGGGTCAGTGTAAAGGGGATTTAGGGGTGTTCCTCTATGGAAACAGCACTTTCCCACCTATTTATGAAATCCTGGAATCAGCTGTTGGCACACCCCAGTCTGGTGGTGGTTCCTACAGATTCTTACTCTTTAATTCAGAAATTTGCTCTCTCTAAAGCTCTGGGCTGCTGCTTTTTTTGGCAGATGAGATGAAACTCTGATTTCTTGGCCCAACAGCTGCCCAGTCCATCATTAAACACTGAGCAGGGTGGCACCACTCACCCAAAGCAGCTGCTGCTGTTCCCATTTTGGGGCTGGGGGCTGTGCTTGGAATATTTGGTCAGGTTTGCAAATCCTTTCCCTCAGCAGAGCACCAGGTGTTGAAGTGATTTGTGCCCTTCCCTTTGAGGTGGGTATTTGCCTGTAAGTTGATTTTTTTTTCCCGTTTAAGGGTGTTTTTGACCATTTCTAGTGCACTGAAGGATTTTATCTTCCCAGGAGGGGCTGAGATTGGAGCTGTCTGGGGTGTCCCAGCCCAGCCACGCTCCTGCAGAGGCTGCTCCTGCTCTGCCTTCACCCTCTCATCCCTCTGGGCTGTTTTATGGAAATCCCACTTTCAGGGATTTCCACAGCTCTGGTGATTCCCCCCTTCCCCTCTGCCTTCAGTGGCACAGGATGTTCTCACTGCTCGTCTCTCAGGCTGAGATTTCCCTGCACTTGGAGCCCAAAAATGTTTCATTAGGGATTCAAAAAGCTCCAGCCATTCATCTGCACTGCTGAGAGTCACCAAGGGCAGCTCTTTGTGGCTTTTGTGATTGTTCTCCTCATGTCCCACTGCCACTAATTCAGAATGGAAGCCTAGGAAATAAAACCTCCTTCATCTCCTTTATGGACATTTAAAAACTCTGCAATCAATACCTGGCAGAGCAAAGGAGGATTGTGTGAGAATGGCTGGGGTGTATTTGCTCTAAATGAGTGTGTAACAGAGTTTAGAGAGGTTGATTATTCCCCTGTGATGGGGTTTTATTCTAAGAATCAATGACCTTATTTGTGGGGGAAAAAAATCAAAGTGAGCTGAGTGCCTCCCTTCCGAAACGTGGGCTTTATTTAACCAGCTTATGTTGAAAATATTTTAATTAATAAGATTCCATGAATCTTCAGGAACTTTCCAAAGCTACAGTTTCAAGTGTAGAGCAGATGGTCTCTGCTCAAGAGCAATTAAAACTAAATTTACTGACTCCTGAGCTGGGGATGACTTAACACATCCTCATTACTCAGCATGCACATCATGTGCTGCAAGAAAATACCAACGTGTTGAGGTGACAATTCAGCTCAGCTCTGGGTGACAAATCCAGCTCAGCACTTGTGGACAGAATTGAAACCTGGTTGTATGTGGCTGTGTCCTGGCTCAGAGCTTCCCAGACCTCAGGGGAAAATGTGACTGCACAGGATTTGTTTTACAGCTCAGCCGTGCTGTAAAGTGGGAGTGGGAGGCTGTGAGGTGTGTGTGTGGCTCTGCATGGAGCTGTAGCTGAGCAGTTACATAAAAGCTGATTGTTTAGCAAGGAGACAGTGAGAGAACTGGGAGAGTTGATTGTTTGATATAAAAGCTGATTATTTAGCAGGGACACAATCAGAGAATTGGGAGAGTTTGGGGGCTGCTGGAGGTTGGAGGTTGGCAGATGGTGCCAGGTTTGTTCACGGAGCACGCCTGAACCTCGGGGTGAGGGGGCCAGCAGGCTGAGAGTGTCCTTTGGCATTGTCCCTGGCAGGTTGGAACAGGACATCAAGAAGCTAAAGGCTGACCTGCAGGCCAGCAGGCAGGTGGAGCAGGAGCTGCGCAGCCAGGTGAGCTCGCTGAGCTCCGCCGAGCGCGGCGCCCGCGCAGAGATGGGCCAGCTCCGCCAGGAGAACGAGCTGCTGCAGAACAAGTACGTGCCACCCCTGGGGACACCCCTGGGGACCCTGCCCGGGCCACCTGGGGGCTGCACAGGGGGTTTGTTCTATTAAAAGCCCCTCAAAGGGGAGGCAAATGCAGCCAGACTCGCTGGCGGTTTGATTTCAGTAAGTGGAACCTGCGCTCACTCTGTGGCTGTCCCCCTGCAGATTGCACAACGCTGTACAGATGAAACAAAAAGACAAACAAATGATCAGCCAGCTGGAGAAGAAGCTAAAGGCAGAGCAGGAGGCACGAACCTTTGTAGAAAAGCAATTAATGGAAGAGAAGAAAAGGAAGAAGTTGGAAGAAGCAACTGCCGCGCGAGCTGTCGCCTTCGCTGCTGCTACGAGGTGCTCTGGCCTTGGGGAGGCTTTGGGGCTGGAAAGAGGAGCCTGAGTTTGATCTTGCATTTAAAAAAAAACAGCTTTATTTGTGTTGAGAGGTTTGTTTGTGTTAAGGCAAAGGGAGCACTGGGAGATGCCTTCCCCTGAAGCTGAGCCTCAGTGCCTACGTGACATTTCCACATGGAAAGGATGAGAGTGCTCTAAATCACCTCTGCTGTTCCTGCCTTGTGCTCTCACGTGCTGTGTGCTGCTCCAGGAGCAGCTCCTTTCAGTGGGCACTGGGAGTGAAGGGTTTGTGCAGTGAATTGGCCAAAATGCTGGAATTCTCCTGCCCTGGGCAGAGCTCCCAGTGCCCAGCACTGTGGGGGTGCTGCAGCCCCACAGCAGCACAGCACAAGTGGGGGAGCACTTTAACCTGCAGGGCTCCAGATGTCTGAAAGGAATTATCCCTGCTTTTCTGCTCTCCCCATTCCACCAATATCCCAAATTTCCCAACACTTGAGGTGTTGCCCTGAGTAACTTCCCGCCTTGTTGCCGTGAGGGGAATTATTCTGCTGAGAAGACCAAAGTTGGCTTCTTCTTTTCATGCTTCAGTTTTTTAATTTGGATTTTCGATGTTGCCAAGAGCTGAGGAGTGGCAGCCCCCCTGTAATTCCATGCCCCTGTGCTGTGCTGTGTCCCTGCAGGGGGGAGTGCACGGAAACCTTGCGGAGTCGCATCCGGGAGCTGGAGACAGAGTGCAAGAAGTTAACAATCGACATCAAGCTGAAAGAGGATCAGATCAGAGAGCTGGAAATGAAAGTTCAGGTAATGCCACAGCCCCAGGGGCTCAGGGCAGCAGCCCAGGGAGGGTCCCAGCCCTCCCAAAGCAGCAGAAGAGCAGAGCCCACCTTGGGGAGTGCAGCTCCTCGGGTGCCCCCTGCATTCCTGCCCCAGCCTTGGCAGGGTGAGCTCCAGGGGCTCAATCCAAACCTTTCCATGGTTCCAGGAGGCTCCAGGGGCTCCATCCAAACCTTTCCATGGTTCCAGGAGGCTCCAGGGGCTCAATCCAAACCTTTCCTTGGCTAAAGGAGGCTCCAGGGGCTCAGTCCAAACCGTTCCATGGTTCCAGGAGGCTCCAGGGGCTCCATCCAAACTTTTCCATGGTTCCAGGAGGCTCCAGGGGCTCAATCCAAACCTTTCCTTGGCTAAAGGAGGCTCCAGGGGCTCAGTCCAAACCGTTCCATGGTTCCAGGAGGCTCCAGGGGCTCCATCCAAACTTTTCCATGGTTCCAGGAGGCTCCAGGGGCTCAATCCAAACCTTTCCTTGGCTAAAGGAGGCTCCAGGGGCTCAGTCCAAACCGTTCCATGGTTCNTCCAGGGGCTCCATCCAAACCTTTCCATGGCTAAAGGAGGCTCCAGGGGCTCAATCCTCACCATTCCATTGGTTAAATGAGGATTTTTCCCCCAAAGCCAGTGCTCTGTGTAGGCTGAAGGTGGAATCCTCTGAACAGCATTTTTCTCCTCATGCAAGCAGCCTGTGGCCAGTCTCATGATAATCAACCATTATAAATTCCACTAAAGGGTCCTGCTTCAGGGCACTCTGGAGCACTGGCCAGGCTGTTTGATGATTTTGGTTTTTTTTTTTTTTTTTGGTGAAAGTGCCTGAATATTGAAAATACTTTGTGATAGAGGTGCAGCAAACAGGGCTGGGTTTGTTCCAGCTAAAGAGCTCAGATGTGTGCCCTTTTTCCTGTCCTAAAGATGTGCTCAGACTGGCAATCTGCATGAAAATGGATTTTTAATGCCTCTTCAAACCCCACCTGGTGCTGCTGGGGACTCGTTTCCCAGTCACAGGTGCAGCCTCATTGTCCCTGGATTTACCAAACCCTTGAGAACAACAAGTGTGGTTTATCTGTGGGGTGTTTGAGCATGGCTTTCCAATAATTAAAGCCAGCTCTAATTAAGCTTTTTAATTTTAGGAGCATCTTCAAACTGTTAGAGAAGCTCTTTGTTGCAGGCATTAATATTTTCCCCATTTGAAGGTATAGAATATTTTTGTGTGTGTGTTTTTTTTCCCCTGGCTCTTCCATCCAGGATAATTGCTCCCTGTTTTTCTCTCTCCATAATTCCTGGCATTGCAGCACAGTGAGGTTTAATGTGAGATAAAAATAATCCCTTGAATCAGCCATTTAAAACTGCATTTTAGGAAAGCTTTTTTTCCATGGAAAGGGTTGGGAGGCTTTGGAAGGAGCTGCCCAGGGATGGAATCCACACCCCTGGAAGTGTCCAAAACCATGGATGTGGCACTTGGGGGTGGATTTAATGGTGGATTTGATGCTCTCAAAGGCCTTTTCCAACATGAACAATTGTCTGATTCCAGATTTTTCCTTGAGGGAGGAATTCCCACAGCCCCAGCCTGGCTGAGGGTGCTCAGCTGCCGGATTTGGGGCAGATTTGGGACTTTTTGGGGTGCAGGGCTGAGACCCAGAGCCAATGGTGCTGTNCCTGGAAGTGTCCAAAACCATGGATGTGGCACTTGGGGGTGGATTTAATGGTGGATTTGATGCTCTCAAAGGCCTTTTCCAACATGAACAATTGTCTGATTCCAGATTTTTCCTTGAGGGAGGAATTCCCACAGCCCCAGCCTGGCTGAGGGTGCTCAGCTGCCTCTTGGGAAGGGGATTTGGGGCTTTTTGGGGTGGAGACCCAGAGCCAATGGTGCTGTAATTACAGCCTGAATCACTTACAGGGTGACCACATGTAATTACTGGAGGTGATACTGGAGGCCTTAATTAACCAGATTTTTAATTAATCACAGGCCCAGTGTGGGGAAGAGAAGAGGCTCCTGAGTCTCTGCTACGCAAAGTCCCCCCAGGGATGACATTTTTTTTCCCCCCCAGGGATGACATTTTTTTTTTCCCCCAGGATGACATTATTTTCCCCCCTCAGGATGTCATTTCCTCCCCCAAGCTGACATTCTCACCCCAATTTTCCCCCCCAGGAGCTGAGGAAGTACAAGGAGAACGAGAAGGACACGGAGGTGTTGATGTCAGCCCTCTCAGCCATGCAGGACAAGACCCAGCACCTGGAGAACAGCCTGAGTGCAGAGACCAGGATCAAGCTGGACCTGTTCTCTGCCCTGGGAGATGCAAAAAGGCAGCTCGAGATTGCCCAAGGTACCTGGGGGCTCCCATTCCACCCAAAATGGGGAGAAATCATGGGGGTTTTGTTGTCCTTACTCAGCTCTCAGAGGGAATTTGGCATTTCCAGCTTTGGGAATGTGGAGCTTGAACCATCTGAGTTCAGCTCCCCATCCATCAAACTGCCAATAAACATTAAAATAGGGGTTTAAATTAGTTCATGGTTATTTTCTGCAGTTTATCACCCATTACAAGGAGCTGGAGATCTTTCAAAGCTCTGAAAGAACTCTCTCTTTAAAAGAGATAAATGAATTAAATTAAGCCAGTTATTAAGCTGCTGTCCTTTCATCCTAATAATAATATTTTATTACTCCTCAAGTAAATAAAAACCTCAGTTTGGGGAGAACCCAACCTGTTCTAACCCTCAGCAGGGGAGGGGAGTGTGGGCACTGCTGGTGATGCCACCAGAGGGAGCAGAAAACCAACATCAAAGCCAGGCCAGGCTTTGTGCAGCTGTGCAAACCACGGAGCAAAACTCAATAACTTTGCATTGAACACCAGTTTAATTTCCCTGCAGAAGGTTGTTTGATTGCAGGAATATTTAATTAGAGGCAGAAATTGTTTTGTTTTGTTGCAGCAGTGGGTTTTTTTTCCTCACCTGGTTTCAGGAATTGCTTCGGTGGTGTTGTGAAAGCTCAGAGAGAAATGATGGGAATGGGGCAGTTTTGAAAAATGAACAGGTTTAATGAACAAATATTTGGGTTTTTGTGAGGAGTTTGGGGAAGGGGAATGGGAAAAGGCAGAAAAAATGGCAGAAAAATGAGATTAAACAGAAATAATCTCTGGGGGTGGTGCAGCTGTGAATCCAAATAACACAAAATTCTGATGGGAGTGCGTTGAGTTTTGTTGTGTGATAATTGGAGATAATTAAACACAGCTCTGAGCACAGAGCAGGAGCTGCTCAGGCTGTGATTTCAGGGCTGTTTCGAGCAGCTGGAGGGTGCAGCAATGCTGGCTCTGAGCTCTGTGCTTTGCTGTCTGCAGGGCAAATCCTCCAGAAGGATCAGGAGATCAAGGACCTCAAACAGAAGATTGCAGAGGTGATGGCAGTGATGCCCAGCATCACCTACACTGCAGCCACCAGCACTCTGAGTCCTGTGTCCCCACATTATTCTTCCAAATTCGTGGAGCCCAGCCCCTCTGGACTCGACCCCAATGCCTCTGTCTATCAGCCCCTGAAGAAATGAGTGGATGGATGGATGGATGAGTGAGTGAGTGAATGAATGCCAAGGTTCTCTCTGCCCCACCCCGGGGCTCTCTTGCAGTCAAGATGAAATTGTTTCGTGTGGGACTGTGTTTGTTGTCATTTCCAGCAGGAGAAAGGAGCATTGACTAGAACTGCCCATCAGGTTTTTTTTTTCTTGTAAATTTTTAGCAAAAAACCTCACACGGAACTTTGCGATTTTTGTTCTCCTCGGCCAACGCATTAAAAACGATTCTTGGTTTTCAAGTAGCCAATTTTGCCTTTTTATGTGCTCTTGCATGGTTTCCTCTTGAAAAAAAAACAACAAAACAAAACACAGGGCTTTGCTTGGGTTTGAACCCTTTCTCCTCCTTGGTTTTTTATTTAATGATCAAATTGGATTGGCAGATTCTCATCCAGTGAGGGAAACCCTTCAGTTTTCCCAGTGAAAGGGTTAAACAATCCAACAAAGCTTTGATTTATGGATGTATTAACTACAAACACGTGGATGTTGCAGAAGATAATTTGATTTTTCCCCCCCTCAAAGGACCAAACAAATTCCAGGGGCGTTGTTGAAGGGAAGGAATAAAGAATAGCTGATGATGTGCTGGTGGTTGTTGTGTGAAATATTTATATATCCCCATTGGTGTTTTTTAGTCACTGAGATTTGCTCCACAGTCTTGTTCACAGTGCCTTGGGAAAAAAAAAGACATTTCAAGAGGAAACTTGATGGTTTAAACTATTTTTTTTTTCCCCCTCCCTCCTTCACTGTCATCCAGCTTCTGTATCAAAGCTCATTGCAGGGCCTGCTGCAAACCTGCTCATGGCAATTTTGGGTGTTCGCCAGGATCCATGCTCTGTTTGTTTTGGTCCAAGCTCAGCCACAGTGTCCTGTGCCCGGTGGTTCTGCCCTGGGAGGCTGCAGGTGCCTCCAGGAGAGTGAAGGTGGAGCTGTGCAATGTTCTGTACACCACGAGAGACTGTAAAGCTGCCTAATAAAAAGCTGCAGTTCTGGGGTTTTTTATTTCATTCAGCTGTGNGAGCCAAGAGAAAACCCAACCCCAGCTTTAGGATTTTGCAGTGTTTGAACTGGAGCTGTGTTTGAACCCTGGAAGTTCTTCTGAAAAGAAAATAATTTAATTTTTTTTTAAATTATGTTGTGAATTGGCACATTGCCTCATGGAACAACAACAACAACAAAAGGAGTAGGACACTCAAATCAATACGTGGAATATTCATGGATTTTTGTGCTGAGGTTCCCCCATTCTGCTGCCCCTTCAGGCCCTGGTTTTGTTCAGCATTTGCTCTTGGCTGCACCCTTTTTATTTTTTTTTTCTGTGGGGTTTACAAAGAATAAACATTTTCTTGCAGATAAAAAAGAAATAATTTTAATTTTTTTTTTGCNCTCTCCCCTTCTGTCTGAGTGGGTTCCGGCCCTGCTGCCGAGGAGTTGGGTTTTTGTTTTTTTTTTTGTTAAGGGGTTTTCAAGGGAGCTCATGAATTGCACAAAGTTAAAAATGTGTGTTTTACACCCATTAAAAAAAAAAAAAGGNAAGGGACAGGTTTAGGTTGTTACTCTAGGTGGGTTTTTCCTTTTGGAGCAGAGGAACAGGAGGAGGAGCAGCTCTTTTTTTGGGTTCCTAAACAAAATTAGCAACTCCCCCTGTCCGTGGGCTCTAAAAAAAGAGGGAAAACAGGTCATTTTAAATTTCTTGAGACTTTGTCCTTTTCCAGACACATAATTTTTATTATTATTTCATTATTATAGTTCCATTATTTCATTATTTTATCACTATTTATTATTACATAGTATTATTTTATCATTATTCTTTTACCATCATTATTTTATTATCTATTATCATCCTAATATTATTTATTATTATTTTATTGTTATGGCTTTATTGTTACCATTATTTTACCATCATTATTTTATCATCATTATTTTATTATT
>VZTZ01019725.1:0-418821 GCA_013400955.1 Drymodes brunneopygia
AAAGAGTTGGTACAGAGGTGCTGCAACATGCAAGTAGGAACACAGAGGAAGGGGGAAACCATAGCAGGCAGGAAATTATGAGAGTGTGGGACCTCAGCACAAATAAATCCTTAATAGCATTGCACATTCCACAAGGAAGTCCTCTAGGTCAAAACCCACCAGGCACAAGCATAAAGAGAGAGATCCTGCCTTCTGAAAGTTGGTACCTGAAGTGTAAAAACCAGACAGATCAGTTAAGTAGGTAGACAGAGCGATAGGCAGACAAGTGAAAGAGGAACAAAGATGAAAGGGAATATTAGTCACCACAGTAGGCAGTTGTCTCAGCATAACAGCTGCCTGTACATTGCCAAGTTAATCATAGGATAGGTGACAAAAGAGTTTGGAGGAAAGGTCAGAAGCAGGATAATGAACTGGTTTAGTGTGAATTAGTAATGTGTTCTTTCCACGTGCAAGGAAAAATCATGGAAGAAGGGAGATCGCTCAGAAGAAAGCAGTGAACAATAATAGAAGGGCAAAGCAAACAAGAGCTGACATCTGAACACCATTAAAAATCCAGAAAAAAGCAACATCCAATAATTCAAAAAAGGCCCTGGGAAAAAGCAAAAGCTTTGTGTTCTACACCACTAAGAAGGCAGACTCAAGAACAGGGAGAGCAACAAGCTAGAAAACAACCTTTCATCAGTGTTTTGAATAGCTTCAGGCTGGGTGAGATTGTATTTATCAAGAGCAAAGAAAGAGATGTTGCAATTGCAACACATAGTAGCTGTGCACCTTTTATTGAGAAAGTCTGCACCTGAAGATTACTTCCCAAACAGAATCAGCTATTTTGAAATGTTGGGCAGATGTGAAGATCCTGAGAAAAGACAAAATTGAGCAATAAGGAATGGATGAGAATATAGCAGCTTGGACAGAATAATTAAACAAATAAAGGTTAAAACTTGCTTAAGTTTAGGTGATTAGACATTGAACAGATGTTTGAAAGATGGGGAGCATATTTAAGTTGCACGAAAATCCAGAAAGAACAATCAGCAGTCATTAGTACAAAGCGGATTCTGAATTTATGCTCCCAAACATAATTTTCCAGACGTTACAGACTTAGAGAAGACAGCAGGAAATAATTATGCCCAACTGCAAATCACCAGCATCCCTACTGTGAGAGTCATCCATAGGATGAAAGCTTGGGTAAGAACCATTCAATTGATAAACTCACTGTAGCAACCTCTCAGAGACAAGAATTTACTGATGTTGATAATTTTTTTTTTACTAGTAACTATTGCCATGAAAATCTTAACAAGAAAAGAACTTCCTTTTCCATCCTAAATTATCCTGTAGAGAAGAGGTGATGTGAATATATATTTATACCTTTGCTACCATTAATAAACAGAGAACTTCAATCCATAGGGAATTACCAGTATGGAAAAACATATCAACAGTGTAGAAAAAATGTAACATCTTTGTGCAGAATGTGCACAAATGTGACAGAAGAATCAGATGCTACACATTGAACAAAAGATATTAACAGCAATGGGTTGTGTCAAACAAATCCACCCTACAGCTATCATGGATAAAAGCTCCTTAAAAAAATAAATGCCACTAGGAAAATCAGTTAAAAGTCACACAAAAAGAAACAGTGAAGTGTTTTTGTGGGAAAAAAACCTCACTAATTGGGTAAAAGTAGAAAAATGCTGTTGATTTGCACAAATATTCTTTGGTGTGAAAAATGCTCTTGTGCAAAACATCTAACGCTGTATTTGTCTTAAATTCACCATGTGTCTTCTGCATCAGAGTAAACTATCACCACTAAGTGCTGCATTTTCTGAAAATCTGGTATTTCTGTATATCACATAATGTTAAATCAAAATTGCAAAACCCATCACGACAAGAAGTGAAACTTCTTGAGCAAGAAGAGGTGCAGGACCAGGCAAACTGCAGAATGAGCTCAAGTCAGCATGGGAAAGTAGAAGCAGACCGCAATGGAAATAAAGCTATGGGCTGTGAGGAAGTTATGGGGTTCTATGTCTTGACTTGGGGAATACGAAAAAAACCATCAAATTTTAGAGGTGGAACAAACAATGAAAACCCAATATTTACAAGCACAGAAGCTAAAAGTTTCAGTTTAGTACTACTGAGTGCAGTAGTTGTGACTGCCTCAAGCAAGCAAGAAATGTGCACAGAAGGCCAAGAGGTCATCATCTTCAAATCCTAAGCACTTTGACTTGCAGTCAGATTGACTGAACTGGATACAAAACAAAAAAAAAAAGATAAACTAAACTAATCTAAAGGAGGAAGGGCAGCTTAAGTCATCAAAGCATTAACTCCGGGCAAGGTTAAAAACCCCAAAATACAAATGGGACTTTGTGTAAACACCAGTAGATCATCATATAAATGATGAGAATCTGACTCAGCCACCCCATGAAAAGCACTAAGTCCTCATGAAAAATGTTTTTGTCAGATACAAAGCAAGTGGGAGTTGCATGCTGATTTTCCCTCTGACAGTATGTGGTGGTCCCCACAGATAGAGTGAGCTGCTGGGGGGGGGTCTATAGGAACACCAGCAACACGGGGAGAGAAGGCAGAAATGTGCAGAATGGGATCTATCCAAAACATCAGGGAGCCCTGCAATAATCACTTAAGACTGAGAGTCTGAAAATGATGCCTCTATTAGAGATGAAGACAAATAAACTGCCTAGAACTTTTTTTTCAAACTCTGTAGTCCTAAGAGGGTAACAAAAAACTTCTTCAAAAGGAACAAGACTACAGCTGTAGTATATGTTCTCAATCTTACAAAGACAACAAGGCAAGAAGGATGAAATGATACATCTAATTTTAAGTAACAATTGATAGGCAGGGCATCTCGAGAATCTTGCTTAAAGGAAGATTTACCAGGCTAAATATGAAAGGAATTTCACAAAATATTGTGGCAAAAGGAAAAATCAGTATACTGTACTTACCTTTAAAAGAAAGATGCAAATATGTACAGACAAGCCAACAAAAGAATAAAATGTTTTTAAGTGGAAACTCTATGAATTGTATTGAACAATTGTATAAACTATATCAAGGGTTCTGAATGCAAGCAAACTGTGGAAAGACATTTTTTTTGAATCTTTTCACTTTATTTGATCCTCAACAATCATTAATTTTCCCTGGTATTCATTGACTCTTTACACTTTCTCAATTCTTTCTGCATCAGGGTAGCTCAATCAGAAAAGCAGCATTTCTCATCAAGTTATATTACTTGTAATTCCTGTGAGGGGATGCACATTTGTGCCAGCCTAAAAATTGTATTTTTCACTCTACACTACATATTGGTATTTTTCAACTCAACAAATTTAATCCTGTCATATTTATTCCACAATCCAAACAAAGTATTTGTCAGAACTGAAAGCAGCTCCAGTGCTTTCTCCCAGGGGAGTTCTAGGTCTCTATTCCTCTTATCCCAAGCGAATGCATTATGCCCTTGAGACATAACCCTTTTCCCTAGTTTTTATAACATACATTAGAAGTATCAAAAACCTTGAGAATGTGCACCTTTTTAGTATTGTACAAACATAACAAAACATTCCTTGAGCACATAGTCACAGTTATACCTCAGGCAAAGTCACTGCACTGACAGACAATATACTGTAAAGCCTCTGATTTAGCTTCTTGATATAACCAAGATAGTGAACAGACATAGCAATATGAGATTAAGTTCTAATTTTAAAATGAATGAAATCACTGAATTTCATATTTTCTCAATACTATTTTCTGAAAATAAACACCAAGTCTGCCTCAAATCTTCATCCCCATAGGCAATGGCAAAGCTAGGGAATACAGTCTGAGGGGGTTTTTTGTCTTTTCACACACTTCAGGTGTGATCAGACAGCTGTGATGGGGAAGTGGCAGTACATTATGAGTTCTCTCACCCTGTTCTGCCTCCTCCCTTGTTCAATGTGCACTTCAGCCTGCATGAGTCTGTCAAGCAGCTCAAGGACAGCACTCGGCTCTCTGTGTCCTCTTCGAGCGCTGATTTGACAGTCTGCTTGGATTCACTGTTGCAAGCCTCATTAGGATCCTCAGTAATGGCAGGCTGGAAGCCACTTTCTAAACAAGATTAAAATGAAGATTGATTAAATGGACAATGGAAAAGAACTTTCAGTTCAAACTGAGCAGCTGGCAGTATGGATACCTAAACGCCTTCGCAGCAAAGACAGTGATGTTCTCTTTGTGCTGGAAGACCCACGACTGCAATACAACGGGCTGAAATGTAAAGAGCTTGGCTTGGAAGTAAATTTGAAAGCTAGTCAGGAGAAAAGCCGAATGAAAAGAAAGGTCACATAACTCTGCAGAGAATGTAGATGTTTGAAAATCTGGTTTTATTCCAACTTGGAATGAAGTGCAAGAGCTTTGAAATTCTATGAAATATTTTCGGAGTCCAGGCCCTCAGGTAATCTGCCTGCCTATCTCAGAAGCACAGACCATAAGAAAATTGGAATTTTTTGATGGAAAAAACCCTCTTAGTTGGCTTCAGTCAGGATCTGGTATCTCAAAGTCAATGAAGTTTTACCAACATTTAAGTAATTTACAGAATAGAAACCACAGGCTTTATTCTTTAAATACTGATTCCAACAGCAGCATACTACTGGCCTGATTTCTGCACTACAAGCATGATTTTTGGCTTAGACATGTGTCTGATAAATATATGTGAAATAGTATGTAAATAAAACTTGGTTTTATTTTGTAATTATTGATTTCTCTCCCTAAAATTAAGGCAAAGTGTTTTAAAAAAATAAAAATCAAAGATGCACAAATCAGATCCACATTTACATCACTACCATGAGGGTGAACCAAAGAATTAACAGGGGATATGAAGCCACTCTTTCCTGAGACAGGAAAATTTTAATACAACATACATCTCCTGGAAATTAAAATGTTTTAAGGATATTGCACATGAAAAGCTTTCATTTCTCAGAGCATCTAAAAATGCCAAGCATATTATTTTTGCTGGTCTCTGCTTAAATTAGCATTTGTGGGAAGGTGCTTTCATCATTGCTTAATTGAATCTGGAAAAAACTTGAATCATCCACTTCCCTTTTTTCTTCCTCTACTTTTCCCCCAGCACACCTCACTTCTTGTTCAATGCAAAAACAGTGAATAACATATGCAATAACCTATGGAAATTTTTTTTACTATAAGTCCCACTAAGAAATATCCAGTCATATCATGAGAATCAGTCTACTTCCTAAACTAAGGCCCTGCCTGAAGGCCTTCTTCTGGCCTGTCTCCAACTACCTGAGGACAGATTAAAAAGAGCCCCTGATCTTGGTGTCTGTATAACTAAATGAATGTCTTCTGCAAAGCACTCTTTAAGGCAACTTTGTTTACTGAATTCCTAAAGCAGGTTGACAAAAATCCATCTCTTCATCTACTCTCCTTTGAATTTGTGTCCATCTAACTCCTAATACTGGCTCAGAAGCCAGATAAAGACCAAGAGACCAAACAAAATAGATTACTTTCATCTTTTAACACAGCAGGTCAATACTATAATCTTGCTAATTTCCTTTTCCTCCTCTGGATTTCATGTGTAGCAACTATTTCTTCAATTAATTTGTGCTGACAGCATAAACTCCTACTGCTCCTTGTTGAACATGATGAAGAATTTTTTTACTGTGAGGGTGACTGAATCCTGGAATAGGCTGCCCAGAGAGGTTGCAGAGTCTCCCTCTCCACAGACAGTCAAAAGCCATCTGGACACAATCCTGAATAATGCATCTAAGAGACCCTGCTTGACCAGGGAGGTTGGGCTAGATAACCCCTAGTGGTCTGTTCCACCTGACCCATTCTGTGATTCTTTGCTCTGAAATACAGGAACTTCTGTAAGATCAAAATATTTATCCATCTAAAACCAAATGCTGATTCCCTTCCTCAGCAATTCACAGAATGGCTTGGGTTGGAAGGGACGTTAAAGACCATCTGGTTCCAACCCCCCTGCCATGGGCAGGGACACCTTTCACTAGACCAAGCTGCTCAGAGCCCCTCCCAGCCTGGCTTTGGACACTTCCAGGGATGGGGAATCCACAGCTGAACGCACATGGCTGGGTCATGTCCAACCTCTCATCCTTCAGCACCCCAAGTCCTTCTCAGCACGACTGCCCGGTCACTTGTAAGAAGAGACAAAATAAGTGAAGCCCCCAAGGAAGCTTAGGGCTCTTTTGAAAGACAGGGCCCTTACTGTGGTTGACATAGGAAAGCAGTAGAAAACATGTTTTTACAAACTCCAAGTGATACTTTTTACACCTATTCTCACAATCAGCAGAAGCAGCTGTTACTTTTATTTATGGAAATTCTGAGATGAACCGCAGCACTATTTAATATTGCATTTGAACTAAGAACATCCTGTAAAAAAAAAAAATCCAAATCTTTAAAAATTATTTATAAATAAGCTAAATGGCGGAAATCCTAACTACGGAAAAAATTATGTGGGGAGGTGAGAAACTTATAATGTGTAAATCTAAAATTACCTCTTGACATCAGCAGTCCTCAACTCCTGTTGAAATTCTGTAGAAACAATAAAATCAGCTACAGTTGGCCAAGTGCTTCCAAAATAGAATAAATTATCTTAAAACAGTCTTCAAAATATTACTGCTGATTATGCAGTGTCTACAAAAGCAAACTGAATGAGGTACCATCACTGTAGCCATTGTCTCTAACAGTGGACTAAGCATTTTCATTAATGTGCTGTTAATCTATTTACAGATAATTACTCAATCTTCAACTTCAATGCTGAAGAAAATAATTCCTTTTGCCACAAGGATTACAAGTATGTGTGCAAAAGCATTACAGCCATAACAAAATTACCACACACCAACTGAAAAAAGGAGAAAATCCTGGGAGACCCTGCTCAACAAAATTTCACAAGCGAACTCCCAGCAAATGCTATGAAAGGAGTGATAGGGTATAAACCTCTACCTTTACTTCAGACAAACTAATGAGAGCTTCTTCTGTGTCACAGGAAACATTATTAGAAAGATGAAATAATTGCTGTTAGTTTTCCTTTCAGTTTAACTGAAGGATAAAACAAATTACATAATGATTGATTGTGAGTAAATTAATTGTGTTTTGGGGTTAGAAACGTTCAACACTGAATTTTCATGGTATCTAGGAAATCAGTTATATTTTCTAGGAACCAAGGTAAGTTAATGCACTGACTGTACCTCTGTTTTCTGGTGAGAAGGCAGGAGGCAGAACAGTTCTGCCAATCAGGCAACATTGCGTTGGAGAAAGAATTGGATTAGAAATAGTTTTAGTCAGATCTTATCTCCACCATAAGCTAATCCTCTCTAGCTGTCATTTCATTTCAAAGAGACACTCATCCCATGGCAGTCAATTACATATTAGTTTTGCAGATGTTCAGAGTGGGCTTTTTATAACGCTTACAAGAATCAGCCACCCTCAGTTATGTAGAAAATACACACTTTAATACACTGACTGTCTCTACCAATGTGTATGCAATAGCTTTGTTGCATTAATGTGCTTTCTTTATTTCTTTTTTAAAAATTTATTTACTCTGTTTGGCTGGTTGAAGCAATTTACGCTCCTTCGGAAGACATTTGTCTCTCAAGAGGAACACAACAGAGATGTTTATAGTGAGGCTATAAAAGCAGGGAGGAAGGATAAGCAGTAACCAAGACTATCACATCCAATTAAAATCGCTGGTATGACAACAGGAGAATATAATTAAGCGTAATAGCAATTTAAGAGAGCAGAACAAAGAATAGCCAACACAAATTGAAGAAGAACAGAATTATTACATCTTTGAAGATCATGGGAGGTCAGCCCCTCAGTTATTTGTTTTTGTCCAGAAAACAGCATACCCAGCAAGATCCCAAAGAAGAGGATGTCAATTACTGAGTCTTTGAAAGCCATGTAGAGAAACAGAAAGCAATTATAGGAGAGCATAACCAAACAGTTGTTTGCACAACAGCAAATATTATGAGATTCTCATAAAGTACATAATACATCTTCTACTCAGTACTTAATCACTGAAGCTCCCCTTCTTTTCTCTCAAACACACTAGCAGTTTAACTGCTGCTTTCAATACAAAATACTGGTCAGAGCTCACATACAATGTGGGGTTTTTTCTTATTTTATTATATTCCAATATAAAGTTTTTTATTATATAACTACCCAAATTCTGATAGTGTATTTGTACTGACAGCAAGACACAGACTGATTAGAGTCATATTGTCCTGCATACATCTCTACAATAAATGCATGAACATTTTTTATCAACAAAATAAGTTTTGTTTTTATAAAAAAAATAATACACTACAACTTTTGCTGCTGTCACTAGAGAGGTAGACCTGGTAGGTATCTCACAATTGTGCTACACTGACATAGGATAGAAACCATCGTCATATGAATATCTATCTGTAATACTGGTCACATCACCAAACACCATACAGACAGAATGAAGAAAACACTGAAAGAATTAAAATGCAGAGAAAAGCTGGGACTTTCTTATTCTGTAAATCACACAAGTGCTCTGGTACATAATGGCTTTGCACACAGACATCAATGAATGTCTCCTTATGCAACCAACATAAGGGTGTAAAAGCCTAGAGAACCATGGTACAATTCAGAAGGTATACTGGTATGACCAGACTTGTCACATCAGTCAGGCTGTTGTCTGACTTTTCAAATATGAGGCATGGTTGATTGAAAGATAAATATATCCATATGCTGCTTCTCCTCGGCTGCTGTTATCAGCAACCTTAATCAGAAAAAAAACCACCTTCACAGCCAACACAAACGTGCCAGCTGAGCTCCAGGCTACTGATATTGAGCCTTACCTTTCAGCACCAGCAAGGCAAAGCCTTAGTTCTAGACCTTATATCAGTGCAAAGGACCTGCAGACAGCTCTCAGTTCCTGCTCTTCCAAGTGTAGACCCTCTGTGTTGGGACAGATTTCCCAAAATGTTTTTGCTTCATTTTAGTTACTAAAATAACTGACCTTGGCTACAGTGAGCACTGAATTCTGTCCCAAGAACCCCAACACTACACTGCAAAACTGAATTTAACTGTGCCTGAAAACACACAAACAGAAAGGATTCCTTCAGGTTGCAGTTTCACTAACAATGCAAATGATACAAATCCTTTTGAAGCTGACTTATTTTATCAGTGAGACTTTTCCCTTTCATTGTTTTTTAACTACAATGTTTTATGTTTGAACTTTCACTTTATGGTAACCAAGTGCATGTAAAATCTAAGCCAACATCACTGTATTCATAGGAAAAAACCCGGTCATTTTCTCATCCAGTCATTCAGCCACCAGCTGGATGGTCTATATTCAAGGATGCAAGAGCATTAAAAGGCAAGGAATTGGACTACACAGTAAACCAAGAATTTTCTCAGATTTTCACTGAAAGGTAAAATCTAAAATCCTCCAAGACCCCTACTTGCAGGTTAGAAAAAAAAGGGACACAAACTAAAGGACGGTTCAAGTGATTCAACATCCTGAACATATTTTCTGAACATCCCCTTACTAGAGATTTGGAGGATCCTATAAAAAAAAACCCTTTAAGCCTGTATTTCAGATATAAATTCTGTGCTTTTAAATGCTGGAGAAAGAGAAAAAAAAAGATAAATTTCTTAACATTGTAATTAACAACAACAAATTACAGTGGAGCATGCTGAATAGGATTTATTCTACCCCAAACAGTGGTGTAGAGAATGGGCTCAAAAAAGGCAAATATACTCTCCAGGAGAGTGCAGGTCTAAAAGCTCAAACAGTGAGATGAGAAAGATGACCTCAAAGATGGAGCATTAAGCTTACTTACTTTTTAAAAAATAAAGGATCAAACAGTCACTGACTGAAAAATCTGATTTTAGCCTCTGAAGATCATCACTCCTAGATAAAATCCAATCAACATACACACTTGTGATAAAATTATAGGAAAAAGAGATAAAAATAGCAGCAGGTTCATATGTTTGCTGCTGAATCTTCACTTTTATCACTGCCCTCTAAAAGAGAACTGCCTGAACAACTCATGCCTTTGGAGACTTCAGACTTGTGTTTTATGCAAATAGGATTGTTTCAAAATTCCCAGAGATCATGAATAAACTTTCACAAAGATAATACTGAAAATCACTGAAGCAAATTATGCTGCATATCTGATGCACCATAAGCATCATGCATCAATAAATGTGATAAGGAATTACTCTTTTCATTACTTTATAGGAAAATACCAACCAGCTACCACATTCGGCAGGGCATAGAATATTATGATGTACTTATATATGTGACAAACCATAAAGTCACTCCTCAGCCTAACTGGAAATCCAACAGGCTTCCCATGACACCTTGGCATTTTTCCAGTCCATCACTGAATCTGTTCAATAGCTGAATTCAGCTGAGCAAATCCTTGCTCGTCCAATCTCCGTTTCACTTTGACAAGAAAAAACTGTTCAGGTAGCAGAGCTCATTTGAAAACATAAAACTCAGTGCAGGTTTTAGGTGGTAAATGATGGGACAACCCTGGATGTTCAGAGAAACTGGGGAATGAGATGCTGGAAGGCAGTGCCACAGAAAGGTATCTGTGAGTCCTGGTTGATGGCAAGCTGAAGATGTGACAGCAGGGCTCTGGCAGCCAGGAGGGCCAGCCCTGTTCTGTGAGGCATCTGGGACAGCATCGCCAGCTGGGCAAGGGAGAAACAGAAGAAAGTATCAAGCTATTAGACAGCATCCAAAGGAAGGCTTTGAAGATCATGAAGGGCCTTGAGTGGAAGTCATGCGAGGAGTGGCTGAGGTTAATTGGACTGTTCAGCCTGGAAAAAAGGAGACTGAGGACAGATCCCATTGCAATTACAGTTTCTTCATGAGGGTTAGAGGAGTGCCAGACACTGATCTCATCTCTGTGGTCACCAGTGACAGGACCCGAGGGAATGGCCTGAAGCTGTGTCAGGGCAGGTTTAGATTGAGTATCAGGAAAAGGTCCTTCACCCAGAGGCTGGCTGGGTGCTGGCACAGGCTCCCCAGGGAACTGGTCACAGCCCCAGTCTGGCAGAGTTCAAGCATTTAGACAACATGCTTGGTCACATGGTGTGACTCTTGGTGTGTCCCATTCAGGACCAAGAGTTGGACTTAATGATCCTTGTGGATCCCTTGGACATTCTGTGATTCTGTGGACTTGATATTCTATGGAATCTTCTACCTCTCCCTGCCATGTACATTTTCTGTTCACACCTGAACAAAAATCATTGTTATCTGCTCCTACTGGAAACATCTGAATTTTTACTACAGGTTTCAGTGGAAGCGGCACACTGGTGCATGAGATTGTTATTTTCAGCTTCATCCACTTCACCTCATATCTGTATATCATGTTTTTGACTAAAGACAGGATCACTTTCCTTATTAAAAAATAGAAAAGAAAAACAAACAGCTGACTTTGTCCTAGCCTTCGTTAGGAGATATGTAAAATAAAAAGAGCAAAGCATCATAAAATAAGATTTCAAGTTTAAAAAAAAAAAAAAAAAAGAAATACTAAGTTTCCATGAACTTTGGACAGACAAAGGATGAATAAACTTTTTGGAAAAGCTGAATAAATTTTCTTAATTCTCAGCAAATAAGCCTGGTTAGACTACTATGTAACACTAAAGCAAATCCCTGTCTTTAGATCTAAATGATTCATGATTTGCTTCATGATCAGATCCAATACCTGGTAAAACAATTGTCACTACATGAAAAAATCCTGTATTTTTTCAAATAATCACATTTAAAATTAACTATTATTTTCAACAGAGAGACGACAACCAAATACAATAAAAATCAGGGCATTTACTATCAGGAATAATCTTGTTTCACAGAATAAATGTTACTTCTCATCCTATTCTCAGTAATGATTAGTAAAACCATGCTGAACGTTCAATTACATGAGGCAATTTAAATTACATTTGCTCCCTAAACACTCTCTTTCTTTTTTTTTTTTACTTCCCCACTACATAGCAAGAACTCTTCAGTACTTAATTTATAGGCTTCATTCTATTTTCCCTGTATATTTTACCATTTCATTTATAAAGAGTTCTTTTTTTCTTGAAAGTAGCAGCATAGCTTCTTTTCATCCAAGGTGATGAAAAGTTTTAGTACTGGCCCACATTAGCCTGGGATAGAAAAAAGGAAATTTATTTTCAATATCATGAGTAGTCGATTATACTAATGCTGAAAGCTACATGATTTCAATTTTCTTTGAAAATAAATATAGAAAAATCAAACAGCACCTATAGAAGTTAGTGCAATAAACATGTCTACATATACACAGGCCAACATACAGGACTTATTTGCTGCAACTTTCAGATTTGGCAGGAGCTAGTTGTGTTGAATACACCTTTTCAATAATTATAACCCAGTTCTGTCATGCAGATGAATTTAACTTTTCATAGATATTTAACAGTAAACATTTCCAATATCTCCACCATGCTTAAAGTCTGGACATGATGGGGTTCAGTAACTTCAGGTTTGTTGTAGAGTGGAACCTTTGCAATAATAAGTAGCAAATATTTTCATTTATAGAAACCATGCAGTGTACGGTGAGTTGAAGAGTAATACACTCCAATCTGTGAAGTCTCAATGCTCACTGCACTGATGGCTTGAGGTGTCAAGCCTCAAACAGCTTTGTTGGCTTATACACCATTTCCAATGCTCTGAAAATTTTGCTAGATAAACTGCAGAATCTTGCTGGCACAGCTAGAAAGTGTTCTCACCTCTCTCTTTAAGTGGCCACTAAGCCCTGCAACAGAACCTGGAGAAGGGACTTTGTATGGGACAGGATGATCCAGTCACACCTGCTGAGGTTGCTGGGCTGGTATTTCCTCCTTTGAGGGCAGGCTCGAGGCAGCAGTGTCTCCAGCACCTACATCAAGGCCATCCAGAACTTGCCTGTCAAAACTCCAGCAAAATCCCTGGCTGGTGCTAGGGCTCTTTCACACATGGCTTACTGGATTTTTAATGTGTGAAGTTTTTCTCTGTAACTAGATGAATGAATTAGCTACATTGTCCCTCCTTTTCAGTCCTGTTATCAGCTCCTGGAGTCATGAGACAGAAGAACATATTCGCATTTCTGCACTCAAGTGATAAGGTAGCTTCCTTAGCTAAACCGAAAAAAACCCTGAAAGCAGAGATGTACTGACAGTATTTTAGCCCAGAGGAAGACATCTGGCTTGTGTCCTAAAGTATTGCTTCTCAAAGTCTTGCTTCTCAAACTTGCTTTGTTGTCCCCAGAACCTCTGCTGCCACCTGACTTTTCCTGGCCTGATCCTGCTCCTGCTCCAGGTCTGCCTGACCCAGACTTATCACACTCGACTTTTGAAGCCCTTGCTTTTTGCTGTCATGATGAGCTGGCAAGGACATCTGATTTAAGGACATCTTATTTTCCCTTTTATGGATTTTCCTACCTGTCATGTTCATTACAAATCAGAAGAACACATGCAAAAAAAAAAAATCTCCACCCCAAAATATAAAGCAAAAAAGTACCACGCAGTTCACATCCATCACTAGTGCTGTCAGCATTGCAAATTTTGTGCAAGATAGTTGGATATTTAGTAATCACAAAAGTTTCAGTGGGAATATTTTGCTTCACCTGTGGGGCCTGGGTGATTATTCAAAGGTAGAGAAAAAAAGCAAAAAAGCTGAATAAGTCACCAGTATATCCCTGGTGAAGTATTCTCCCAGATGCTGCCACAAACTCAGGTGTGGAGAGATGCCAGTCTCTGCTAGCTCCATACCTCTGCACTCTTAGCCCCAGTGATTTTCACTCTTTAAGCAGATTTTTTTCCTCCTCCGTCCCCAGCTCAAAGCAACAAAGGACATTCGGGAATCTGGCTGGCCCTCCCTCTCACTTTACATTCATCCTTTAGCCAGTAAGGAGAAATGCTGTGAAACTTGCTCCCAAATCGTTCTGCCTTTCCGTGTTGTATGGAGGGCAAATTAACACATAATGTTTAAAGAGAAGGTAGGCTTTTATTTCCACAGCCAGAGAAGTGTATTTACTTCTTAATCTCCATTTTATTAAGTGTGTAAGTATAGACCTCGTCTCTGCAAGCTCTAGAGATAGAAGAGGTGGAAAGAAGCACATAACATTAAAAAGCAATACTGCTTTAAAAAGAACAAAAACAAGAAAAAGATTTCAAACACAGAATTTCAAAGAGTCTGAACAAAGATATATTCTACACAAGCAAACTCCAGTTTACAGACTGCTTATTTACCAGTGTCTGACTATTTACCCTGGAATAGTTGTTACTTGCATAGTAATCAAGACCACGCTTACTACAGCTGTTGCAGAGTGAATGAACCCTCTTCTCAGCTAAACAATGACAGGGTTCATCCAGAGCAGTCATCTAAGAAGGGACCAAGCAGCAGAGATTATGTGAGGTCTGGGGAGAGGAGTAGACAGCTGAATCCAGAGAGGCAGCCAAAAGCTTCTACCAGGCAGAAAAAATCCAAGGGCTTTTCTACATATGCAGTTTTTTCTTATTATCTTCATAAGGTTTACATGCTAAATCCACTAGGTTACACTGAATTTACCAGTTAAAGTGATCATGCACAAGGCACAGAATTTGGAATCAGCATGTCCATTAAATTGTTTAGGAATATCTTAGCCCACTGGCAGTCCATAGGCTTTATAATTTCTTTGCCCCTATAGTACAACTGCTGGTTTCACTCAAAATAAGTTTTTAATATCCATTGGAAAAGCAACCCCAGCAAACTTCTTGTGCAAAGACTTTGTGTTGGAGCTCACTTGTTTAGTTCATTCCCTGTCACCAACAAAAGTAAACTATGGCAATAATCACACTTCTATTTGAGTAACTTTTCCTATTAAGAGGCTCCTGCTGTCAGTTTACCAGTCACATATCATACTCCAAATAAACACTGTTATCTTGGCAAACTTGTAATATGGAGCTGATGTGAGAGTCTCTCTTTGAACCACACTCGCAGAAGAAAATAATGACCTTCCCTGGTAGACTTACAGACTCCAGAAGAGGAGAAACATTGCGAGTCTCGTGTTTTTCAGGACTTTTTTGTTTTTTAGTATGGGGATTTTTTTGGAGGGAAGGGGATTGAGGATTTGGTTTAGTTGTTTTTTTAACTCTCTTTAATTTCTTGGGATCTTGAGTGGCCAATGCCAAAGTAAGAACCCTAAAGTAAATAGTTGAATTTCTTGACAACACATACATGATAATTTCAAAAGATGAATTTGTCCAAGTGTGTAAAAATAAATGACAAAGTGTATCTTTTTTAAAGAATAGCGTTTCTGGCTAAGAACAATGCAGGAGTTTTGTTTTGCGGAGTTATTGCAGTTAGAGCCCCCAACCATGCTTCTTTCAAGTTGTAATGTGAAATATCTTATAATGCCTCTTACCAAAAAATAAAACACTCATGATTTGGGTGATGAAAACACTGCAGAACAATCTAAACATGCCCACAAATTGTTTAAACCTTATGAAGCACTACAGACATTTGGATAGAGCAGCAGACCCTCATTACTCAGAATTAGCAAGCTTCAAGTGTGTAACAAGGACAGTGAAATACCCAGTGAAAAAAAAAAACCAAAACCAAGGACAAACAAAATTTTGAAAAAGAAACCAAGAAAGACCTCTCCTAGCTAATGTTCCTAAAAGGCATTTACTTGAGGCGAGATATGCTGAAGTGGTTTTTATGCAGAAGTAGGTTTTAATCTTGAATTTCTCAAGACTAAGGTAATAGCAAAGTATAGAAGAAAAGTAATGCATGTTAGAAACAGATGCAAAGAGAAATTATTGAAGAGACAAAGTGCATTTCTATGAAACAGGACAGAGATTTTTGAGTCTTGGTTGATGATGAAGAATATACAAGCATGTAAAACCACATTTGAAACAGCACAGTGCCATGTAGCAAGAACATGCCACTCATTTAAAAAGATTGTACAATCCATAGTCAAATGCAATATGCAGGTCTTCTGTCTTTAAATCCCAAAGAACCGTCTGAAAATCTGGCCCATATTGCTTGAAAACATGACTTCAGTCTATCATCTCAAATTCTTCATGCAAATCAAATCTTTCACATATTCCATTACCTTACTACTACTCAGTGGCACATAAGAGAACATCATCAACATCATTTTATGTAAAAAAATAAAATTTCAATTAGGTAAACACATTTTATCCACAAATACATATTATATGTATCTCTAAATAATAATGATAATAATAACAATAATAATAGTAAATAAACATTTCTGTTATAAATATTTACGTACTGGGGGTTACAAAATCAATACAGTATCTTTAAGCTTCAAACAGAAGCCTGAGTGGTAATTCTTCTGCATATTTCCTAAATGCTTTTGCTCATGCAGGATGTGGTTTCACTTGTTCTTTCTTTAAATGTACATGCACATTCAGGAACATGAATAAACACCCTTGCATGCTGATCTTTGAATAGAGAATATTTAAACTTCTACTTAGGGGCTTACCTGGATTTTTTTGATTACTATTATGAAGTCAAATAAATGGAATCTTTTGGCATGTGGTCTTGGTCAGCAAAACAAGCAGATAACCTCTCATTAAATACATACCTCTGTCAGGAATGATTTGGCAGTGGAAGGGTTCATTATGAGAATAGCCCGTCTCAGGGTGTCCCGGTAGCGGTTCAGTTCTTCTATTCTCATAGTGGCAAAGAGCCCCGTGATCATTTTATTGATGTTGTTTTCTACTTTCTGTAAAGCAACATCCATTCCCTGTTGAGATACTTTGTCTAAAAATTCTTGTATTCCACGGATATCTAGAAAAATCAAAAGCCAAACAAGATGTTAATTGGTAAGTGGAAAAAAAGACACAACTGTTGAATTGATCTCAGAGAAGCATTTTGTCAGGTCCCTACAGGCTTTCCCTTAATATTCATTAGACCTCTTCCTGAGTTATGCTCATTGCATTTCTTAAATTACTAAAGCAGGAGAAAGAATGGCCACACAACAGCTACTGTCCAAAACAGCCATTAGAAAACAAACCTACAAATACTTCTAGCAATTTTCCTAATTTGGCCATTCAATCATCACACTTCTTCCTAATCTTTCTTAAAGAATGTTCACATTACAATCCATATAGAGCAGGCAGGCCATGGTGAGCATCACATACAATTTTTCCTTCATGCAAGGGTTGTTGGAGGGCAACTGAGGATGAGAAAGGCAGGAAACAGACTGTTTTCTTTTATGAAACTTAAAATTGTTATTCATGTTACGTAGCCTGATGTATCTAAGTGAAGCTTGGGCTGTTCACTCATCTGAAAGTCTTAACATGGTTCTAAACGTCACAATTGTTCATTTCCTTCAAAAACAAAACAAAAGTCAGATGTACAGTTGTTGCAATGATACTGCCTGCGCTCATCTGATACCCCTGGCTGAGTTTAGTAGATTTTCCACAGCAAACTGCTTCTGTAGAGTTTTCTGGCTTACTCTGGGTAAACCCTTCTTTAAGAACGACTTAGAAAGGAAGGATTGATCAGCAAAATATTGACTGAGTTCACTAACTGGCCTGTAATATGTTCATGGTCTACCAAACTGAAATGTCTGGGTACTCTTCACATTGTTATGCTGCCTTGAGCTGGCCCAGGCCTTTGGAAGGGCTTTTTCCAGTACTGAATTCCACAAGCATGCTTGACTTTTTCTTCCCCTTTGCTCCTTTGAATGGTTTTAACTAAAACCCCAAACTTTATGCTTAAAAATTAAAATCATTCAATGACTTCACGAGTCAGATGAGGGCCTTCTGGACCTCAGGAAAATCCCTTCAGCCTCACTGAGTCCTCACTATCTGACCCTTACTCAGCACTGCAGATTCTCAATCTGCTTTCAGGAGCTAAGCCACCAGTTCCCTAACATGACTCTTCCCTCCAGCAGTTGCTCTGACCTGCTGTCCCAGAGGACACTCAGCAGGACATCCTTCCTTTCCTACTGGCATGCAAGCCTCCCACACATCCAACTGCTCTCAGTCAGGGGAAAAAGAAACAGCCTGAGTGTCAACAGAAGAGACACTAGCTGAAACAGATGGGACACTATGGGAAAAGAAACAGAAAAAAAGAAAGGAAATCAGTAACCCCACATAAACAGGAATTTCTGAAGAAACATTTCCTCAAAAAATAAAGGTTCCTCAGATTTAGGAGGGCATTTGTGGCTAAAATCACCAGAAAATATTTCACCCATTAGAATACCAAATCTGGTCTCTCCTAGATGTGTAGCCTTAGATCCAATCTCTGAGGGACTGCAGTTCCTGCTTTGCTTCCCTCTTAAACCCTTGGTGCTGTATCAGTTCTTTGTCTCAATCACTCATTTTCCAGAGGAATGGTCAGACCTGAAGCTACAGGCTTTTTATGGGTCTGCATGAGACATCTCATAGTTGAGAAAGCTTCCAATTAGACTTTCACAACAGCTTGGCTACTCAGATCTTTCAAACTGACCTACTGACTTCCCCTGCTCTTCTTACGTAGGGTGCCACAAACAGTAGTACAAGGAAAACAAAGTTTGGTCTGCACAGGAGAAAAAATGCTCTGCCTGCACCACCAGCTGAGATCAACTAACTGGAGAATATTACAGACAGCTGTCCTCCTCCAGCACCAGTTCACTGAGATGCCTCAAATTATGAAGAAATGGCCATGCAATAGTTTATAATGAAAGAGTACACAAGAATAATTCAACAGGGTTAGTCCTGGAAGTCCATCGCAATCAGCAAGCTGGGTATCCTGTCTAGAGCTCCAAAATACCATGAACTGGAAAGAAATGGTATTTTAGGCATTTAGGCTATTTTAGACATTCAACACCAAAACCTCACTCTCCGGACACTGCGAAAATATCAGTATTACTAAACACTTGTAGGATAGTTTAACCATGAATAAAATAAATGCATGCCCTAAAAATAAAGTTCCATAAGAGAATCAGATACTAATTACAGCTTCTATTTAATATCTAAATCAGGAAAATTAGATTCAATCTAATCAGAGATGTTAGAATTTTTTTTGGCACTTTAAATACCAACAAGATTATTTGAAGTGCGACAAATATGTCTAGTTTTATGCAAATGATAAAATAACTTCTACTTTAACCCCTACATTCTAAAGTTCCTGAGGCTCACCCACTCTGAAGATTACTCAGGATCCAGACTAATTAAAGACACCAGAACAGGGTAGGCAGGAACCACCAAACAAGGTTTTATTTGTCCTCTTTCAAAACAAGAACATAATTTCACTTGATCTGAATTTATAAACACATTGGATTTATTGACTGATATTCTGCATAATCTGTGTTGACCCAGAAGCCAGATTATAGGATTGAATGGTTTTCTTTGCCATAAAGATCTACATATAAACAGTGGAACAATTATATTGAATCTTCACTAAATGAAGGGACAAATGAGATCCATTATTATTCTCTACATTTAGTAGGTGACTATGCCAACTGTACTGCATCTGTGTGATATGCTTTTAGGAAAACACCACCATTCTAATGGAGAATGTAACAAACCAGGATTCCTACTTCTATATTACTTCTGTGTTTGGCATTGGTAAAACACAGAGACACGGGCAGGAAAGAAATACAGACTCTGGTTATACCCCGGCTTACCCAGTAGCAGAACAGAGGTATTGGTGGTGCTCACCTGCTGCTGTGAAACAGCAGAAAGCACATAAAAACACCCTGCAATTTTAATGCTATTTTAATCACGATGGCACTTCCAATATTTCAGCAGCAAGTCACTAGCAATGATCATATTCAAAGCACATGCCAAAGAACAGATGCTGCCACTGAATGGGCAGCATTATCTTTCCTGCATGGATTGTCTGAAAGTGGCACATATCCACACTGAACTGTGGAATCATCTTTCTAATAGATAAACTCCTTCTGCAGAAAAATCTGGCAAGCAACCTGTGCCACAGATGGCTTTGCTGAGGAGACACAAGACTGTTCATGTCTGAAACAGAGGTGTTTCTTGCCCTGAATTTGCTAGCCAACCTGTTGCCCAGCCAGAAGTCACATTTCTACTTTCTGTTTAAGTGAGATGAGTCACAGTCTTTGCCAGAAATTCAGAAGAGTTTCCCCATTATCACCAGTATTAATTATCCTCCAAAGCCAAAGTTCTCCTTATCAAAGCCAAAGTTAGCAAACAGAGACTGATCAATGCTAAAGGCAAAGTTGCTGTCTCCTCTCCCAAGTCAGTGCCACTATTACTTATCATTGAATTTCCTGTTGTTTCACTGGACACCCATCACTTCCAATCTACACACGTGTGCACAAGAGCAGAGTACCCTTCTGTAAGTCAGCATCACCTATAGGTTATACCAGGCTGGAAATTACAAGAAACACTACCAAACATTCTCCTTATAACCAAAACTGTGCTCAATTTAAGAGACAGTGAAGTTGGCTTGGAAACGCTAATAAACAAAACAAGCAAAATTTATCAAGGCTTCTGTTTGAAATGACCTTCCCTGGCATCCATCACTGTGCTGCAGGGAGGTATTATGGTCTGCACTGCTGGGGCACAGCAGGTCCAGCACTGGGAACACCAGCCTGGCTGCAGCCACAGCTGAGGCACCCATGCAGAACATCCTGCAGCGGTGAGCTCAAGGCCCACAGCCTCCAAAACTGTGCAGACCTGGCTGATATATTCAAGTGCAGGTACTCAGTGTAACACTGCTCCAGCTGAGGTCTGAATTCAGGTGACAGCTTCACCAAACTTGTCATTACTGTGTCAGCTACTGGGGATTCTGACCTCAGGAAGAAATTAGGAAATGAAGCATAAACTTACACATAATATTTTAATTGAACAATTTTTTTGCTACTGAAGAAAACACATAAAATAGGTGAGTATCTTAAATATTTAAATGCTCAGAGAAAAGTGCCCTTCACAGACTATGGGTCTAAATCTTCTTAATTGACCAGCCTGGCATGAACACTCAGACCCCACCTAACATAAACAATAGGAACCATATGGAAAGCTCAGGCACATGGTGTAACTTTTCAGGCTGTTCAGAGCAGGGACGGGAGTGGGACTTTAATGAGCCTTGTGGGTCCCTTCCAGCTCAGGACTTTCTATGATTTTGTGATTCTTTTTAATCATGGGAGCAGATCTCATCTCATGGTTTTGTTCTCTCCAGCCCCCCACAACTTTCCTTTGCCATCTCTGTTTCTATACAGAGGGAGCAAATCCCCTAATTCATCTTGGGGAAAGCCTAATAACCAAGGCAATCTAGAACAACCTATGCTGGTCTTCAGGCATCTCACACAGGAATACCAGGATGCATAAGCAGTGAAGATTTTATAAGGTGAATAAAATGAAGAGCAAACATTAAATAACTCATGTGCTAAGCACCTCTTATACCCTTAAAAAGGTAACATCTACAAGTAAATGCAAAGTTCATAAAAAAAAGTTCAGATCACACTATAATCAGGAGAAGAGAAAGATGGCACTATTCACTAATGGTAATAAATTAATCCATCCACCTGTATCATTATGTTCCACCTAAATTACAAGGCACTCACTGTGCACTTTGGTTGTCTCTAGCCTGGCTTACAGTCATGAGCTCATCCTCCCTCTGATGGCATTTCAGATCTGAGAACATTCTCCTCAGAGTATCTGGCTGATAAATACCAACTGATTCAGCTGCAGTGGTAAAGGTGAATGTGCCTGTCATAAATATTCACTGGCTGATTTGCACAAAAGACCACTTTATTTGCACAGATGATGAGAAAAGCCATTGTATAACAAATAACACTGCTCAAATTCTTATCAAGACAGCTTTACAAGCCTACCACAGTGATCCTTCCTTACACTGGCTAGCATGACAGCAACTATTCACTGTGATAATGCACTGTACACAAGGGATTCCCTCTCATTAATCATCTTACATGTAATTTGTTCAACCTCAAAACTCAAATGAATTAATTTTAAAAAAAAATCATCACAGCTCTTTCATATTATCATTTGGGAACTAAGGACCAGTTACCTAAGCAATTTTAGCTGAATGATCGAACTTCAGAGAATATTGCAACAGTTCAAACTCATCAGAAGTAAATTCAAGCCCATATGTTTGATTACATGTGAAATCTCATTCTCATTGATTATCAAAATTTCTGGGATCTAAGAAGTAGAGATATATCTTGAGACAAACTGATCATTTGTAAATGATATGAATGATTGGGGTCTTTTCCCCCCTTGTCTGTAAATGTCTGAAATTTTACACTTAAAAAGAAGACAATTAATTATCTCAATTTTTTTCATATCACTGAACTGAGAAAAATGAAAAAAATACACTTGTATACTTTTTTTCCTTTTTGAAGATGTTTCCTTTTCAAATTGAAATATAAGCAGGTGATTTCAATTTCTGTTGATTGATATGAACTATTTTGGCACTAGTAAGATGTCTATGTAATCCCTATTTTAATGTAAATGTTATTTACATTAGCTACTTTTGTGTCACATTATACATCAGTTATTACAAATAATCCTTTAAATAAGCAAAATCAATACAGATAGTCTTGAGCAGCTGAATCAATGTTGGGGGAAAGATATCAAAATTTGCTGTTTTCATATCCTGCAAGACTTCAGTCTTACTGATGGTTGACACATCCTTTGAGTTTCTTTTTTCCTTTTTTTTTTTTTAGTGGAAAAAAAGAGGGGAAAAAGCAAAGAAAAAAAAAGATAAATAAGAATGAAGCTAGAACTAATCCTTCAGAGTATCAGCTGTTACCATAGCTTCTCACAAAATGGAAAGGAAGTCAGATTGTGAACACCAGCCTCTCTTGTGAAGGCTGACATGGCAATGTATTCTATCCATGTACTTTTGGCTGTGTAACCTGCTTTCTATCTCTTCATTCAATTCCCTTCTGACTACAGTTTCCATTAGAGAGTTCCTAAAGACTTCTATGGGCTGTCTTTGAGTGAAACAACCTCTTGCAAAGAAATGAGTTTTCCCTGCCTAATGCCTTCAAATCATGCCAAACTTACAAAATTATGCATAAATCCTGTACAACAGAACTTTTTATCTCTGTGTAGATAAAAGCCTTTATTAAATAGCAACTATATTTATATATATATATACATACTTTATAAGTCTGTCTGTACGATTCACCAGCCCTCCCTGTGAGCCACTGTTACTCCCTGTTGGTTGCCACAAGCATGAGGAACTGCATCCCCTTCCAGGGAGGTGGGGTAAAGAACAACAAAGAGAGTTTTTTCTCAGTGAACAACTTGTGACTGTTTGACAGGCTGAGAAAGTTGGGGCTGTTCAGCTTGCAGAAGAGAAGCTTGTGTGGATATCTCATAACAACCTTCCAGTACCTGAAGAGGGCCTACAGGGAAGCCAGAGAGGGACTCTGCCCCAGAAACTGTAGGGATAGGAGAAGAAATAATGAGTTCAAAAGGAAAGCAGGATGATTTAGGTTAGACATTAGGAAGAAATTCTTGACTATAAAGGTGGTAAGGCCTTGGCACAGGTTGCCCAGAGAAGCTGTGGATGTCCCATCCCTGGAGGTGTTCAAGGCCAGGTTGGATGGGGCTCTGAGCAACCTGGTTTAGTGGAGGTGTCCCTGTCCCTGCCCATAGGAGGGCATTGGAACTAAATAATCCTTAAGGTCCCTTCAAACCCAAGCCATTCCACGATTCTGTATGTATTATAAACTTCCTTAAGACAAATTGTTCTCTGACTCTGCATCAATCTCTTCCTAAAGAACATTTTCCTATGATTAAAATTTACAGTATAGAAATAGGAATATTTTATGGGTGAACTGATGCTGTGAAGAACATAACCTACAAAAGTGAAGCTGATAAACTAAGATTTAGGAATATTGCTGTAGAAATTATCTAGCTCTTTCCTGTCTCTGCTTCCTCTTTTTCTTGACTGGTTAAAACTCTCAGAGACAAGTTTTCTTTTCAATTTATGATATTACTTGACATTTATGATGTTATTATACCCAATTTACGTTTTTTTTTCCCCAATGGTGATATAATTTCTTCAATTCAACACGTAAAAATTACTTTTCTCAAAAGTTTCCTGATTTGATTACTGTTAACCTATTTAGCTGTCAAAATATAAACTGACAAACTCAATTTTGATACTTCTGAGAAGATAGAACAATGTGTTGAGAGTTGAAAAATACTTAGCAAACAGTGGCAGATATCAGCACAAGCTTCAGGTATTCAAATATTCTTGACATAAATTACTGTTCTTCTGATGCAGGCTGCATATGCAAATGAAATCTTGTACCTCTGCTAAACCTCAAAATAGCATCTCATTTAGTGAGTTTTCCCAATTGGGAGAACACCTACAGTTTTATTTTGACCACAGCTCACTAACACAACACAGGTCTGACAGACCAAACCTTTGAATGCTTTACCCATCCCCTCCCTAAGAGCTGCAGCACAAGGGAGTGACACACACTCTTATCTTTCTACATATTCACTTACAGTTCCTGCAATACATTTCTTCAAGTGTTATGTGGCTGAAAATGAGAAGCATGTCCACTTTTCCACTAGAGAAATTTTATAGAATAATTCAGAAGTTGAATCATTTTAGAGTCACCCAAAATATATACTCAATTTGCAGTGATAATGACAATCACCAAATAAAAAGTTGTGACAGAAGCTCTCACCTGACACACTGAAGTTCCACAGATGAAAATTAATGCTCCTTTCCTTATCTGAATGACGTAATAAATACTAATGAAAAAAAAAGTTCAGTAATAAGCTTGAATTAATTATATGTTTATTGAGGCACAGTGAAGCAAATGAGTATGGGAAGCTGGCAAAGAGCCAGATGAGTAATAAACAGTTTTAAGACTGTCTGGAGACAGACTTGAGAATATTATAGTCATCAAGCAGCTGAAAACAGCCTCAGGGTAATTATAAGCATTTGCAATCGATTAAAGAGAGCATGATTCTTTTATGAGTCTTTATTAAACTTGCATTAAAACTTTAAATGATCAGAAAATGTTATGGTTTCAAGCACATCTGTGTCAGTGGTCATTGTATTTATCTCTGAAAAATGTGTGTGCAGGAAGGTGTCCACAAGATCACTCACTCTATATGGGTTTTAAAAGAAATGCTGGGAATTTGGGGCCCATACAGATGACGATCTCAGAATATCACCACTCTTAAAACGCAGGAAGTAGCCTTGCTGCAAGCAGCTCAGCCTTTCAGGATCCAGGTATAATCCCTGTTTTGCTGAGATCTTCAAAGAAGAGCTCTCCAATTCTACAGAATTACACTCAATTTATTTGAAAAACATTGCCTTTCTGGGGTAGGGATGGGGATAATGCTTTTTTTATCTTCATAGTTTCACAGACCTGTTTACTTAGGCTGAACTCCTCAGTAATAGAGAGGTCACTGCTCTCTCCTTAAGAATCTATTTTATTTTGTCTCTTTCTCCAAAATCCTCTCACAGACTGAGCTTGAGACACCTTCTCCTGACCAGGTACCTCACATCACCGCCTTCATCTTCTCCTTGTGCAGAAATAATCTGAAACCCCTGTATATGAAAAAGGAGCAAGAAGGAAGATCCATGAGGAAGACAGATGCCCACTAAACTCTCACTGCTAACCTCCTCCCTTCTGCTCCAGCCAAGTCATGACAATTACTTCTTCAACCTCTGCTTCCTATGGGAATGCCTCCTTCACCCTCACAGAGCAAATCCCCTTCATAGCCTTAAGGCTTGCTTTTTTCTCTTCTTTACCAAAGTTAAAATTAAATTACCACCTAAGGGAATGTCAAATATCCGTTGCCAAATATCTGCAGTATTAGTAGGAAGGTCAAAAAATTGTAAGCAAAGATATCTTAGTTCTGCAATCAGTAAATATTTCATAGATGCCCAATGATGGCTGCATATTAAAAGTATGCTGGGATGAAATACACAAGGTTAGGCCAGAAATCTGGAAAGAGAAGCGGGGTTAAGAATCTTTTTCTTTTAACATAAAATACAGAAGGGTTTTTAAATGTTACCATCATCACTAATAAAGAGTTGGGATTAAGACAAAATTAATTCTCCAGAAAAAACCTTATTCCCTCAATCTTTCAAGAAGAAAATTGCAGCATCTTTCTGTCTACTTTAGCAGCAACAAAACATTAAAAATAAATGTTTTCAAACAGCTAGACTTTCTGTCTTTCATCTTAGAAATGCAGAGATACCTACACTGCAAATTGCACAAAATTCACAACTATGTTCTTGCAGTGATTGACTGGTTTCTTCATAAAGAATTTACTACCTCAGAAAAGTATCTACATTTTTTCCTGGAAAATACAGTGAGCTGTAAACTGCCCGAGAGTAAAACATGAATTGCAAAAGCTTGGCCCTTATTGATACACCACAGAGATAAAACCTAACAATATGCTGGGATTGCAGCTCAATCACTCTGCTTATACAGCCTGGGCTCACACATTCTTGTCTCAAATTATTATTTCTTTCCATGAAATGTGTCTTTTTCCTGCTGGTTTTTGGGGACTGGCCACTGTCAGGTGCTAGTCTGTGGACAAGATAGGATTTGCTGTTTCAAACTGCATTTTGCTCACTTTGAACTTGAAACCATAAAGATTAATAACTTGGCAAAGCTTGCTCACAATGTTTACAGATGGCAGTGGCTCTTTTTACAAATCTAAACTCTGTGATTTCTAAAGCTATAAGTTATACATTTATAGTGTCCAATATGAAAATGCCTTCACTGAAAGGGTGCTGGTGCTCCTAAGGAAGAATTCAGACTTGGTGGAGGAGCTTCCCAGTCTCTACATCTGCTTGTGAGAAGGAGATGCACAAACACCCTCTGCACGGTGATCCCACAGACTGAGCTGAGCAGTCAAGAATGAAGCGAGTAGGAGCTGATTTGGCTGCTTAAATGAAGTAAATTTGGCTTGTACATACTGTGTGGATAGTAATTTTAATAGCAGTTTGAGAAAGGCATCAGTCTACTGCATAATTTTGCTGCATTTCATGTCGCCTACGCTTTATCTCTGCAAGAAAACCCTCTTTAATGGCTTTTGAAGAAGTGCAGATTTGTTCTTGAATGCTTTTAATATCCTTGTATTAAATTTTCTTAAACAAAATCAGATTTTATGTCCTGGACAGGCCTTAACTTGTTTTACCAGAAGGAGCAAAACACACTGAATCCAAGGTACTGACTGCACTGGTAGTTTGATCCAGATCATGCTCGCAGAGTGCAAGGATTTGGGAAAAGATGACTTCTTGTGGTTTTCAAGAGTTCATCTGAATTTATACACTAAAGATACAATTGTAGTAAATGAAATACAACAAATATCATCTAGGCCTGCTCATTTTAAAATGTTCTCTTTTCTCACATCCCCATTCATTAATTCCTACTGTATCTGTACATTGGCCTTACATTTGTTATGGGGAAGACTCTATCACTGACTAGAGACTATGGCTTTTCTAAAGTCTTTATTTAGCTTAACTAAGTCAACAGTAGGAAAGTATTTTATTTTACAATTATCGAGGTGTCCTTTGTTTCATCTTAAAATAGTCAGCCTACCCACGATTTTACTTGGAAAAGGAACATAATTTTAAAACTTACATGTCAATTATTTCAGAAATACATTTCTACCTCACTTTTTCAACATCCAGCTGGTTATGACTACATGAAAGAACTACTTCCTTCAAAGACTTAACTTCCCTTGTCAGCAAAGAACCTTTAAGTAGACTTGAAGTTTCTAACATTTAGATATTAGTACAGTAGTGTTAAAGCAGTAAAACTGAATATACTCATCTACTTATATTCAAAATAAGAATTTGAGATTTTTAAGGAGGATAACATTGGGGAAATTATTCTCAGGCCTGCAGAAAACATTTCCATTATAAAAAATTCTCTGAAAATGAAAAGAAATCTATGATATCTAATGCAAGATAAAATTCAAAAGCAATTCTAGTAATAGGATTTAAAAACTATGATTTTGATAAATTGACACAAATGTTTGCAGCTCATATTAAAGGTGCAAAGCAACTGGTTTAGTGCAGCATGTACTTTGGATAAGATCCCAATTTTACTGTAGGAAAATTTATTTTAAATATGAAAGGCCCATTTTCTGCCACAAAGCAAAATCATTACTGGAAATAATTTCAGTAATACAACTGAAATATTTTGTTTTAAAGAATTAAATCACTGTACAAACTCATTTATTGGAAAGGAAAGTACAGGAATTCTGCTGGTTGCTGGAATCAGTCAGTCTATCAGTGCCTTCACATTTTCTAACTTGCAAAAGGATGGCAACGATGAGAAAAAAAAAAAAAAAAAAAGATGAATACATGTACCAGAATCTATATTCCCATTATTTCCCAAGTGCCATTTACTGCTGTGGAGACACCACTTCATGTTATGATACACACCTTGACAGGGAACGATTACTGCTCAGGAGAAAACACCACCAGGGCAAGAAATTGCTGCTTGTGCAAGTGTCAGGTTTGCAGGGGGCTGTGCACAACATATCAATAATCTCTTCCTAATACTAAATTAACTCTAACACAGGTATTGAACTCCCACCTACTTTAATGTTTAATACTAAATGTGCTATTAAAATGTCTAATATTAACTGCTGCAAGCAGTTACATTGAGCAAAGCTTTTAGCAAGAATTTTATTTTAGGTCTGTATGAGCTGAGAAAATAAATGTCACACTGCAGCAGAAGCTCTCAGGCAAGCTGAGGAATGGGGCTGGGATCTTCCAGAGGAAATCACAACTAGTCTTAGCTGCACTGACACTGACCAAAGGGATGGATTATCCCTGGACCTCCACCCCATATGTGCATGCCCAGTCTTGACTTCTTTCTAAAACAAGCACAGAGGCTAATGGCAATCAATGTTCCCTTCCTCAGGGTCTTCTGCAGTTCTTGGACCAGCTCTCTTCTAAAAAATCCAGACTGATGCTGGAATTGTTTTCTTTTTGTAAAAATATTTCACATCTAAAGACCCACCTAAAGAATGCATTTTCAGACATCACAGAATCATGGAATAATTAGACCTGGATGGGATTTCAGGACATCACACTGTCCAACCTACTGCTCAAAGCCTGGTGAATACTGAATTCAGACTTTTCCTCTCTGTAATCCATTAAAAAGTGATTCCAGCTCCTCTTTTCATGCTATTAATTTCTTTGTCCCTCTCACTCAGCTAGTCCCTCTTCCATCAATAGAGAATCCAGAAAAATGCGAACTGCTAACATAAATGTTTCCAGTTTGTCAATAAAACAGCAGGAAAAGGAGAGAAAGTGATAGAATTTGTTAATATTTATAACAATCTGGCAAGATTACTCTCTAGGGGCTACTAAGAAAATAATATCACCATGTGTCTGAGAAAAACTGCTGTCGTAGATAAAAAACTGGGTAAAAGAATTATGAGAAGGCAAAACACAGTGTCAAATCTAATAACTTCACCTGAAACAGTAGCAAAGAATTAGAGGGGTATTCCAGTATGAGCAAGACATGGGAATGGAGAGCTAGCAAACAACTCTTGTAGTAGTGAACTCTCTTGTAGAATGAGAGGCCTCAGGTGATGGTGATCTGAAAGTTCTGCTCTCTTGTTTGTTACTAAAAATGGAGGAGGAAACTATCAATGAAATCAACAATATAAAATTTTATACAAAACTGCAAGAAGCAAAAGAAGAATACAGAGGTTGACTGCTGCCCTAGGATGGCTGTTGACATCAAGGATTTAGCCTGATCCAGTTTAAAGAAACATACCTTTGCACAGCTAATAGCTCTACTCAGTCATAGGTTAATTTAAAAATCAGGTTGCATATGAAATCACTTTATCCATGGTATTAATTCCAAACTATGCACACACACCCTTCACCCCAAAATAACCAACCTGTCTATCCCCAAAATACCCAAGCCGCACAAATGGTTAGAAAGGGGACAGAGTGCTCAGAATATAATAAATGCATAATTTTTTTTTTGCACTTTTTCCTGATGCTTGTGATGGTGATCACTAGTCAGAGTCAGAATACAAATCTGTCTGGGTTAGTATGGCATTACTTCTAGACTACTGAATTCATAATGCCAGAGAGGCTGGTACAGAGACTTAATATTTGCCACAGGTCACATTTGAGGATGATGTGTCACTGAATGAGCTACTGCTCTGAAACTGATTCCTTGCAGGCAGGCAGGCAGGCAGGCATCTATATTATGTAAGTCACACCATTGTGAAGCTCTTACCCAGATATCAAGGACAAAATAACATGGTGTCTGAACTGTATTCTCAAATTAAATAATGAAACTTGAATATTTTAAACTCAGTATTTTTGAATATAATTATTCAAAGATATTAATTATAAAATTTGCTTGAGGCTTTTAAACTCAAAAATACATGCAAAAAGATGCAAGTTTATAGTTGTCTTCATAGGTACCTGGCAGTTAAATACATAAACTGAATTTCTGAACAAAAATACTCTTTGCTGTGAGATATTTTTTATTTTTTATTTGTTTGCTTATTTGTTTTGTAGGGGTTTGTGTATGTGTGTGTTCTTATCCCATGGCTGGTGCTTTTAGGTGCTGCTTTCTTATAAAGCAGAATTCTCCTATTCATCATTTTCTATTCTTCTAATTTAAGAATTTATTATGTAGGCAGGGAACAAAAATCAATAACACCTGACCTGAACGAACCAGATATTATGCACAGCAAATCGCTGAAGTGAGCAGTTTGTTATAACTTAAAGATTTAACTTTGAAAATAAGTTTAAAAATGCTCATCCAAGCCAGTCATGATTACTTATGAATACTGGATGCATCTGAAGATAACAGGTCTGGTTGAGAAGCAATTTTCCACAGAAATAAAGATCGTTAAATTTGTTAGATAATGCACCATACTGGAGAAGTCTTTCCAGTTCTCCTGTCAGCTGTAGAAAATATCGGGACCAAAATTGGCTGATTCACCGAGCTGGATGGTGCAGTCTTGTGACACCACCATCTGTGTCACACTTACTCTATCACACAAAAACCACCAATTCAGCACCCTTCAGGAACACTGAATGAACTCAAAACAGAGGGAATGATGTCTTCTCCAAGCCCTCCTCCTCAAGTTCTTCACTCTCCAGAGCTCCTTTCTATATGTTTTATATTTATGACTAGCACCTCGTTCTTGCCAAACCTCTGACCTACATCCACCACCACTTCTGATTTTGGCCAGAAAATTTATGCTAGCAAACATCAGAGATTCACCACACAATATACAAATCTACAGAATGCCAACCTTAAATGTAGCTTCTCAAATTGTCATTTTATGTTTTTACAGTCCAGAAAAACAAGAGAGCTTGCTAAAAACTTTTATGCTTCATAAACACGGGCAGAACAGAAAAACACATAAGTTCTTCATTTATCAGCTAACTCTAACAAAGACATTATCAAATAAACCTGTAAATGTTGATGGATTTTAGAAATAGATTTCTCTGAGGTGCTGTGAAATGCTGCCAGAATCATAAATGTTCACAAGCAAAACATAATCTACTGGAAGACTATAAAGCTGTAATGTGACACTTTTCAACAGGATTATGGATTTGACAAAAATCTCCCTGCTAAATAAATACTCACCATAGTCATTATCATAAAAAATAATGAATTTCTGCCAGGCATATTCTGTGACCACTCTCAGGATGACATCATTTAGGTAGACAGGGGGCCGCACGGAGAGCGTATAGTCATCGTTGCGGTTACTCCTGGTGAGCCCGCAGCCGCTCCTGGGCGTTCCTGCCGTGGAGCGCTGGATGAAGAGGTGAGGGATGTGCATGGCATCGGCCAGGGACTGCAGGGATCCTGCTGACGTGCAGCCGATGGAGCTGACGAGGGCCAGGATGCCCTGGTTCATCAGGTCACAGGCTGTAAGAAAACACAGCAATAGTGGGAGTGAGAGTGGTTCAGTGCATATGGCTTATTTTGCTGTACAAACACAGACACTGGGAGCTGAAACACAGCAGGTCCAGTCAAGGAAAAGATAGGTACATTTTTCATATTGGGTAATCCAGACCTAAATTTCATCAAAATCAGAAAGCTAGTCTATTCATTGTGAGGTGTCTTGTGGACAAAGCTTGAAGACTGTCCTGTCCACCCTATCCAGAAGTGATTCCTCCCTTAGAAGCGAGACCCACTACTGGATCTTCTCAAAAACACTAAGAACTGATTTCAGCTATGGAATTAACATGACCACCCGAGGAGATAAGCACTTTTCAAAGTCTAGCACAACTCCATGAATAATAGTATGTTTGCATTATGCAGGGAAAACTTGAAATAACAGCTCAGGCTTGCTGTCAACTTTTGAAGACAACTGAAGAGCATTATGTACATTAACTGGTCCAAGGAAAAACAAAGTTTCTTTTAGGTTTTAAGAGGTATATGCATATATGGTGTGTGTATATATATATATAAATATATATCACATACATATATATATATATATATATCTATATCTATCTCACATAAACTTTTCTTTTTATTTGGAAGACAAACAGTCCTCCCCCCCCAAAAGCTAGTCTTATAAATAGCAAAATGTTTTCACAATTCAGTGAACAGTTTCTATGCATTTACTTTCCTCACCTCGTTAATAAAGACGTGAAGTTGACTGTGCAAAATATAACACCTTAAAACTAACTAATGGTCCTATTAGTTACAGTAGACAGCCTTATGTACAATACCAGTGACATCTACATTAATACAAAAGGTGTTTATCATGAATAATGTTGATGCAATCAATAAATATCAAAGACATTAATAATTATTAGGCCTGTAATTTTGAAGGGTTACCCTATGAATCAGAGTCAAGTGTTTATACTGTGTTTCTAAAAGGCTGGAGAGCTTGAATGAAGAAATAGCATGGACTTGTGGCATGATTTCCCAAAATACACCCAGGGCTAAATTTGGAAATACTCAATTTGCCACTGGCAAAGTTACACAAGCAGTTAACCTGCATTTACACACATGCATTAGGTAATGGGATGGTAAAGACTAGTATGTATTTACATATGAATATCTAATACTAAACTGCACAATTATTTCTTCTGCAGGACTATTCTGCACACACAACAGGTGCAGGCAAAAACAAGAAACCCACAAGTGAGAATATATTCCCCTAAAAATATAAAAACATACTTTAGTGCCAGGCCTGTTGTCTCATATCATATGGTTCTTACTCACAGTGAGTAATATTTAACTTTGCAAAAACACCTATTGATCTCAATGGGAATATTTACAGTGTGCTTTGAACACAGCTCAATTTCTGGACTTCAGGTTAAAGATAATACATTTTCAATAATTGCAAGTATCCTTCTTCAGGAAAGTATCAAATATGATAGGTAATGGAACAACAAAATTCTTGGTATCTCACAAGTTTCTAAAATTTGGAGCATTTCAAAATGATCTTAATAGCTATTCATCTTTTATGCTGCTTGTTACAGTCCTTTATCATCACTTTCAACAAAGATAAAAGGCTTGTCAAGTTAAATTTTTAGGGAGATGCTAAATCTCTTCCTTGATATGGTTTTTCTCTAGCAAAGACTGCAATATCTAGGTTGTATATGCCAGTGAGAATGCTACTGTTTGAGACAAAAACCTATGTTTTGTTGATATATTGCTAGATATTGATAGAATTGATACAAGTAACATTTATGTTAGATTTTGCAAAAGCCTGCTTTTAATTCAACAGAAACTTAAGTTTTTTGGCTCTGATGTCACCTGTTCTAATAAAATATGTAGTGTGACCCTCCAGTCCCTGAAACCTGACTTTAAAAATATAGCCAAGTCAAAATGCATTACAGAAATTGCTTGAAAATGTCTCAATTTCCAGGCCCACTTTCAGAGTCTGAATAACCACTCCCTGCAATGCCATGAAGTGGGAGACATGCCTTTTATGAAAATTGTTATTGAAACATGAAGGGGAAGAAAACAGCATGGAACACTCAGCTCCACAGGACCGAATGTTAATACTGGCAAACAAACTGAATAAAGGATTAAAATCTTCTCCCTTGACACTGCATCACATTTGTTACAATAGTCTCAGGACCAGAGCTGCCTGGGTGTCTCTTTCTTCCATGATATGCTTATGAGAACTGTACGTGCAGGATTGGGGCAATATGCACTTAATTATACTCAAATAGACCTTAATCCTGCACATGCAGAGATTAGTTAATATACAGACCTAACTCCTGGACAAAGGACAATACCTCAGAGGCAGCTTTTTCTAGAAAAGCAGTGCATGAGTTCAGAGTTCACCTCTGAGTCAGACTGACTGGATTATTCTTTGAACAGAAATATAATTTCTGCAGTATATATACATACCAAGTAAAGCCTATACAATATATCAAGGTATCATCTATGATATTCAAATATTTCTCAGCCAAGCAGAACTTCTGTTGTGTCCAGCAGAAGAATTGATTGGTAAAAATAGATTATGAGGTCTAACTGTTTTCTTAAACCTTATTCCCCCTCAGTAACAAAAGGTCTATTAAATCCTTTTCCTAGTGTTCTAAATCTTTCAACTGTATCTTATCAATTGACTAAAAGCTATAGTTCAAAAACATTTGAAATCCTGCTTGCATTCTTGTCTTGAGCCTGAAATATCCAAGTTTTGTTTTGCTCCATCTGTGTTAAGAAACCCACATAATCACATATGTGAATATACACTTGAATGGTATCTTGGCATTCAAAACTCTGTTGCAATTTAATTTACTATAACCTCCTTGGTCGGCTGTATTTCCAAGCTGATATTTAGTGTACTGCCAATATTATCAAGGAATATAAGCTTGCCATCAACAAGAGAAATAAAAATATTGCTGTGTCTTTTCAGTCCTCAGTCATGCCTGTAGAAATGCCAAACTCAAATGGATCTGTACACAGATCATTGCAAATTTAGCAAAGCAGGAGCAGAAGTTCAGTAATAGTGTTTCTAAAATATTGATTCATATCATAAGCTACATTTAAACATTAGTTGTTCAAATATTAGTTCACCCTTACAACACCATGTAGCAGATGTTATTAACAACTGCATCTTCACCAGCTAGAGGAATAAATCTGATCACATTATTTTAAGCATTGCATAGAGAGAATGTGAAGAATATCAATAAGATGATTTAAAATGCTTCTCCATTACATATATATATATATATGTATATATATAGTGTGTAGAGCACATGCTGGCGTGCACTCAGCATTACGTTTAACTCTCCAGCTTATCGGTCTTTTTTCAATATGCAAAGTTTCTGAATTTTCAACACTGGTGGGTCAATTGCCAGTAACAAAAAAGCAATCTTTTAGAGTAAAATCTCTTGTTAGTTTGGCAGGCATCTAAAGAAAATAAAAAACATAATTTTGTGGTTAGTATGCTATTTTTTTAAAATAAAGAGCAGAGCCAATTCAATTTGCAATAAATAATTTACATCTAGGCTATCACCTTGTACGAGCACTTCCAGAAAAGCAGAATTTAAATGGCTATGGTAACAAATGTGTCCTTAAAATGAGCTCTCTCTAAAATGGAAACAATGGTAGGTCCTTAAATAACTACTAGTTGCTGTAATTTAGAAAGAAAACAAACAAACAAAAAATCTATAAATAAGACGAAGTTAAAAGCAGATGTAGGAATAAATAAGAAGCACCAAAAAAAAAGGGGACTACTGAGAATGGACTATTGCTATGAAAGTGAATTTTCTTACTTATTTCTCCTATGCTCTTCCTGATAGTAAATCATAACACATCACCGTCATCTCCTGTGAACTGATGAGCCAAACTGAAAAAATAGTGTAAAGGCTCTAGAGACTTTGATAGCAGTCAATTTTGTTCCCACTTAAACTGCTGGTGAAACGAAGTTGGGCCAACTCTTAACACTGTTTTTGAAAATGCTGAATGCTGTGCATAAAGAGAAGGTAGGATCCCTTTAAATAATCAGACATGTATTCTACAGTCCTTTTCATCTTTTATAATTTAGAAACTACCAGGCTCCTTCCAGAACTGTAGTGTTGTTTGGCTGAGATGATGCTGAGTGAACAAAAATTAGACCTGAACACTTCCCAGAATCATGGTCCCATGGGCCTGAGTCGCACACCCCAACGTCATTCCCCTGGATGTTCTCTTCAAAGCTGACATCATTCAAACTCACTGCTCCTGAATGTTTTCCACATATTATCCACACAGAGTAGTGCCTCAGAGCATTATCACATTTATCTGAATGTGAATCTGGGGAAGAAAACCTCTCTTGACTGATATCTCTGGTTTGGGATAGGGACTATAAACAGTTTGTTACCCTGAGCATCTGCTCTGTGTTTTGGAAGTGCTCCAAAGACTTTGCCACCAGGAGGGCTCCATACAGTTGGGCAAAATTTGCTTTCCTTTGGTTTCTGTTGAAGATGAATACAGTCTTTCCACAGAAAAGTTTTTTTGTCTTCTTACTCTCTTTGGGAGCCCGTACAATTCACCACCAGGCGAATCACAGGCTCCCTGGAAGAATACTCAGCTTTGTTCCCCATTCCATCAATCTGATCAGAGATCAGGGAAAAAATCGAATCCATAGGAGCCTCAGGTTTTCCCCATATATTAGCCATGAAGAGAGTATTAATGGATTTATTAATGCATTCCAGAAATTTGTCATCCCTATTTGTACTAATCCACATTCAAACCAGGATACACAGCGGAATCAAGGGTCAAAATACCTGAGCCTCTATAAATGCATGTTAGGCAGCTTCTATGTAGCTTTGAAAATATAAGCTATTATTTCCTTTTTATTTTGAGAACATGCTGTTGGCTGCTCCTCAAATGTTTTCTGAGCTTCAGGGTGCTGATGAAGACTGAGGGACAACAGCATGCAAATTCTCTGTTGCAAAGGGTAAGGAATAAGGTTAAAATCTGCATTTCTTTCACTGTGATTTTCTGCTTTCTCCCAAAATGCAATTTTTTTTGTCTTTTCACCTTTAAACACTCCCCAAACCACTCATTAATTCAATGCAGAAAGATAATGTATTCACATGAAAACAGCCACAAAAAGTGACAAAAAGTTTAAACAGATAAACCACAGGTCTTTCTGTGTGGTCTTCATAATCTCAGATGCAAGAAGTAGAATGAAATGTGATTATGAGAGCCATGATCAAGTGAGATTGGCCTCAAATTTCCAATAAATCTTTTTAGTCACTTCTGGATGGCAATTCTGCTCTTGCAAATTATTTTTCCTTCATAACACAATGGTTCATCCCAGACTTAGACCTGAATTATTTCTACAAGAGTGACAGCACATTTTTAATATGTCCTGAAAACTCTTCATAAGGAAACAAGGATAAGGTTTGGGGGGGAGGGGAAATTATTGACTGGATTTTAAAGAATATTCTCCTCTGCAATGCAGATAACAGAGTCTACCCTGTTCCTTTTTTAGATAAGGTTATAGAATTTCACTTCATTTACATCTTCTCTGTAAACATTAGCAAAAATTTCCCTCCTGCCACTACATTATACCCAACTCGGACTGCTAACAATATTTTAAATTCACTTGTAATTAACCTTTAAGGGATTTTAGTTTGTCCTGACTGTAAAACAAACTTGTATTTGAGCCTTAGCAGCTGTGCTTTCTAAGCCTTGGGATTTCTTTGCTTGGGAAAAATAATCCAAACTTCTTATACCTAAAAACTATTATCAGAAAGCACATTTGCATCTCTGTTGCACAAAACACCACAACCACTTTTGGAACTTTTAATATTGAAAAGCATTTGCGTGTCTTTTCTGGGTCAGATATCTTCCTGTATACAAGCTTTGCCAATTATGGTGGCGTTAAATCCATCACATTAAAATGCAATAATTAATCTTAGCCTTGAAAAAATAAACTAAAAGTCTCCCAAGTTTGGAAGTTTGGAGGAAGAAAGATTTATACCTGAAAAGTATTTTGATGCTGTGGCTTGCAGGATTCAGTTAGAGGGCTTGAAATAAGCACAGCTTACAAAGGCTGCCAAAGAGAAAGTAAGGTAGCACAAGTTCTCTTTTTGGAAAAATATCCTAATTTATTTACTTTTTTGTGCAACCCAACCTGCAGTTCTTCTGTTCCATTCTACAGAGACACAAAGAGGATACATTTCTTGGCAGGTTTATCACATCAGGCAGAGGAACAGCAGTGCAACTTATTTTTTAACAATCTGGTTTCACCTGGAACTCAACAATTGTATGCAGGGTTTGTCTCAGAGAAATGATGGTTCTCGGCTTTCAAGAAGCCTGAACTTTTAAAAGAAACATTTAGAAGAACCCCCATAATTTTAAAGAAGTTACACAGGCACAAATTTTCAGCTGAAGAGTGGCTTTAGCTGCCATGTCTGTTACAATGTAACATGAGTATACTCCCCAAAATGGACAGGGTGTTTTCAGGGTGCCTTTGGTTGAGATGTTAAAGAGGCTGTAGTGTTGATAGATCTGAAAAGATGAGGCTGTGCCAGGCAGCACTGTGGTAGAAAGGCTTGATATGTGTGCTAAGGGAAAGGAGGGGCAGGGAAAGAAGGAAGTTAAAATCAATTAAGACTAGACAGTAACATTCACTGGAGAAAAGGCTAGATGCACATCACAAAACTGACCTCTAGAATCCTGCCAACCCAACAGGGATGTCTGTCTGAAAAGGTAATGCAGCCTATTGGAAAATAAAAAATGCAAGGAAACCCAGGCATAGATTCCAAGAATGACTCCAAAATATTCTCTTTTATTTGTGCCGAACTCCCACCAACACAAGCCAAATCTCATCTACTGCCAGCATCCTTGCTCAAAGTGTTGCATGAGCAATTTCCATTCATCCACTCAGCAAAACGAAAACTTTCCATTTCAAGTGCAATCATTGGTAGATTCCACTTGATTACGTAATTTATGATGAAGGACGTATTACCTCAGTATACCATGACAACTTCCTCCATCCCTTACTCTGTTCCTTCACCCTTGCACTGTTTCTGGATCTTTTATTTCCTTAACCAGCACTGTTTGAAGAGTTACTAAGCAGCACATACGGTCTGATACCCTTTTAATATCTAGCTTGCCTGCTGCAGAGCTGACAATTGCTGCATAGCAGCAATTTGGAAACAAAAAGGTTGAGTCTTAAAGCAGCGTAAAATAAAATTAAATACAATTTTATCAAAAGATAAAATCCTGATAGAATCACAGGGATTTACTCTAATTGTCTGTTCTCTGATAGTTTGTGGAGAAGCGCTGGGGGGAAAAAACATCAACAACAATACCTGTTAAAACCTTGAGCATCAGCATTTCTTGTTTTATGAACCTGCTCAAAATAAACCAGGGTACTTTTCTTGTTAAGAGGCTAAAACACTGAACTTGATGACATTTGACAAAAATTACACTTTTCTTGGCCCCTATAAATCAGACTGTCTTGCACTTTTCCCTTCCACCCTTTCTCTCTTAGTTCTAACTTCCTTCCTGTTTGATTTTTCCCGCCCTGAGCAAGGTAGCTTTTATCCTACCATTGCCTGTTCTTCCTCTCTCCTTAGAATCTGCTCCAACCAGGCAAAACAACTTGTTTTTCCTTTTCATGTCACCTCCTCCATCTCTTCTTGTTTAATTTTTATTTTTCCCCCACCTACTTCACCCCATTGCCTCCAATGCCCAGAAATGAGATCTAGAGCACTTGACACTGGACTGAGAATCTAGACTCATATCCTGGGGCCAACTCTGCCATCACTTTGTTGCATGACTGATTTGAGATTAGTAATCTGATTTCCCTTATGCTTTGGGGATTATGATATTTTGACATCTTTATAAAACACTTTTGCATGATCTAAATGAAAGAGATTACACTTGAGCTCCCCCTACTCGTTTTTTCAAGGTTAGAAGGCCTATTTCTGAGCATAACCCACATTGCCAGAAGTTCCTTTACATCTCCTCTCTTGTCTGAATTGTTTCATACCCCCCCTTCTCTTGCCCAAACTATTAATATGGAGACAACAGGCTCTGCTGGAGAGATACAGTGGGAAGCACAATACCACAGCCTAGTCCAGGGCAGACAAAAGAACACACAGCTGGTAGCATTAGTTTAATTGGAAGTCCTACAATGGGAAGAGCTGCCTGTGCTGCCCTGGATGAGCTTGGCAGCCTTCCAAGCATAGATATCACTGAACAACACTGTTCAAAATAAGACTATCCCCTAAACGAAAAGAAATCTGTGAACAGTAATCTGGGAGAGCTTTCTTTCCCACAGTGCAAACAGCAAATATTCAGGGAATGTTCTGCTAGGGGGACAGCTAAGCAACATTTTCGGTCTTTTAATGTGGCACTGCAGACAGAGTATTTTCAAAAGACAAAAGTAGCATACATTTATTTCTTAAAAAAACCCACCCCAAACAACAAAAACAAAGTTTTTTTTTTTAAAAAGTGCCAATTCCACCAGATGAGTGAATAAAACAGAGCAACTTAAGAGCAAACAATATGAAGGCCAGATATTGCATTTGCCACAAAAAAGGGAAACAGACTCTTCATCAAGATAAAGAACTTTGTATGAGAATAAGCAGAAAGCAAGAGAGGTGGTACATCAGTTGCAAAAAATATGTGGCTGTGAAAAAACTGAGAAGTCTGTAGGAGTTCAGAACATCAGTTCCATTAGCAACTTAGCCACTCAAGAAAACCTCAGATGAGTCAAAACAACTATCACCATTATTATTTGCTAAGAATAGACATTGTGCTTGTTTCACTGACTGACACACAATAACAAGCATGATAAGAATAAAAAAATCAACTACCTTTAACTTTTTTTTTATTTGCAGCTCTGAAAGTGCTTTGCAAAGATGCTGAGCATCTTCATCTCTATTTCACAGAATAAAAAACCCCAGATGTGCCAAGAGGAGTTTCTCGCCCAAGGTCAAAAAGCAAGGCAAGAAAATTGTTTTCCATGTCAAGCTCAAACCTGTACAAAGGCTGAAAATAAAGTTCTTTGTTGCAGCTTTTCATTATTTGTTTTGTGCATTAGTGTGCCATTGAAAGCGTTTTATGTTCTGAGCCCAATGTAACAATGCTTTATGAAAACGAAAGGTTTTGAAGGAAGGCAAGGCAGCCTACAACAACACGATAAAGTGACAAAGACTTCCAGATCCACAGTGACCCCAAAGCAAGACCACTGTTGATTATGAGGAAATAGTGAGACGCAAACATGTAGGTAATGGAGAGTGAATGTGGAAAAGGAAAGAAGGAAAGCAGAGCTGTAGGTGAGACATAAACTGTCGATGGATAACACAAAATGCCAGTGACATAATGTATTATAAGCAGAAGCATTCGATAAAGAGTAAACATTTTGCAAGGAAAATTACGGATGAGTGTTTAACAGAAAGGAAGTTGTAAGGCATTGAGGTAAGGGGGGACAGGGTGGAACCATGCATGGAAAATTCAACTCCTGGGAGCTGAACACATGATCATGGGGTTTGGAAAAGGATATTTTCACTTGTATCAGAAGACTCCAGCATCTCATCTCATATTACTTACAAACATTCTCAACATGGTTTCATACCTGATGTGCAGCATGATTGGTTCTAACAACCCCAGATAAGCCACAGATTCATAAACAACTACTTAAGAGCTTGAAACCCAGAACAACACATTGAGAATGAGCTGAGGGTGCAATGCTGACATAGTAAAGATAAGAATTCATAAATGTCAAAACAGTACTAGCAAAAGGCATGAGGAGAGCAAAAAAGGGAACACAGGACTTTGCAAGTAATAACAAAAAAGAAATAAAACAAGGGATGACATCAGCTTTGAGGTAACAGAGAAGGATGTTAACTGTTAGTAGGTGATGAGAGTGAGATTTGCAGTCAGGAAGTAATAAATCCATTTAGATATCAGGGAGGAGGATGCAGGTTGCTGCAATGTGGGAGAAAGAAGAAGATCCAGCAAGGAGGACAGTGACAGTGCTACTGTACTGTATCTGCTGAAGTGCAAATACTCAATGCATTGACAAACGTGTCAGCTAAAAGGGCACTGGGGAAAAATCAACTTGGTGCCTGTTAGAGACAAAGCAGCAGCTGGGCTTGGCAGCAGCCTCAGCATGTGAAGAGGAGAGAGAAGACAAAATGTGCCTAAGTCTGAAAGTCTATTTTTGCTCTCTTACTCCAGGAATAATAATGGTGCAGTGTTCCTTTAGTGCCAGTTGCAACCTTTTACTGAGATTGCTTTGACTGTAATGGCTGCAAGAGATGCCAGGAAAAGAAGGTAATGCAGCTTTTCTACTCCCTTGACTTTTTCCAATGTCACAGAATAACGAATTTGCATAACTCCTCAATGGAAAATATACATTTTCAACAAGGACCATTTGAGTAACACTAAACACTTAACCTTAATTGAAAGCTGCAGTTGTTCTAAACCATGCACACCATGGTAAAACAGGATTGGAAGGAAATTTAAAAGCCACCTCTGACACCGGAGAGACGTGTCCAACAAAAACATGCCCAACGAACTATTAGAAATCAATTGACACAAGTCCTCTTTGGAATGAGAAGCAAATCTTCCTTTTCCTTTAAAGTAGCATTTTAAAATTGTATCTCTTCCTGACAAACACAAAACCATTTAGGGAGTGAAAAAAAAGTGTTCCCAGGTTCCAAAGCTGGAGCAGAAGTAGTTTTGCAGGGCTATACAGCACAAGACAGCAGTGCCACGTGCAGGAACATCATGAGGAGTGAAGCAGTAGAACTGCTGAGTCTGCTCACTTGCTTTTCCCTGAAATGGAAATTACCATTTTCTTTCTAGATCTCTTAAAATCTTTTAATTGCTATTGGATCTAAGCACCAGTGTTCATTGTGTTGCTTCAGATACCAGAAAGTCTATTCCTCCATGGAAGACCTCACTCCTGTGGTGCAGCACTTCATGTATTTACTGACAGGATTTTTTTCTCCAGCTCTTTCCTGCTGCCACAATAACTCCTCAAAACAAGAGTATTGACTCCACTACAGGTTTCTGACTTCTTTACTTGTTTTGCATTGGTATTACCTCTCAAGTAGCAACGGAGTTGGTCTGTCACTACTGGACATGAAACAGAGTGGAACCAGACTTACTGTGTGTATCAAGAGCTCCTAGTTGTGGATTGCACATAGTGTCATTCCCTTTGACTTGCTTTTTCCATGACTTTAGCTTGCATAACTTGCAGGGATGCCCTGAAACTGGCAGTAAACCAGAGTGGAATATAACACCTTCCGATCTGCAGTACTACAGATATCGTTTGTGGGAAAGCATAGAGGCAAAAACAACTGACATAAATAAGTATTCTTTTCATTCAGGTGTATCCAATACTTCATGAAAACAAGCAAGTATAGTTATTTCCATTTTACCACAACATCTGAAGGACATAACAGACTAAGCAGCACATCTGAAGAACTGGAGTTAGAAAAAACTTATTCTACCTAGTAAAATGCTGGTCCCTACACATGGAAGGGGCAAGCCAAATGCCTCTCTGCTGTCTGAATCCTGTGTGTGCAACAGAAAAAATGCTGAAATTTCAGAAAGGCTTCCTTAGGACTAAGTAGGGCAGTATTTTGTTAAGTCACATAAGCACTGCCAAGGCTGTTGCAGGAATGCCTACATGGTCTTTGTGCCATTGGCCTGGCCTGATCAAAGCACAGAGACTGCCTGGCTTTCCCATTGCCTCTCATTAGTGTGTTGCAAGAGGCGTTCCACAGGAAGAAATAAAGAAGGTCAGTTTTCAGAAATTTAATTACAGATGACTAGCTGTCAAGAGAAAATAATTTTAAAATTCATTTTAACACATGAGTTTGCATAATTCTAATACATTATTCCACTGTCTGTAAGTCCGTTTCTGCAGAGCTTGGATAAAATAGGAGGCTTAAGCTTAGCAAATAGCCCTGATCTCATTTCACCAGTTTCAAAAGGTGTGAAGTTTTCTGACTTTTCCAAGACTTATGCCTGATTTTCACTTATGAATTAGTGAGGAGAGAGCAGTCCATTCTTCCATTTCCCAAGTTTTATACAATCAATTATCTTCCTTTGTGAGCAGGGGAATTTCAGACTTCTATATACTAAGGTACTGTTAGTTAGCCAGTATTTTTCTTTCATTCTCTCTCCCTTGCTGCTTTTGCTAACAGCTTATTTTTTAATTGCAATGTAGTGAATACACTGCAGATATCTATTTTTTCTAGCAATTGGATGCATGCATTTTCTTATTTGGTCTGTCAGCAGCACCCATGCACACAAATATGTACATATACACAGAAAATATGACATGACTGGCTCCAGCTTCTCGTGCACAGCAATATTCCGTGACAAGATCCATGGGCCAAATGCAAAACCAAGAGAAAAACACATCCTTCAACTTGAGGAACATAATTCCTATCATTTATGAAAGTTGCCTGCACTTCTAAGCCTTTAAGACATCCAACCACAGAAAAAGTCTAAGGTTAGTGCTTTGTAAAACTTCAAGAAACACAGGCCAATATTTCACATTAGTGCAAGGGATGACCAAAAATCCAGTGCCTGAATCCCCACAATAGAAAATTAGAGCCTTTTTTAGCTTTAAGTTGACATTTGAATTAATGCAGCTTTCATTCCTTGTTATTTTGTATGAACGCAGATGAGTGATATCAAATACTGTGGAATAAGGTGATTTGAACACATACGAGGATTGTCAAATTACCACACTTCCCAAAGTAAGGAACAAAAGGTGAGACAGAGCAGGAATGGGAAAAAGAAAATCCTCTCAGTATCACTGTCATTTCTAGAGTCAAAAATAATCAATGTTAAAAGCCAGGGATGTCAAATAAAGAATGGCAAAAGGTAAGCCTTGTATCTTCATGTATCCCTAAGGTTTGCAAACAGCAGGAACTAGTGGAGTATTTAAAACATGAAAAAACCCCAAGAAATCCACAACTAACAAACAAAATGAAAACAAAGACACAACGCAGCCCTATTCTCAAACTTTGTCTATTTGAAAAATAAGGACAGCCCTGGAAATGCAGTAAAAAGTTTTGTTTAAAGTGATTTTCTCAAAAGTTTCTTCCAGTGAGAAACACTTTTTCTTATCAGCTCGTATTTTTTCCACAGCTTTTTTCCACTTGGCACTTAAAGCATCCAAGGATCGGATGTTTTGGTGGCAACCTAAAACTGTGATTACAATTCCTTTAAATGCCTTGGGAATGCCTCCCAGGACTGGCATCATCAACATGCCTTATCCCGATTCTTTCTTGAAAGGTCTCACTTCCCCAAGATTTGCTTTTTCTTCAAAAGAGAGGCAGGTAGAGCCCTGAACAGAGTATGATGTACTTCAGCCTCCTACCCATGGGCACCCATCCTCCCCAGCAGAACAAAGTTTCCGGCACAATTTCACCCTGGAACTCATGTTTTTACCTCACCCTTGATGTTTGCCATAAAGACAATTACCTGTATCCATATTCCCCTGCCTATGCTGTGATGTGGAGTCAAGTCCTCTAGATCAACTTCCATGGAAGAGCCTGGCAGATCAATTCCTTTTTATTTCCATCTACACATCCCTGGGAAGGTCTCCAAGTCTACTACCAAAAGGCAGATTTGAAGATTTCATTGGAGAAGGGAAATGAAATGTACCATGAAAGCTCTTTGGGGTGGCAGGAAGTTTCAAGGGGCTGCAGACCTCAAGCTATCCTCTTCTGTCACCTTTCCTAGAACCCAATTCAGCTGTTTCTCAAAAACAACAAACAAACGTGCTTTGCAGACCATGTTAGTGATGAGGAACAATTCCCAATCTAACACATGCCACTGCTTTGCTTTCACATATATACTGAGGTGTTTCACATGTTTCTATCAGCTAAAGGACAGCTTTTGTCATATGTTAATTTTTTTCTATACCTGGGAGTATAACAGAAATAGAAACTCCTCTGGCTGCAGAATATGTAAACTGTTCACTGCCTTGGGTTACTGTCTTTTTGCTGTTAATAGGAGTTGTCAGAGGCTTGTGGATTCACACTTGCATATCCAGCTGCAGACTTAGGAACTACTGCTTTTTATACAGTGTCTTCTCCTTTCACAAAGGAAGACTAAAGCACATACCGGTGTTTCAGTGGAGTGGTACCATTGTCTCATTTTTAATAGGTACCCCTGCAAAGGGAATTGTTACCAGTACTGTTGTTATGAAAAATAGATTAGACAAAATAATGCATCTTAAAAAACACTGATCACATGAAGAATGACAAAATTAGTAGGGCAACTGTTTTAAAACACAGGCTGTGACCACTTTTCCTCAGCTGAAGTAAGGAGGATTAGCAATTCTGCAAATCAGAACGACTGACTACTTCAAGTGAGGAGATTTTCAAACAGCGTGTCCCTATGATGTTTGGTAAGCCTGGACAAATTAGACCGGGGAAAATTTCACAAGAAGACAGACAGCATGGCCCTGAGGAAGCTGTGAAGGAGAAGGGGGAACTTCTGGCTGGCAAAGATCACTTTTTGTTTGACCTTGCCATTAGTAACAGAAGGCTGTGTTTCTTTACACATTCATTTTACACACCAGTCAAGGGACATTCCAGCTTTCTGGATTATATTGTTTCCAACACACAACTTCCAAATACAGTTCCACTTGGTTTTCCAAGGTGGTATGACAGAAATGGGTCCCTGCATTATATATATAAATATACTATATTTATAGTATATAAGCAAGATATACTATAAATTATGGCAATTTAAACAAACTGAAGACTAGCTCTTAAAAATTGAACTAAGTTAGTGTATACCCATAGCAGTTTAAATTACCGAGAACAAAAATCCAACCAGTCTAATGCAGGCACACTGTGGTTAGATGTTTACTTACTATTCCATGATTTTCTCTGTAATATAATTTTAAAAGAAGGACTTCAAGTTCATAACTATTGTACTATTAATTTGGCCAATTCTGGTCAATCAAAACACATATGTTTAAGGCAACATAGCAGAATGTAGAATTGAAAGCAAAGCCTCAATTTCGTCTTTTTGGGAAGTCCTTCACTACCATTTGAATTGTTCCAGACAGGAGGGGTAAAACCCTAAGAACAGACAGGCTGCTGCAGGATTTTAACTGTCGGGTAACACAGTATTTTAAAAGACTTAAGGCAGAACTTCTACATAACTCTTACCAGTAGTTGTCTCTGCAAGCAAAGGTCATCAGTTTTTCATCCAGAGGGCTGCTGATACCTTCAAATTCCTGAATTAAATTGGTTCACCTCTATCTGGACCCATAAATGCTTCTCTTTAGCACAGTGGTAGAGCAAATGGGTAAAGTGTCGTGCCTTTATGTGATAAGCCCTTGCAACAAAAGCAGATATTTGATGAGGGCCTACAGTACTGGGAAGATTTTTCCCGTAATTATTGAAACAATTGTTGTGGCACAGTTTATTTGGAGAGACTTTCCACTTGAAATCCCTACACACATAATCAACACATAGCAATTAAAGCCATCATTCAGGATGTGAAGGATTTAAACCTGGTTTTCTCCTTTACTTAACAGCACCACCTCATGTGACCCAGGCCCAGGGATTCTGTTACTACTCAGAGAGGATTATTCTGTTACTGAAGCCCCAGTCTGCCTCTCTGACCATTTCACTTTGCATAGGCTGCTCAAACACATAATGGAACACGGGCTGTAACCCAGGGGTCCAGTAGCCTGCTCTTCTCCCATCAGACACTTTGTCCTTATGATTATGAGAGATATAAGTTGAAATCCTCTGAGGCAGAAAATAAGTTGTGCCTCCTATATCCTGACTGTGTGCACAAATCACTCAGCTATCATGTAAAGAAAAAAATACCTTCCTTTAGAAATTCTGCATATCTATAGACTCTCACCTCTCTTGCTGCTTCTTACCAAAACTTCAGACAAACCATTTTGCTTTGGATACAGCAGATACCTCTTGTCTACTGGAATATTTTTTTCTTATTTTATTCTTTTAATATCTTCTTTTCAGCGAACCATGAGGTCTAATTGCACACAGGCATGAAGTTCCACATTATCCAGGCAGTCTTTAGTAGACTGCTGAGAAGATCTATGGAACACATAACCAGAAAGCATCTTAAAGGAAAGGAAGCACAATTGTGTCTCTCTGAAATCTGTGCTCAAAACCCAACTGACAGAGAATCTTCAAATCCAGCAAAAGATCCTGTGGTGATACTTTACACAGGTTTTGAAAGACAAATGTGTATTATTTAATTTATTTAGTTTAGGGTAGGTGACAATATAAAATCAAAACAAGCACACCACATGATTCGATGTTTAAACCATATTTGGCTACTTTCTAGATTGCCAGAGAGAGTATGCTGATGAAGAGTTGTCTAAGGGGCTCACTTTGTGTCACACAAGTTCAAATCAACCCAAACAAAAACCCCAAAACTCAACCCAACTAAAAACCTGGCAGGCAAACAGCAAGTGCAAACAAGATAATAAAATGTCTAAATATAAGAAGAAGACTCATCCCAAACCCAAATAAACAACACCCCATCCAAAAACCCCCACAACAACAACCAAAATGAACACCCTTCACCCCACCAATACTTTAAGGATTATTTCTCAAAATAAAACCCTTCAAAGCTTTTCTTCCCACACCAAATAGTCTCTTACAGAAACTAGGGACACTTCATGCCATACTAATTAAATATAAAAAGATACCTCAAAAGCCTCATTTTAGGTAGTTACAGGAATCCATTCCATACTTCCTCTAAATCTGCTATGCTTTTATCCTTTGCTGAACCGAAATTTCTTGGCTTCTGCATTTTATGAGACAGACATGCTTTTAAGCAAGGACCACAAATGAGCACACACAGCTTTATTCATGAGATAGTGATAACAGATATTGAACTTAGAGTTGCATAGGAGACAATTTGCCTCACCTACATTTTTGAGATTTCAGTAATTTCTACTGCTTTGCATCTGAACAGCACCAATACAGCTAAAAGATTTGCTGTCAAAAACATTAAAAACACAGAAAAACTTCGAATCTTCTCTATATTTACTGAAAGAGTACAGGGGAAAAAGAAAAAAAAAGCTAAAAGGATCAGTAGGTATTTATTTTTGTAGACTGAAAATGCTGCAATAATGAAAGACTGAACCAGGGTCATCCTGCAATAAGTTAGGAATAATATTCGTGGCACTCATCTGAGATGAGGGGAAACCAAAAAGATCCCTGAAAATATAAACAGAAATCCAAATATTTTACATCCTTTCAACATGTCAGCCTGCCAGGCTACTTTCGGCCGAAAAGAATCCATTGTGGGCCTGTACAAGTATTTTTAAATAAGCTCTGCTGGAGCATCCACAGTAGCTTCATTTTTACTTATAATGTAAAATTATAAGCCAATTTTACATTATATGTAAAATGTGATTTCCATTGACAATAATTAATTTCTCCTAAGTGGATAAACTGGGGCAAATTCAAAGCTAGCATAAGCAAATGGAACTGCACTCTGCTATGGAATTGTTAAAAAAAAATCCACTATGCTTTCATTTGCCCTCCTTTTCCTTGGTACCATTTTTCCTGAGGGAAAGCTGCCTTATCCAATTACACTAACTAGGAAGATAAGAGAACTAGTAAACCTACCTGATAGTAGTGTTCTGCATCAACTGGGACATACTGCTCAGTACTTTGAGGTTAAGTAAAGCACTGTGTAACATCAGGAGAATCATATTAGATTGCTGGAGGTAAAACTGCTTCTAATCCTAACAGAGAGGCTCCATCACTCCTGGTTATCCCTCAGGAAGCAGGGGATAATAACATCAAGGTTGCTTTCCTCCTTACTTACTATACTCAGGCCATTTCAAGTTGTTGATGCATTGAATAAGATCTAACCCTTCAGATCACCCTTAAAATGTCATATTTAATTAAAACTTTCTTGTTGCCTTACTTCTTTGTCATCCTTTTTTCATCAAAAGCAAGCCTAGACATCGAACCTCAGAACAGCACCTTTTTTTCCTGCTTCCAAAACAAACCCTGGCACAAGGAATATTTGTGCTTCTAAGTGGTTTGGGCATGTCCCTAGTCGAAATGTATTTACTAGAAAAACCTTACAAAAAGAATGAGAAAATCCATCTTGAATTTGTTGGGTTTTTTTATAATGATTCCTTACATGATTGCAAGGCACTGCCACAGTTACTGCTTCATAACATCTCTATCAAGAACTTATAAAGAGAATGTTTACTAAAAATCCACACATCTAAACAACTTCTGCAGGTTTAGAGAAACAGAGATAAGAAAAAAGTGGAGCAGGGAAGAAAATATTTATTTTTTCCGCGCTCCCTTTGGCATTTGTTGAGAGGCTTTAGAGGAATCAATATTCTCAGATTTATAAGGAAAGCAAGCAGGGGGCCCCAAATTTCATGGCCTTTACAGAAGCAGACTTCCTGTTAGCTCCAGTAAGGAAATGTCAGATCATGATGACAGCCCACATCAGCAGCTACCCGAGAGCCATCACATTGACTAAATAGCCCCGAATAGGGAAACTGTGCGAATCATCAGCTGGAAAGTGCTAAGAAGCTGTCAAAAAAACAACCCCAAACCCAAACAGCATACACAAGACACCGTGTTGTTTTGGCCAGGAGTGAATAGAGAAATAGCTCTTCTAGTTATAAATTATTTTTGGTACCACAGAGAAGTGACATGCCAAGGCGATCTCTCTAGATAACATCCCCCCTGCAGAGCAAACAGAGGCAGTGGCTGCTCTTGCTCACTCACTGGCTAGGAGGTGCCTGGCCATGATGTGCCAAATCTGACTTCAGGAGCAAAATCTTCTCTATAGGAAACAGTGACCGATGTTTGACCACAGGCACCATAGCAGCTTTATCATAGAGAAAGCAAAGAGCGGAAATTTTTCATCCCTTAAAATAAAAAAAAAAAATAGAAAGCTGCATTGGTTTTTAGCTTAAAAAAAACCCAAAACAAACAGAGAACAAAATTCATGGAGATGCTTATTAGTTATAAATGCTCTATTAGATCATCTGGGTAAAACCCACAGAATAGCAGCTCATGAGAATGGTAGTTGGCCTGAGTGCAGGCCAATCAATCCATTATAATTTAAGTGCAAGCTGCTCTGGTAGAGGCATTAGTTTCCTACTACATCACATTTGCCAGCTTGGGGCAGGGGGGCCTGTTGGAACCAGAGACCTCTAGGACTGGGGCTTGCCAATGACTTGCAGATACCAGAGAGAACCTTGTTCATCATATGCAATGATTTGTCAAAATATCCCGCTTTTGCAGCACATGAGAAATGTTCACCTCTCAGAACAAGTGATTTCCTAGGAGGAGGGGTATCTAGATTATATAGTCTCATAACATCTAGGCTATAAGGAATAAAATGAAAAAAAAATGTTGCCAAGCCAAGACATATTAACTCCCATCAAAATGCAATTCTCAAACAGCACACCACACCCACCAAGATGTGACAAAATGTAATAGATTCCTTGCCAGAATGACAGACAAATATTTTTTTCTTTTAGAAACAGATTTTGGGGGTGGGGGAGGGGAGTCAAGAGGAATATAACCAAGTAAACATATATATTATCCAAAAACTTCATGAAAATCAAAGTGCAGAAGGAATCATCCCCATGCCCAGAAGAAGATGGCAGTATATCCTGCATTCATTAACAGCCAGCTTACAGTTTGCCAACTACCTGAACTTTTTCCAAATGCTTTAGCTAGCTCAAATTTGACTGCAGTCCATTTTGGCCAGAAATTTAAAAATATGTCCTTCCGTTCATGTATATTGCAATCATTTTGTAAGGGCTAGAGCCAAGCATTACAATTACAACATGCATTACTCGAGCATTTATGTGCTCTATTTGGCTATTTTTATCACATTCGCGCATGCAAGCTTACATCTCAAATAATTCAGACCACATCAATTTCAATTCATTTAAAGCACAGAAAACCTCTATGTTCGCTCCAGAAATTATTACACTAAGAGATTCCTTACCCAGCAATGGGAAACATTTGCTGAAATGCCTTATTTTTAAGGCAATCTGTGTTTTTTCTTTGTCTTCACTGGCAGACACAGAATCACAGAATGGGTCAGGTTGGAAGGGATCACAGTGTGTCATCTGGTCCAAACTCCCTGCTCAAGCAGGATCATCCTGCATGGAGCACATGGCACAGGATTGCATCCAGACGGTTCTTGAATATGTCCAGGGAGGGAGAATCTACAACCTCTCTGGGCAATCTGTTCCACTGCTCAGTCACTATTTACCAGAGCTCAGTAGCAGTAAACATTCATGTTCATCATGTGTATTGTAACAAATTTCACTTAAATAGAATTCTGACATTTTCTCCTAGAAATGCTCAGCTCACCACAGATCTCCTCCACACCAGTAATGAGTTTCAGCAGTGAAAAATTATATTCTCTACAATTTTTTCTCACTCATCTTCTCAATACCTATTTTCTTCAGTACTTCCTGCTGAGTACCCTTTTAAAGTTTAAATCATCTTTTGACATAACAGACATACATTTCAATAAAGAAAAAACAAAACAAACAAACATGAAATCTTCCAGGATCAAAACCCCAAATACTACTGGAGGAGGGAAAGAGATATTCAATAAGTGGTTCATCTATAACAAATCAGGTTATCTTAGCTTAAAGGCTTGGATGGTTAGTTGTTAAAGATTCAATATTCAAGATTCAGATATGGCTGATTCAATCCATAAACAATTTTTAACAGGAACTGTTTCTGGAACTGAAACATCCTCTTGGCACCTCAGCCTTTCCTGGTAAGAGAGATGCTCCAGTCCCCTCATTTGTTGCCCACTTCTGGACCCACTCCAGGGGCTCCATGTACCAGAACTTAAAAATACCTGTTAATCATGATCACTTCATCAAACAGCCACAACTCTCTTCACCCCCATGAACTTATCTATGACCAGCTCTTCCTCTGAACAAATAGTGTTTACCAAATACCGAGCAGGCTAGAAAAACAGAAAGGACTGTAAGCAGTATCCACAGCCAAGTGCCCCTCAACTTGGGGCAAAGTATGGGTACAAAGTCCCAAATTTCCCTTCTTCTGTGTGGATATCCACAGGCTGCCTCTCTGCATAACCAACTATTTCTCTGCAGATACTTGATTCAGAAGGAGAACTGTCCCACTTTGCTGGTGTCACTTCCATTTGATCCATGACACATGTAGCTATGAAAGTGGCTACAATCTGGAAAGTATCTGGCTTGAGAGAGACTCAACAGACAAAAGCAGATAGAAATTGGACAAAGCAGCTGTTTAGAGTCATGGAGTTTCTGGTTTTGGATATGACAAATCCTGTAACATTTCAGCAATAACAAATATATTAACTAGCTATATTATTGTACGTTGCAATGTTTTACAATTGTTTAGCTTGGTATCATTAGTGACATATAAACATATCAATTGTCATGAAAAATGCAGCACTTAGAAGAAGATGAAGATCCATCGAGAAAATTTAGTTCTACTGAAGGCAGTGGCTCCCTCCTTTGATAAATCCTATTCCAATGAACAACCTCCCTGTTTTTTGTTTGATTACTGTCAGACTATTTGTAAAGTCTTATTTTATTAGAAGGAATGTAAAAAAATTAATTATTTCTTATTCCAAAGTGTATCTGAAATGCCAAATTCTTTATTCTGTTTGACTAAGTTTCACATCAATTATTAAGAGTGGAAGAGGAGACTTCATAAACTGCCATTGCCTCTGAATTGCAGTGGTGGCCTTTCCCTCCTCACACAGGTGTAATAAATGCAGTATGCACTTGACATGTATGTATTATATAGAAGTTTGTGATGACTGATAAAAACAATATGATGCACAATAAAACACAGGATGGCAGGCACGATCAGAGCAGCCTTATGAAATGTCAAGTCAGGTCTGAAAAGCCCAAAATCACAGAATTAAAGAATCATTTAGTCTGCGAAAGGCCTCCAAGATCATCAAGTCCAGGCTTTGACTGATCACCACCTTGTCAACTAGACCCTGGCACGGAGTGCCACATCCAGCTGTTTGCTGAATCCTGCCAGGAATGGTGACTCCTGATGTCTTAACATAATGTAAATCTTTCACTTAAATACAGCTTTAGATTGAATTCTTTATAATGAAGAACAGTATCCTTCCCTATAATGAAAAAAATCTGTTTTTTACACGGTATAAAGCTATGAAATATAGGAAGTTCATAGAGATGTTAGTAATCCTTCCAATACTTCTTGAAACAGTAATTCACCTATTTAATAAAAATTTCTAAATTTTTGCCATCGTTTTCCATCTCTGTTTCTTTCCCTCCTCCTCCTTCTACTTTTTTAATTAAAGCTTCTAAGGAACACTTATTGAAAGGTCTTTCATCCTCTTATTGCTTTTTTAATTCTTTACCTCAGTCCTTTTATACTCCTCCTTAATCATGAATGCAAATAAAATTCAAAGTGTAATCAGCAGCTGCCTAAGGAGAGCTCTGAGCTCTGTTGCCATGGGAACAGTCAAGTCAGTCCTTGACCAGCGGAGGAATCACACCTACCTTTCTGCCTCACCCCTTTTGGTTTCCAACCACACTTGCTAACCCTGAACATTGCAATATCTGACAAGTATTTTCCTTTGATCTAATGACAAACAATCACTAACACGAAGTTCTTTTACATGCAGAACCAAACACCAGCTGCAGGGGTTTGTGCACTGGCCCCCCACACTGAGCATCATCCCGGGGCTCATGACTCCTTTTCTACCCTGAGTTTATTTGTCAAAGTACATTATCAATTACATCAACAGCACCCATCACATTTTAGGTGCATCAAGCAACTAGTGATGCTGCCAAAGTAACAGAGCACTTGATTTTAGTCCAGTTATTAACAGGAGATGAAACAAGACTGATGTTCCTGCAACGTTATAAGGAAAATGTTTTCAATTTGAGAGAGATTCTTCCAACTACCTCAGCACCCAGACCTTCTACATAGTGACTATTTCTTAATAAAGATCTCTCAGTGGTGCTGGATCACTACAAGAAAAGTAATACATCCAAGCCCCATAAAATATATTCACTATTTATATGATTGTGGGGACAACTGCTTGGGACATCCTGCTTGTTGCTTTGCTCAGGTTCTTGCCATACTTTGACACTTTGCTGGTGAAAATAGCTCAGCCCAGTGTTTCTAACAGTGGGATAAAAATGTCACTGGATTGTTATAGAAAAATCTCCAGACAGGGCTGGTTAAGATCCACTTTAGATAAACTGCAAATATTTGAAGTGGAAGGATCTGATAATGATGGCCAGTTTTGTCTTATTTCTACATTCTTCATCACAGCTGAAGCTTTTGCCCAGCATTTGATAAATGTCTGACTCTTCTATTGTTTTTTGGCAAGTGCACTGGAACTCAACAAATTGCAAATATGCTTGAGACATCCAGCACTAATTAAACTTTTCAATAAATAAATGGGAAAACCTTTAATCTTACAAACTCAGAGAGGATCCTCAGGGGACAGCTGTTGTCCTGACTGAAGCAGCTGGATATTTATAGCACATAAATATGTCAACTCAGACACGCATATATAGATACATACATCTATTCATGAAAGCAAACGAAAACAAAATAATAACTAGAAAAATAATAATTTCCTTTTGTTAACCTTTATCTAGAAACTCCATTAAATGGCCAAAGTCTAAACTTTCCTGCTTATTAAAGACTTGGTTAATTGCACTTTTACCCCTCGGCACTTGTGCCAAGGTACAATGTGCCTTCATTAAATGCAATAATAGAATATCCCAATTAGACCACAGTCACCTCCATTCACTCTCATTATGCCAAATCAGTCTCATCAGAGATGTCCCAACTTGAGTCAGTCTGTTCTAATGGAACAAAAGTAAACCACACAGGATGCCGCCTCTGCATAGCTTCAGGAGAAGGCAAATCTGAAATACACCACGTTCCACTGCTAAGTGAAATTTCATTCTGAGACATTCCCAATTATATCCCTGGGAACAGGGAGAGCCACAGAGAGAACAACTTGCTCCTTCTTCTTAAATTGAGGTGTGACAATTAATTGTACATGACTCTTTTCCTATAATATCTTCATTCCTCTTTCAATCATTTGAAAGCTGAGTACAAAAGAGAGCAAACTTCTGCAAGGCAGACAAAAAAAGCAAGTCCTTGAACAGAGCCATGTGCTTTCTATCACTTCATATAATTAACTGTGTTGCATTAAAAGAGGCCCTTCTGTATAAGCAAAGCTTGACACACACCAAAGTGTTTGTTAAACATTGACTACACAAAGCCAATGAGGCATAACACAGATCGATGCTGTGGTTATAGGCAGTATTTTTTCTGGCCATTGTAAATCCAGTTTGTCTCTTGAAACCTCCACCACAGCAAGAAGGCTTCAAAAGCTTATTTTGAATGTTTATCTTATATTCTGCAAAGAAGACAACAGAGAAACTGTAGTAAGAAGAACCTAATCAAAATAGGAGATAAATGAAAGATAAAAAGCAAGACAAAGAAAATCAATCTGTGAAGAAATTGCTCTGATACCCTATTAGAATGACACTTGTTTTGGCACCGTGTGTATCTGGCTTTATGCCAGATGCTTACTCCGAATGAAAATATCATATATTGGTATAAGACTTGATGTAAATATGAGCAACACACTCTAATATAATCTAGCAGATTCATCTAATGTTGCAATCTCTTGTGGGCAGCCATTGTCTTGATTAAACAAGATACATACTAATAAAAAATTAAAGTAAGTTAATGAAAGGAAATGACAATAAAAGACAACTTGGAAAAAATGAATAAATGGGATTTATATATAGTGTGTAACTTCATTGTTACATTCTCTGACTAGGTATGATCCTCCAATGAAGGAAGCACTGAATGTCATTAGTTATAAAGGACACCTTGACATGGTCAGGTTTCCTGTTTCCTGGTAAAGTGGTGGAGAAGGGAAAGGTAAAATAGGTTGAAAACACATTTCATCTTCAAGTTTTTATTTAAAAACAGTAATGAATCAACCTCTCTATACATATCTGTTTTGTTCAGACAGGGTGAAGCTGCAAAGCCCAAACTCTATTAACATTTTCAAAAAAACCCAATAAATCCACCTATCTCAAGACAACTGGTAATCACAAAATAAATGAGGTCACTCTGCCCTTCTCTTACAGCCTATGATTCTTTTATATCTAGAACATTAACCATGATAAAACATGATGTCTGTACCTACAATTATGCCAACACTGCCTCTGGAGGGCCTATGAGGTTTTTTCTCTTTTACTATTTACCATGCTATGTATTTATAATTCATGTCCTTTAATTACACTAATATATTTTATACGAAGGTTGTTCTTGTTGCTCTTATTGTTTTTTTTTCACTCCCACTCCTGCTTAATTCATTATTTCAAAGCCAAGCCCTCTTGTCTCTCTCCTAGGTATCAAATTTTAAATCAGGTTTGCTTGCAGTCAGCTGCAAGCCTCTGTTAGCACTGTACATTCCATGCCCTTGTGAGCACGATGTAGGGCACACGCAGTTCTTGCCTTTTACCATCCTGATGCTGAACATTCCCCAAAACCAGCCTTGTGGGAGCACCCCGAAGTCACCTACATCACAAGGAAACTCATGAGAAGCACATCACACAATGCCTTCTGGAAAGCACCTGCAGCTCCATTTGCATGATAAAAACCAGTGATTTATTTATTCTCTTTGTATACAGTACCTAGAAACTGAGCCCTTGGCAGTGGGTTGAATCCCAGTCCCCTTGGTCTGGGGCACACACAAGCTCTTGGGTTGTTTCTTTGTTTGAGAAACAGTGTTTCTACCTCCTTTGTTTTTCATTTGAAGCATTGATTTGGTCTTCCTCCAGAAGACTAACTCACATGTCATTTAGCTACTGAATGGAGTTAAACTTTAAAAAGTAAAGTTCCATGTGTAGAATAATAACCCTTTTCTTTATTGCCTACTTGCACAAGACAGATGTGAATGATGCATCGTTCAGTTCACTTTGGTATTTTCTTGTGCTCTGAAAACTTAAAATGAACGTGTGGGGCTGCTTTCAGAACAAATCACTGTTTTTAATTTCTACTATGCTTATGCTATGGCACATTACTCCTAGAAATGTCTCAAAACTATTTAATGTGTCTCAAAATAAGCTACAAATACACAATTAATGATTTGCTTTCTGTGCATTGGGATAGTTACGAAGCGAATCCAGTAAAATTATCCTATACTTTTCTTTTTCAAAAATTTATTTTAGGGTGACTGTACTGTGCCCTTTGAAGGTAGCTTCAGCTAGATAAAATCTCACAAATTTATATTTCCATTCAGTCTTTTTAAGAGAACCCTCTGCTTTCCCCTGCAAAATCTGAGCTGAAAAATCCTCCACCTTACATCAGAATGTGAGGCAGGCTGTGAAGAAAAAACTGTTCAAAATGAAGTCAGAATTACGCGTTTGCCTGTGTAAGATATCAAGTTACCTCACCGTTGTTACATCTCTTCAATTTTAACTTCTGAAACAATTTTGTTTTCCCTGTCATACCAAAATAAGCCAGTTACTCTTTTAATCTAATAGCCTTCAAGTTTTGTCTTGAAATAAAATGTCACCTTAGAAGCAAAGACCAGTTTGATGAAAAATTATTTTGTTCTATTTTTCATTTCTGATCAAGCATGTCTCTGCAATGTCAACATGAAATTATCTTCATCCTCCAGGAGGAATCTGCATTGAATGATTTGTTTTAAAAATAATGTATCTATTGTTCTGTCTGTGAAAAGGAGGATGGTACAGTACTCAATTCTGACTGCAAAAGAGTAGTATTGCAAGGGACTGAAATATTTTACTTAATAAATAATTGGGATATTGCTTCAGGCAGCATAAACCTGATTGCAAGGACAAATTAAAAAACCCCAAACAAATAAACACACAAACCAGAAACAAAAACTCACACTCCAAACACTCAACTTCAAATCTTCATTTGGCAACTATTTAAATGACTCACAAAAAAAATTGCACCTTTCATTTCCCTCTTATGGCTGAAAGCTGTTTCAGTATCAGACATCATTTCTCTGTTCTCCTTCCCCAGAATTAAATGGGATGAAATATATTGCACTCTCTGTGACTAAGAGAGCTCATAATCAACACAAGCCATAACATTGTTAGAACTCCTAGTAAAGCAGTATGGGGTTTCATTGCCATTTCTGGGAGTTCAGAACTACAATAAGTACAGCCAATTGCAATGTAATCAGCTTCAGTAATTCCAGTTTAACAAGTCTAGTTCATTTAAATTAAGATTTTTCTAGTCACTTTTTGAAGTCAGAGTCGGAATTATTTGATATACAAGTAGAGTCAGGGAACAAACCAGTATCATAAGACAAGTTTTCAGCATTTAAATGGCTTTTATGTACTCCACCATTATTGCTAGCATGTTTCATGTTGGGTTTGGATACCCTTAGAATTGAAAGTTCTAATGTATGTGAGGGAAAACCAAAGCAATTTATTTGTATCTTGTTTAATGTGCCTATAAAAACTGCTAATATTTTTCCATAGTGGTTGCCTTTCTAGGTTTCTTTTTTATATGCTTCAGCTGTTCTCTTTAATAACAAAGTTAGTCTGTTATTCAGGAAGCAATGCCTGAATATGAGATATTACAGATCAGATTGTTTTTAATGTAGATAAAAGTGTGGCACAGTAAAATAAAAAATAAGTTGTAGTATCTCCAATAAAAAAAAATTAAAACTAAAAACCACTCTTAGCAGATAAAGCTTCATTACAGCTGTACTTGCTTTGTTTTAACCAGAAATTAAAGCAGTATTTAAGCAATAAAAGTTTCATTACAAGTTAAAGAAGTTAGAAAAGAACAAACCCCTAATCACAAATGAAACACATCCACTTAACACTCTCTTCCACCATCAGAGACATTTTCATTTTCATCCCATTAGTAAATTTTATTTTGCTTGAAAGTTTTTTTGATGTTATTTCCATTTCCCAGAAAGCTACATTCCAGAATATGTAACTTCATTACCATGTTAATGGCTATTTCCATAGAAAGGAGGAATTTTACATCTCTCCACTCAACATGGAAGCACAGAAGTTACCAGGCATATACATAAAATAAATATTATTTATAACAAATTGAGGCACACCAAAACAATCAAAGGACATAGAAGTGAATGAACTGCCACGGTGCCAGAGCCACTACCCAAACTGCAAAGGACAGAAGTAATTGTTTCACACCGTGATGTAGAAAGAAATAATTTCTGGTTCAAGGGAAAGAACTGGACCTGATCATCAGGCTGACTTCAGTATCACTTCTTGAACTGTTCTAACTAAATAGGTTGGTAGTTTTCTATGCAATATTCCTGAGGCAGCAAAGCTTACATGTACCTGTTAGGATGCTCTGCTGAATCAGGCCCCTTCAGCACTTACAAGCACTTAGAGCACTGATCTATAAAATGAAAACAAGCATTTCAAGCTACAAAGAGCTAAATGTTACCTGGTATATTAAGAACACCAAAAACCAAAAGAAAAACGAGCAAAAAACCCCAACCAACCAACCCCACACAACAACAACAAAGACCAACCAACCAACCAACCCACCCCCAACAAAAGAAAACAAAATCCAACCCCAAACCCCACAAAACCAAAAACAATGGAAGATAAATGAAAGGTAATTCCTTCAAATCACTAGAAAGATGATTTTCTTTCAGTCCAAGCTGTTAACTGCTGCTGGGAGTTATGTAAATATTTTAGAATAATCAACATCCAGTCATGGAGTTCATTGCTGTAAACAATGCAATGATTTACAACCCTTCAAACAGAACACTTTACATTTCTTTTATGCTGTATCTTATATGCAAATTTACCTGTGTTTTCTGTTAGAGCATTAAATGATGAAGAGCCCATATCAGAAAAAGAGCTGAATGGTTTGGGTTTGTTGAGGTTTTCTCCATAAAGAATTGTTATGTTTTTACACTTCAGTCTATTATGCCTTCAACAACTCCACAAATATTTATCCAGAGTACAAAAGTTTGATACACTGATTTCTCTTTTACCTACTAGTAAAAATGGTCACACTGACACAGAGCACCATGGCCAACTTTGATGAGTGACAGTTTTACCCCTCTCTTGTGATAAGTGATTATTTGGGCAGGGGATGAGAAAATATTAAGGTAGGTACTACAGGCTTGTATTTCCCAAATTATGACTTCATGATTTCCAGGTTTTATTTAATCAATTAGGCAAAAGATGTTACTTCTAACTTTAACATAATGAAAATGATTAGGCTGTAATTCTCCCTCACACCTCTAGAAACACATCCAACCTCCATGGTTTTCCTCGAATGTCTGAACAATGCACTAGATGAAACAAGTTTGTCTTCTCTAATAACAAAAGAAGCAGCAAACTTACTTGACAGACTCAACTGGGCCAGAAATGTCTTCTGTTACAGATTACATAAAGATTTCTTTGGGTACCTGTTGGCCACCCTAGATCAACATCTTACTCAAAGGAATGACACAACACACCTCCAAGTAAAAATGGTATTCACATTCATGTCAGAGTAAAACATCTGCAAGGCCCTGACAGACAGTGAAGTGCTTGAGTTAAGAATGAATACCTTGGAAATTACTGGTTGGCCGGATACTTAGTAGAAGACAGCCTAAAAACAGATTCAACTTTCCCTACATACAGCATGGGGGAAACCCTTTGCAAACATTGATGCTATTGTAAGTATAGTACTTAATGCTTTCCTAGTTTATGTTTGATTTACAGATAAAAATGTTCTGCAGATTTCTCCAGCTGTGCTCCTTCTGCAGATTGTGAGATGCAGCAATCTGTTTGAGAGCAGCTGTTAGTTCACATGTAGTTTTATTTGCATCAATGTAAACCAGCAGCTTGCTACATGAATAAAACATGCTTTCTCTTTGCCCTGTTCTGGTAGAAAGATTTATCTATATAATTTAGCTTTACATCAAAGGGCTTTATTTTTAAAGAAGGTTTTTTTTTTAAATGAAAAACTATTGTCAATTATGTATTTTAAGATTCTAAAATGCCCACTTAGTCTTTTTGGAATGGGTAGTATCGCTTTTTGCTCTGAACAGAGATAGCCTTGCAAACAGATTTTAAAATATGTTCAGTCAATACTTTGTTTGAAAAGCCCACCTCCATGCCATTCACCACAATGATCAAATGCTCAGTAACCTTCAGAATTATCTGCAGAAACATGGTGTCTCCAATAGCAATGGTAACTACATAATGCTTTGGAGCTTTTCAAGCTTTTAGTGGCTAATTCTAAATGTCTAGGGAGATATTAATGATGATCCTTTATCCCAAAGTCTTAGATGCAAATCAGCATCAAATTTTGGCTGAAATAAGGAATCCATAGGAGACCTGTGAGACAGGCTCCTAAGCGTTTAAAGCACACTTAAATTGCATTTATGCCTATCACATTCCAGTGGGACTGGCCCTGACCTTCCACACTCAGGGATATCTGTTCATAGAGAGGACCTTGTGTACAAGGCCACTGCCCAATGCTGTAACTTCCCTGGGTTGTCAGTCTTTCCCATCAAACTCAGCTGGAAGCCAAGGTCCAGTCAGGAACATCAGAAACACTCCAAACAACAGTTCCAAAACGCTGTGGGTCATTTCCTGTGCCTTGTCTGAATGCTTTCAAAAAAGCTCTGAGAGAACACTTATCCCACTGGTGCCTTAATTTCTGTCTTAGGTTTCTTTCTTAAGTCTGTCTTTTTATTGTTTAGGTAGAATCATTTAAATACACTACTTCATAGCTCCTTCCTCAGTCAAGAAAATGTTTTTTGCCAACAAATAAAAACCTTTTTTGTGCTGAGATGTTGCAGGGTTTTCTTGTTGTTGATGTTTTTGGTTTTTAACTTTTGTTTGGGGTTGTTTTTACACCCTTTAAGTGGTTAAATGATTTTGCTTAAATATAACTTAACACCATGCTTCCACTCACAGCTGCTGCATGACAAGAGTAGCTGATTTCAGATCATCTGAGTTCATTAAAATTGTTAAAATTCAAGACCAATTGTTTTTTCATGGAACAATTTTAAACATATAGAACACTTCCTACTTGTATAAATGGCATTTCTCAGGAGAGCCTTACACTTGAGGGCAAAATTAAAATGTGTCCTTTATTGCACCCATATTTACCTTTCCTCTAAATGTTGTAAGAGGGCAGTAGGGAGGAACCATCCAATATGTTTAATTTCAGACACCGCTCTCAAGAAACACGACTCCAAGGAAAAAAAAGATCAGTGTTTATTTGAAAACCTTTCAGGAAACCTGCGGCCAAATAGAAATAACAGTATCTTATTCTTTTCCATATGAAATAAATCACAACTTTATCTGATTTCATCAGGCATTCTGTAATGTTCCTTTTATTTTTTTAAGACCTCCATTCTACCTCTCAGATTGCAATTGCTCTGCCATTCACGAGATTACATCTTTACCAGCTAAGGCCTTACCAGCCTTTACAACAGCTCCCAGATAGTTTCCACAGATACAGGGCACCAACCATTTGTCATTTTTCTGCAACAGCTGAACTTTCAGATCAATTACAAAAGGAAGCAGTGATAAAGTAAACAAGATATGTCATCGGTTTGGATTCCAGGAACTAGATTTTGCCACTCTGACAAACACCATTACACTTCCCCCAGGGACATAACTAGGCTATTCACAAAGCAAGACACCACCTACACCAAAAAAGGTTAAGGACCTGACTCTACATAGAATAGAATAATTTAGGTTGGAAAAGACCTTTAACATCACCGAATCCAGTCATAAAACAAACACTGCCATGCCTATGTCTTCATATATCATATATACATATACAGGTTTTTTTAAATCACGTTATGTATCTCTATTGTGGGTGTCAGTCTCTTCTCCCAAATTACAAACGATAGGATAAGAGGAAATGACCTCAAGTTGTACCAGAGGGGGTTCAGCTTTTATATTAGGAAAAATTTTTTCACTGAGTGTGTTGTCAAGCATTGGATCAGACTGCCCAGGGAAGTGGTTGAGTCACCATTCCTGGAGGGATTTAAAAAAATGTGTTGATGTGGCACCTGGAGACATGATTTAGTGGAGGACTTGGCAGTGCTGGGTTAACAGCAGCACTAAATGATCCCAGAGGTCTTTTCCAACCTAAATAGTTCTAGGATTTTATGTACCACAACACACATATGGAACCTCCAATCATCCATTTCCCATTGTTATACTTCCTTCTCTTGCATACAAACCATGCAATACCTATTCAGCACCCTGGCTGGGTGCAGAACCTTCCATCTTCACTTGAGCCCCATTTGTCTCCAACTAGATTCTCAAGTGGACTTTAAAGAGACATTAGTACAGTGTTTTGAAAAAAAAGACAGTAGACAGTTTGGATCTCATTATGGAATACAAATAGGATAAAAGCATTAACTTTCTCCCCACCTCACATTAAGTATAATGAGCAGATTTATCTTCTATTTCCATGTGCTTTTTCCCCTCACAGACAGCAGGGAGTATACCAAGATAAGTATAAAAAAGCTCCATGTTTTGAACTCATTTTAACTTGTTGCCTGAAAAAGTTCCTGGAGCAATGAGTGCCACTGCCTACTGATCATTCCCTTGTTTCTTTAGACATTCCCTGAGGTGATTTAATGGACTTTTCCCTATATATAACCTCCACTGAAGTACTGAAAGAAACAGTGAATGAAGAGTGGAATAGTTCTTCATCTTGTTTTCAATTAAATAATTGTGTTCTTCTCAAGAATCCCATTCTATTTAAACTCCCTGTGCCTAATAACTGCTGAGTTCAGCCAATCTAAATTTCAGCTTACCATATTTTTAACAGTGTTATGTTTGAAAAGTAAGTCACAAAGCCTCATGTGAACCCAAATGTATTTGGATACTGCCACTATGGATTTTATATTCCATTGAAATATCTATAAAAAGGCTTTTTCCATTTCATCACAGTGAACCTTAGGCTACTTGCTAAAAGCCAGTATATTCAGCTCCCTGCTCCTACAATGTTTCACAAAAGAATTACACTATAAGACAAACATACCAGGTATAATGTTGAAATTGATAGAATAGCCAATTAAAACTGCTAAGAGTGATGGGAACAAAACATTTTGGTAACGTTAGTCAAATAGTGAAGGATAGGCATGAATTAAGGCAATTGGAAGTGGTCAATAAGTCAGGTAACAGGAGGTAAAATATGAGCTCACACACTGAGTGAGAACACTGGAAGGCAGACAGAAAAACTAATACAAGTAAGCCAAGGTTTATGTTACACAGGACAAAGATAAGTCAAATGTTTTTACCAAACTCCTCTCTCATTCTCACTGCTGATTCTTGTTGCCATATTTCTCTACCTGCAGCATTCAGGCAGCATGAGCTGTAGAAAGAGATCTATAGCTTACTGAAGAGACTCAATGACCACAGCTCCTGTTTACAGTTTCCACAGTTGTCCAAGTAATTTCTTATTGTTAATAAAGACATAGCTGCTAAAAAAACCTGAAAACTATTTTTAAAAAACACCCTTTTTTCGAAGTACTCAGGAGACAACATCCTCAAGAGCCAGGTTAAGAGTTATCATACTCAATCCATTTTTCAAAGAAAATGCATTGATTTTAATTCCTGGCTCCAAATACATCTTCTGTTTTGAATGTTATGAAGATTTATGAGACATGAGTAACAAAATTTGAAATCAGACAGAATTACAAGCAACAAAGATCTTGTGGAACCAGTTCATTGCATAGACATTTGAGCTGAGAGCCACCAGAAAGGCTCAACAGCTTTTTGTGCCTTTCAGTATAGGTTAGACCATTGACACCGATTTTCAAATAAGTTTAAATACAACCACTGATTTCCCATATGCTCTCACTTTTTTCCTACCTTCTATTATTATTTAGCAGCCACTTGTGTTTTGAAGTGAGCTTCTTGCTAAACAGCAATGTGACTCCTTAAACTTTCAAGGGCAGACTTGCCCATTTAACAAAATATTTCATTAAAAATATCTCTAAATTATCTTTAACAGTCCCAAAAACAGAACAAACACACACACAAACAAAACAAAAACAAAAGCCAAACAATCTCCAACTCTCAACATCAGCCATGTTCCAAAATGTTCTGAAGCAACCCTACTCACCCGACCTTTAGTATGGCATTGGAGTTACCAGATTTTCCCCTAACCTTGTCAGACCTCAAAATTGGGCCCCCTTGAAATCTCTGTATCTTTTACACCTGAACAGCTTCCATGCCACAGACATCCCATCCATCACATTCCCCAGACATTGCAAGTGACCAAGTGCATGACGCACAGTCTGGAAAGGAGGGCGCAAAGGTAAGAGAAGGTCAAGGAATACAGTGCTAAAGCAAGTATTTGCTGCTTTCTGCATTAGGAAATAATCTAAAGTTTTCCCATCTAATCACTGGAATTTAAAAACAAAAAAGCTATCCTGCCAGCTTGGTTTGGTAAGACATCTGGCTATTGCATCTTCAGGACTGGCAGCAGAACAGCTGGTTTTGACAGAAGAAAAGTACAAGTCCTACAGAATTACTTATTGTCATCCTTACTATAATTATCAAAAGAAAAAAAAAAAAAAAGGGAACACGTCAATAGGTATTGAAAGACATAAGAGACTCCCACAAAGAATTTTAACCAGAGACAGAACTGACCCTGTCTTCTACTTGACATCAAACACAGAAAACTAGGCCACTTGATTTGACTTAGCACTGATGGAGCTGAGATGCTGCTTCTCCCTCCCCTACAGGTTTTAGGAGAACATTTGTAGCTCAGCAAAGCACCCAGTTGGCACATCCTTGAGGGATTGTGTGCGTGTGTGAAACAGAGCCCTTCAGTTCTGAACTCAACTCTTAAACCCATGTCATAAGTGCAGGTTTGCTCCAAAGCTGTCGAGGGACATTTCCTCCTGCTGTAGCCTTTGCCATTTCTCTGCTGCAGCTGAAGTGTAAAGACCAATGTCAAAGGGAATATCTCAGCTGGCGAAGAGGAGATGATGCTGGTTTCATTTCTAGTGGCAAGATTCTGCCACTCTGCATCAGAAATAATTGTGTCCTTTACTGTAGAAGACCACGAGGCCGTACACAAGCTCAGGCACAGCTTGTGGCAGCACTGTGCTTTTAGGGAAGGTCAGTGAGAGATATGTTACTATACATATAGATGTGGAAGCTCAGAAAGTCTCCATTTACTTTATTTTAAATAAAAAGTCTCCATTTAATTTATTTTAAAGGATTTCTTATGAGCATACTGACAAATAGAGTGGTTTTTTCCTTGTTTCTTTTTTTTTTCTTAAATTAAAAACACTACGTGGTAGTAATGCTGCAATGCTGTACACAACACAGAGTGAAAATGAGCAGAACCTGCAAACTTCCCTACAAATCCACGCTCTCCTGCAAAGTTAATTTAGTAAGGTTCTCACAAACGTTCTTGCTTTATAATTAAATGGAGTATAAAAATAATAATAAAAATCTGACATGATTGCAGTGCTAAAATAATCCTGCACCTGCACAACGAACTGCTTGGTAATCAGCCAGATGTTATGTTTTATCTAAATGCCTGTACTACAACACTGACAATATCCCTGGGTACCACCTTCCTTTTCTTTCTCCAAGAGTAAAGAAGCCCTCAGAGTCCCTCCCGTGGCTGATCCCAACGGTTTAACATCAGCTTCACAGTTGTGACTGACTCTGTAGTAAGCCTGGATCTCAGCCAACGCGAAATTATGTCCCAAAAAGTGCAGTACATAGCAACAGGAAAGCGAGACGAGCACATGCTTTTCACCACGGAGTGTAAGGTTACATATGCACCATTACATTTTACAATTTATTACAGCATGGATGAGTTTCAGAGCCCCTTCCTCATAAAGGATGTGAAGGCAAGAAAAAGGTATCAACCAGTGGGCCCTGATATTGCAATTAATTAATTAATTAATGTTTACTGCATATTTTAAAGAAGAGGAATAAAAGGTGGAATTTGGAATCAATGAGAATCCATGCATTTCTTCTGTTACCAAATGTGAGATCTTATTGCACATCATTCCATAAAACACACTTTTCCCCCTTTTTTATCTAATACCACAATGTCATTGTGCTTTTGACACAATATTTGTTTGAATAAACATTACTTTTATGGTTTGTAAATGTAGGTAACAAAATCAAGCCAGAAAAAAAGGCATTTATCTTCTTAGATGGCCTTTTCATTTTCACATCTGATATAATAATAATCCCCCATAATTTTCATGGAAGACACTTACCTGTGATTCAGAAAGCTCCCTGTATTTAAATTATTATAGATGGCCAGAATGATGTGTTCATAGCCCAGCGAAAACTTCAAAATTTGAGTTATTGTGTTTAGATCACCCCAGCCCTTTGGGTAAAATCAAGTCAAGCAACAGTTTAATATCAATATACACCCTCTGAGAAACAGCAGAGAACCAGATTTGATGATCTAGTAGGATTTTTTCTCCAGATATTCTAAAGGTTTTGATTCAATGAGTTTTTTCACCAATGTCAAGTACCTAAGCTAAACTGTTATGAGCATTTGAAAAGAGTCAGTCTTCCTTACAATAAAATATGTATTCAAAATTATTTATATAAGACAAGACTTGCAGACTGAAGGGTCAAATCCTCATCTAGTAAAGAAAAGTCTCAAAATACTACCTGACTATATCTGTGAGTTTTCCTGGTTGTCAAAATAATAGAAAATTATATACACTGTTGAAGTTGTATTTGTGGTTGTTAACCAAAAAATGAAGCTATTTTAACCATGTGAGGCATTATGTATTTTTTTCTCAACAATCAAGTGAAGCTGCTCTTTGCCTATTGTTGACTTTAGGATATTTTTATCAAATATTGAGCTAATGTTTTATTTGCCCAAGGTGGGATTTCATAAGGAAGCTTTGTTTTCAGAAAGTATCTTGTGCGCCATTTCTGAAAGCACAGCTCTCTGGAGTTTCTGGTGGTCCTTCACTGTGAGTGAAGCAATGAAAAACAGTAGTTAACTTCTACCTCTTCATCATTCAGAGAGTCTCACACCTCTGCTGTCACTAATGCATGGGCCTGTTATTATCTGGGACTGCCACAAGTATTCCATTATAAAGCCAATATAAATGAAAAGTCTTCTTTTCCCCCTCAAACTAGGATCCCGACTCCAAGAAATATTGAACACAGCAAACCTTTATCAGCAAAAGCAAGCAAAACATTTCCTCTTTCTCCCCTGAGTTATAATTACACTTAGTGTTAAAATAGCACAGCTTATAAAGGGCAAAGTACACAATTACTGATAAACAGGGCATTTTTTCACTCTGTTGTCCCCTTCAGATCTTTTTCACTTCCCTATCACTTATAGCAACACTAATTAATGCCCAAACTCCCACCAGCTGGTTAAAGAGCACGAGGGAATCATTGTACCTACACAAGACTCAGTGCAACAGTTCAACAGCTGAAAGAAAGAGGTCCAGCTGAGATAGTGAGCAAACTTTACAAAAGTACCTTTAGAAACCAACATCAAACAACAAAATAAGACCAAGAAAATCCCTGTTTGTGCTCCTCACGTTGCAGAGACAAGCGTTGCCACTGCATAGGCATTGCCATCCTTGAAATACAAACCTACCATATTCATTGCACATTATGCAATCACATTTTACTTCAGTCATTTAAACATTTCAATATGTATTGCCAGTACTTTGGTACCTGCACTCTTGCTGCCAACTTCCTCAGTTTCCTGACCAGGAAAACAGGAATAGCCACAGGAGGACTCTCCCCTGACAAACCCACTCTGCTCTTACCCAGGTCAGTGGATCTGCAGCTGTTAGACTGCATTTTAGAAGACTTCAGAAAATACAGAAAATGCCAACTATCCAACTCTACACATTACAAAGCCAATAAGTGCCTAGACTGCCACCTTGTTTGCAACTCCAACACTGTATTTTGCTCACTAAGTCCTTTTCTTCTTTCCAGAATACACAATGGCTTTATGCAGCCTGTATGAATTGGTCAACTCTGGTCATGGTGAGATATGGACCATAATTTACTAATCTTCTCAACATTTATTGAGAACTATTTTCTCATTTCAGAAACAAAAATCTAAGCAGTTTTTATCTAATGTGTCTCCTGTCATTTCTCATCTAAACAAACAACCCTTTCAAAGCTATTTCATTATCCGTTTCTTTTCCCAAAAGAATAAAGTTCTCTTCAGTAATTGCAGAAAGCATAATGCATTAACACTACCATTCTATTTTAAAATCTTATTTGCAATGAACTCCACAGGCTGCTTTTGATTACTCTAACAGATTATGACTGTTTCTTTACTCTGTACTGCAGACTCCTAAACCAATATGGTTTTTTGTCAAATATATAAAAACACTCTTTTTCTCCAGGCTAAACACCCCCAGCTCCCTCAGTGGCTCCTTATAGGACTTGTGTTCTAGACCCTTCCCCAGGTCCCTTGCCCTTCTCCAGACATGCTCCAGCACCTGAATGTTTTTCCCATAGTGAGGGGCCCAGAACTGGACACAGGATTTGAGGTGCAGCCTCACTAATGCCAAGCACAGGGATACAATGACATCCCTGCCCCTGCTGGCCACGCTGTTACTGACACAAGCCAGGACGTTGTTGGCCTTCTCAGCCACCCTGCTGGCTCATCCCAGTATGTATCCATTTTCCCAGAAGGCTTATGAAAATAAAAATCCCTCTCACAGCATGATGACCTCTCAAGTGAAAATCTTCTAGGCATTCCTATAGTTTATTTCCCAGATTTAGCAACTTAATTTACAGAAATATTTTTGATCCAATACCTGGATCTTTGAACAGCATTGAAGAAAAAAATCTCAAAGCTTTATGGTTTTGTGTGCTGGAGGGTTTTTTTACAATTATTTGGAACTTGAGTACATACTTTGAGCCAAAAAATTGTCTATCTCCTTAATATTTTTAAAGTACTTGCATAATTTTTGCAATTTAAGTCTTCCTTCAACAAAAGTCTGTGGCAGCTAAACAGAGGTAACAGTGTTCATTTATGTGCAAGAAATGTCATACATGTCTCCTTCCTATAAAATACTTTAAAAATATCACCACCTGAAGCATACAGAATATCCATGAGTAAATATGCTACTCATCCTTTCCTTGTGCACACGTAATGTAATAGACAATGAACCTGCAGGATTACATGATGTCTTTTCACAAAAGAAGCAAGTCTCACTCAATGGACAGAACAAGCAATACTAATACATACAGTTATTTTAAACTTTGGTATTTTATCCTTATTGCTTAATGTTTGATCACAGGCCTTGTCTAGCCAACATTTCCCAAGTTAATACTTTTATACTTGTATTAAAAAGCAACTGTCCCATAAAAGTTAAGGACTATTCCCTTGTTCTTATTTATTTCTTGTCTAGCTTATAGGCAATAGGAATGTTCTTAGTCCATTTAAATGAAAGAAAACCAGGTTAGCTTGCATTGCTGTAAATAATCATTATTAAAAAGTGTTGGCTATGTGGGTAGAAAGTGTCCACATGCAATTAGAACAGAGCTTCTCCATCAATTAGTGTCAGACGTTTTTTCTTTTGTTTGCTTTATTTTTACTTTAAAACAAAGGACCCTGTGTACAGGAGGGAAACAATCAGAAAACAAAGAACAGCAGGGCCAGACAACATTAAGGAGTACTCTCTGGAGAAGGAGGAAAATGGGTTTGTATTGCATACAATATTAACAAAGCCATTATTGCAATACTGTCTCCCTTACACTGCCCACACTTTATAGAAGACATTGATAATCTGGAAAGATTCAAAATGTAGGCTGATGAGAAACCATAAGAAAACTTGGAAAGCTGTTTCTCAGTAAGATAATAAAAGAAGCTCCATGCACTAATTCACTTGAACAATTGAAAATAACAAAACTCAGAGTCTGTTTGCTCCCTAACAGCCAGCAGACACAGGCAGAAAATTACTCAGTTAGGCAAGGCTTACAAAGAAGGAGAAGCAAGTGTTTTTGAGTAGACAAAAAAAAGGTAAAAACTCTCAATTCAAGCCTAACAAAGACACAACAAATCCAATTTTAAGTACATGCTGAGAATAACAGTTCTCTATATAATGTGGTTAATGTAAGTTCAAGAGGGAATTTGGACCAAGCAGTGCCATCTGCTTCCTAAAGAAAAATATCTCATCATTAAATGATTACCCTCAACAAATCTCTGACCATCTAAACAATTCTGAATATGAGGGAGAGCTCCAGTAAAAAACCTCCCTCCCCTGAACCACTCAACTTTTTCCAGACAATAAGCTCTCACATATTTCAGCAAATTAGAAGAACAAAAATTAGAAACACATTCAACTTTTGCAGTTCGGAGTTTGCTAGTGATAGACATTAATACAACAAAGAATAAAATCAGGGACTGCTTCACCATCGAGACACACATTGAGCAAAAAAACATCATCACCTTTCAGGAGGTTGATATTATCCACCAAGATATTTCTATACTACCACTACATGAGAACAAGTCCTGATCTATCTGACCTATGGATTCTTTCCACTGACCTTTTTTTTTTTCCTGCTCAGAGGAACAGCCTGACAACAGTGCAGGGAAAAACTTTTTCACTAACTCCTCAGCCAAAATAAACTTATTTCTAAGATGGCTCTCTTCTCATTAACTCAGAGCAAACAATAAAAAACCACTGTTGAGCTGGACACACAGGAAACAATTTCACCTTGGACAATTATACTGACTGTTCAGGAAATGATGCACGATAAATGGTCTCTTCCGAAATCAGCTCTAAAATTATTCGTTCCTGTGATGGATGTATCCCATTTATCATCACCTGGACTAAAATGGCATTCCCATGCAGAGCTTTATCACAGCTCAGGGAAGTGCCTCTCAATTCAGTCTGCCTCTGGAATCCTGATATGTGAACGTAAACTTTCTAGACACACGAAAAATGGCAACGTGGAAATTACTTCATACAAAAGTCTACCAATCTGATCTTTCTCTGAGGAAGCAAATACACGGAGGAAAAGGGTCGATGCAGTCAAGACTCCAGATATTCTGGCAACTTTTCTGAGAAAAATATTCACAATAAAGACAAATTTTATCAGTTTGGAAAAGTAGCACCTGTCAGGATCATAAGAGTTGTATCGGTCCAGACCAACAAGATGTCACAGCCCAATATTTTGTCTCTAACTGGCCATTAGCAGGTGCTGAGGGAAGGGTAAAACAGGGCAAGCAGTTATGCTACTTTGTACTGGTGGAAATGGGACTGGAGAACTCATCCTTTATGATTTACTTCAGACTGAAAAAATTCCAGCCTCATGGAAAGGCATCAAAATATGTAAATAGTGGGGTTTGCTAATGAGAAACATTCAAAGCTACTCTATGGTTCCAGTGGCACAAGTCATGCATTACCTAAATTATTCCCACATTCACTCTTGGGTTTTGGTATGTATTTGTTTGCCTGCTTGGATGTCACAAACATAAGCACAGCAGAGCTGCATCAGAATGAAACAGCACGTTGGCTGCATCAATGAAATATTAAGACAACCTAATTATAACTCAAGGAAGTCATCAGCATGCTGCCTTGTCTGTTCCTCTTGCCTAGGCTGGGAGATGTCAGAATTGCAAGTTGGGGAATACCACACAGTGAAAATCTCCAGCCTCTGAGTATCCTTCATATACAGTGCTACAACTGCTATCCTGAGCTGCACAGCCAGTGTTTCCAATTAGTGTGGAAATGCACAGTTCTCAAGCACCAACAAGTCAAGCATAAACTTCATTTGTTTTTCTTTTAAATTCTTCCAGTGAGTTGACATATATTTAGCAGACATATAGTCTCACAGTTCTCATTTGCTTCACAAAAATCAATGCAAGATACGCTGTGAGAAAATCTTCTGACTGCTGACTTTGTATAATCCACATCATGTTTTGCACTAAATGAAGTATTCTATATACAAATTTCCACTAAAAACTGCAAAAATTGTAGTTAAAAACTGCTTAAAATCAGCATTCGTATGATAACAAAGCATCTGAAGTTACCACTAAACACTACTTCACGTGGTTTTGGCAAGTATTGTTGGAAGAAGATAATGTACAAAGTTGCTGTGGATGTGTCCAGATTCTGGAGTAATTAAGCACATGATCATTCATTTTGATGAACATGAGGGCCATCCTTTGCCTGAGGGAAGTGGTTCCCACAGAGCAAGAGCTGATACAGGCAGCTTTCCATGTCAAAATTCTGTGTCAGTACAGCTTCTCCTTTCTTCTGGTTTTTAATTGATGTGCTTGCCCTCTCTTTATTATTGTGGCAGTAACGCCTAGGGTAATATAATTAAGGTTGGGTAAATATTTTTCTGAGAAATTTCTTGAGAAAGGAGAGTCTATTTTGCAGAGCCTAAAACTTCTTCAATTTTATGGCTCTTGCTACAGTTATCTGTTACTTTTCCTGAATAGCATGGAAGAGAACAAATGGAAGATGCCTTGTGAGTTCTGCAAGTATTATGTATTTATGTACCTACAGAGGAGAACTCTTTTTGGCTCATTAACTCTTGAAATCCATTGGAAAAAAATCCCCCTTTATCAAGACATACTTTAAGTAAGATCATGTATCTAATTGGTATAAATTACACCAGCATCTCAAATAAGCTTTGATATGTGAGCAAAGACACTTTTTACTGTCTACATGGTAATATTTTTCTGATCTAGAAACTTAAAAAAAAAATTACATGAGGTTATAATACATAAAGTGCACACCAGACCTCAGACTACAAGTTGTAAGCTTATACTCTGAACAAGTTTCTTTAATAGCTAATATAAAACAATTTTGAAGAAGAGTTAAAATGAACACAGGAATATAGTAACAGTTTCCTTAAGCAAGACACTTTCTTGGTTAAATTTTGCTTGCAAAAACAATCAAAATATTTCAAATGACCAGCAGTCCAGTTTGTGCTCCAATTTCATTGGAGCATCCCTGCCTAACTCAGCTGTGATATGGATATGAAAAATTTCAGACTCATAGGATAATTTATTACAGAGTTGTTTGGAAATGCTCTCAGCAACAATACAAAGTGTGGGTGTGCTTTGAGTATGTATTTTATCAGTTGATAATAGCTTTAAAAAGTTGCAGTGAATACCCTAATATCGGTATGAGCAGCATTAATTCTCACTGATACCTTTGCAGGTTTTTCCTGATATACTAAAATGTCGCCCTGCTTTTACAGGGCCTCATAAGTTGTAACACTGTAGCTGTAGTTTCCCATGCTTGTTCTGTAAACATGGTCCTTGTTTTCCTTAACCAAGATTGTTTTGCACTTGTGGAATTGTTTTTCATTCCTTTCCCTGGGGTGGAGAAAGATGATTGACCATGTCTTTGTCCTGTAAACCTTCAGGGAGTGTTGACCCCTTTCACCAATCTTTGACTGTCCTTAGAACCCTATAAAAATAGGTAAATAAAGAAGGGCAGAACTTTTGGTCGGTCCTGCCTGGTGAAACCACTGCTGCTCTGTGACCCGCGTGTTTCTTCTGTTGCTAACTAACCAACAACTAAAAAACCTCAAAATCTAACCAACAAACCAACCAACCAAAAAATATTTGCATAAACCCAGGTAGATCACCATCAATTTGTCATGAGGAACTTTCAATCTAACATTTACTATGAGAGACACAAGATTTGTCCAGTACACACCGATGACACAACTCAGGATATTTTGGGATATAGTTATACCTTAAACACTGCTGTATTTACTGATTGCCTCCCTTTTTAATACTTTGAGCTTTTAAGAAAACCTAAATCCATCTAAACTAACTAATTCAGTGAATCTTAGTCACAGATAAATTTTGGTTCATTTAAGTACAAACCAGATGTTTATGCTCATGCTAGAAAAATTCTGCTAAACCACCCTGTCTATTTCTGAACATTGTATAGGTCATAGAGTATGTGAGAAAACAGAAACCCAACTCTTAAAACTATTGAAGTTATAAAAAAACAAAAGGAGAAAGAGAAAAAAATTATCATCAGAAAATGCTACCAGCAGCAAAAGAAAAGACAACACATAAATATTCCCATGTAAACAACATCCTTCCCTGCAGCCAGCCTGCAGAGGATGGCAATGCCATTCATTTTATAGTGCCCCAACACCATGTTTGAATTGTTTCTTTTCTACAGATACGGCAAATGAGTCTTAGAGACATTTATCACACTCTGAAACAAGATCTCCTTCCCTGTTAGACATGAACTCCATTTAACACTAAATGGGATTTGGACAAGCCTGAGATATTGGGTGAAAGAGCTGCCCTTGCTGCTAGAGTTAAGAAACACCCGAGAAGTTTCCCCTGACTGCACCTTTGGGAGTTGTGCCATAGCATTACTCGGTAAAGTGCTGACTACAAGAGAAGCACAACCCTACAAGTCAAGTGTGATTTTCTGTTAAAATAGCTCCCTTAGATTTACTGATTGATTAAACACAGAAACAAAATTTGCCTGGTTTTACCTCTCTTTCGGCCGCCTCACTTTATGTAGCACAAAAAGAAAAAAAAAGGCAGAAAATTTAAAAAAGCTCCACTGGTTTCTTTCAACAGAAGAACATAAAACAATCTCCAAGCATGACAGTCACCACCATGACACAGACTAAGTAAACTGTATAGACATCATAAAAGGAAGATGGTTTCCTGAACTGAGACAACAATTATGTCAGCTTTACCTATGGAAATTATAGTATGCACAATCTAATTACTTTTATTTTTCAAAGGAGTTCAAGCCACTGAAATTTATGTAATTGATTCAATTCTTTTATTGAACAAGCTCCTATATTCATCTGTCTTGCATGTAACAAAGAGACATCCATGACTTCCATTTCCGTTTTCAAAATTGAAGTAGGAATGAGTTGCAGCAGTTACAGCTATTATTGCCTCTCCAGCCCTCACTGTGGAGGAACTAAAAGCAAAAATCTGCTCATAGGCACAGTCAGCTTTATGCTCATACATGACTTGGTGAAGCAAGCAGGCACCAGCAGTACAGAGAGGAAAAGGAGGCAACATGTATATCCAAAAGCTGTGCTATTTTTCCACTGGGAGAACTGAAAGTATTTAATTTAAACAGAATATGAAATTATTCCAAATATTGTTTTGAAAATTAATACTGACAGGATAAAAGTGATCACATTTACTTAGCCCCATTTGCTAATTTTTTTTCCTAAACTGCACTGAAATACAATTTAAAAATAAACTTTCTTTGAAATATGATTCTTGAAATGTTGAACATGACAGAGGTACATTAACCATCAGCCTCAGTAGACTAATCTGCATTTAAAGCTATTCAATTCTATTAAAAAACATAACACAGTTCAGGATTTATTTAAACACATCTCCAAACTGTTTGGACAATTCAACAGATATGTGGGTGTTCTAAATATGCCCTCAGTTAGCTACATAATTACATTTAAACTTCAACTTTGTTATTGCTGTCAAAGGTGTAAGGAAATTTGCAATCAGATATGTTTACCACAGACTTTTCAACACCAGTTCTTTAAGGCTGGGATTATGCACAGATCTCAGCATAACTTTTTTACAGTGAAAGATGAGAGTATTCAAAATAATAACTCCAGATAAGATCTTGAGAATATATGCTGGGAGTAAAGCAAAAGTCTAAATGTCAACAGAGCAGGATAAAATACAAAACACTCCTTGTGCCCATCCTACAACTATATTTTAATGTACATTGACAATACTGAGTCCATCTCTCTGGTGATTCCTTCTGGAAAAGTCACTATCAGAATAAACTACTCAGCAAAAGATTTTGTTTCTTTTTTGCAAAAAAACTTTTTTTAATTCACGAAGTCCCTTCTTGTTTTAGATGTCTTTAACTGGGGATTGATTGGATTGGTATTTTAGCCATACAGAGAGCAGGAGAAAAGGGAGGGTGTTTTGCAGAAGAAACAGCCAGTATTGCAGGCTTCTACTGAGTATCCCCCATGAACCCACCTTTTTCCCTGCTTTCTGTACAGCTAAAATTTCTGTTCACACCTTAATCAGTATAAAGTGAGGTTATTGCAACTCCTCCTACCAGGCCCTTCTCTGTCATCTGAGTTACTATGCCTGTTCAAATGAAATTTAATGGTAAATTTCATCAAGTCCAAACTTGAGCACCTGCCTTTGTCTACTTTCCTTTAATTCATCTGGCCACCACTTGCCAAGCCTGCTACAGATATTAATTCCTAATACCAGGAATTGCCTAATCTTGCCTAATAATGCTGCCTCATTTCCATGTCCCTGGACTCCTTTACTATTTGGGCTACTGCTTCCCCTGTTCCAGCCAAGCCAGCATCTTCTGGTTTTGGCCAGCTGCTTAAACAGCCACTTGGCTGAATGATGGTAGACAGAGAAGGTAAATGATGCCTTCTGTCTTATTCTAACAAGCCAAGGCGAAACTGAAATCTACACAACAGCAGTGCACACAATTGGACTCAATCTTTCTGTCCTTAGAGTGAAAGAAAAGGATTGTAACTCTCGGAAGTGCTGATGGAATTGGTTTTCTACATACAGACTTATAAAGATTCATAGTCACAGCAAAGTTCAGCCACTGGGATAGGGAGCTGTCCTTATTTGTTGGGTGCAATACAGATTTTTGGCGAATTAATCTGAATTATGAATTTTTTACACTAGTTTCTCCCTTGTGTGTTTTTTTCATGCAGGCAGTGTTTTGCTCATGTAGAAATGTCACAGGCTGTGGCTGGAATTTCAGAGCATGGCAAGCACGTATCCTCACATCACCTATGAGGTCTTCATAACAAACATTGTAATGCCACACCCACTACATCTGGAGCCCGTGACTGCACTGGAGTATCATTGTAATAACACTGTAGTAGCAGTTAAATATTCATGTTATTGATGTCATTACTATCTCTGGAGGAAAATTCCTTGCTTCCCATAATCAGAATCAAGAAAATTCTTATCTGATTGGTTTTTAATTTTGTTTTGAAGTAATCACTGCAAAATTTGCCAGAAAGTGATAAATTAGCACAAAGGAAAACAAAAGGGGGGGTATGTGTCGGTATGCACATTAACCCCTGCAAAATTGAGAAATGTATTTAAAACTCTTTGGCTGACAACCAGACTTTCATATGGAGCAAGGCAAAATATTGAACTCCTTCATGTGACAGAGGGATTGGAAGCTGGAGCAGCAAACCTGGTTGCTCCTGGCAAGCATCCTCTTTTAGGTCCAACCAAAGTGTGCTGAAGTCACAAGGGAGGAAGAAACATGGGGTAAAAAAGACATAGAGGATGTAGAGGATGAGCAGAGGGAAAATAAGGAAAAAGCAAACATGAAAGTGGGGTCAGTAGAGATCTTAAGGAACTGAGACAAAGAAAGACCCACGTCCTTTGGAGAGCAAGTGTGTTTGTACTGCAAAACAATGAAGGAAAACATATACAAGGCTTGGATTGAAGAAGAATTGATCATGTGAACCATGGCAATGGAAGACCTAGCAACCAAAGCTACCAAAAGAAAGAATAAGAAAAAGAGCTGGTATTCAGACAAGATAATATTAAGAAAAAAATAGAGGCTGTTATACTGAAAACAAGAGACAATGAAGCTACTGGCAACTACAAGGAGAGGGGAAGAAGTAGCGTGGGAGAAATGAAGAGACAGTGTAGAGACAATCTAGACTTTCACATTTAAATTGGTTCAATTACTTTTGAAAAGGAAAGGCACAGGTTTATTACTTTCAGCAAATGGAGGAGAAACGGAGGAGCAGCTCTTCAGGGCTGTAGCAGTTTTGAATGTGAAGAACAGATGATTCAATATTCTAGCAACAATTAGTATATTAATCATTTACTGCAACACACAAGAAGTAAAATCAGACAATTCTGTAAAGTGAAGAATCCTATAGAACAACTGGGGAATCTAGGAATTTAATATAACCCACTCAACATCAATTCATCAGGCACAATGACTGTTTGTTTCCGTAAAAAAATGAATCAAAAGCTTTATGAATTTTGGCTCAGGGACTGGAAATGCTTGATACTTGAAATTTTAATAGGTTTGAGAGAAGAAAACTCTCCAATGAATAAAGCTGTTTTATCTTACAGGCATCTCATAAACTGTTTAAATGAAATTTGAAATATATTAGCTATCAAAACCAAAACTGTTTTTAAAATGGACATATGATGAGTTTAGGGTTTAATTTTCCCACAAGAACCTCAAATACCTCACAGAAGGATTGTATAAGATATATAATGTGTCAGTTGCTTTTGTAGCTTTTCCTAATCTATTTCTTAGCCATGAGAGAACTTTGCTCCTGAAGCACTCGTTGCACCTTTACCACGATGCCATCTCTGGTGCCAAGCATTTTTGCTTGGGGAGGAAGTGGTGATGCATGCAGAATGATTATGTGGCTCAGTGAGCTGTGACAAGGGTGCAATAAGAACACAGTCAGGGTAGAGCAGTGAATTTTAAGTCAAAGGCCAGATCTGAGGGCAGCTAAGAGCCCCATCTCCACATCGAGGAGAGCTCTGACTGGACATGGAAATGGACTGTTTGGAGGTCAGATGCTGGTGACTGGTAGTAGCCAAACTGAGGTAATGCTCATTAAATTTGACCTTTTGCTGCCAGGATGATGCACACTTTTGGGATGGTTTAGATGAAAAACACTACTGGACTCCAAAAAGAGAGGTAACAGCTCTTCCTGATGGGATAAGAAGTGGACTACATCTGGCTGTAGCAACCTGAATGGTGCTCTGGATTTCAGGATCTGGATTTCTGGCTAAAACAGCTCTGATAAAATCACAGTGTTTTGATTATTGCTGAGCAGTACTTTGAGACTTCTTCTTTCTCCCACTTTGTCACCCTGGTTCCAGGCTGGGGATAGGCAAGAAATTAGGAGGGGGTTCTGGTGACCAAAACTGAGCAAAGGGATGCTCCATGCTGTGTAATGTAGTCAGCAATAAAATCTCAAGAAAAGGCAGAGGAATTCCAGATGTTTGCATGTATGACATCCCAAGCAACTAATTCTTAGCACCTGCTTTTCAGGAAGCAGCTGGACAACTGTCTGCAACTGGGAAAGGAATAATACATTCCTTGTTTTGCTTTGCTTTGACACACAACTTTTGTTTCACTTACTAAACCATCTTTTCTCCATCCCTCAGTCTTCTTGCCTTCTTTTTATTTACGCCCTGTCCAGTGGAAAAAGGGGGCAAACAGGCAGTTGGCTGGGTCTAACCCACCTGAGGAACAAAGGTTTTTTTTCTCACAATACAGTTTGAAATTCCAATCAGGAACCACTTATTCCTCCCCCAAAACTCACACTGAAAAAGAGGCCAGAGCCTGTTACATCCAGCTGCTGCATCACAAATATTGCAACAGGTTGACAATGATTATAGAAAAGCTCTTCCCCATTCCAAAATTATACACCTCAAGGTGCATGATTTCACTTAGAAAATATAACTTTTGGTCTTTATAAATATGTTTAACTTTTCTGACTGATCTGTTTGACAGATATTTGACTACAAGAGCCAGAGGTAGAGGAATAAAACACGTGATTAGAATTTTTACTGGGTTTACACAGCTCTGAAATATGATACTGTGTTGGTGCAACCTAAGGGCTCAGACTCCCTGTAATACATCTGGAATGCTAATTAATGCTGCAAACACATGAAGTCAGTTTAACATTTCTCCTGGGTGGATTTCCTCAGAGCTAAGGATTACTACATCATTGGTCTGATATATTTGCATTGTATTTCTTGAAAATATGGCATCTTCTCAAAAATAAATACCAGCTCGTTGAGCTTCTGTGAACCAGTTCAATTTTGTCTGCTGCTATTTTCCTAGGATAGGAAGATGATGAAACACTGATTGGAACTATAGATCAATGTAGAAGATGAAACTCTGATGAAAATAACAGTTCTCACCTCCACAGTGTCTGTGCATTGATCTTAAAATTTTAGATCTTGAATTTAAATCTGGAAAGCACTCTAATTTCTAAATACAGCTGTCAGCAGACGTCTACCTGCCTTTGTATTGAAGACAGCTGATGTGGGAGAGTTAATAACAAGGAAAAAACATAAAAGGAACAGAGTCCTCCATCATGATTGAGAGTCAAATATTAATATTTTCAACAACAGACAATTCCAACAAGCTGTATTTTTTATCTCTTATTGATCAACACAGTCTTAATAAATCCCAGGTATGCAACAATGAGTAAAAGGGACAAGAAAGGCCATAACCACATATGTTTAGCATCAACCTAAAGGTAGAGATGAAATATGTAAATTATGCTGCTATTTTCACTGGATCTTTTGTCATTGCTCCCTCAGTGAATATAAGGGGCAGAAGTGAGGAACTTCAAAAGAATAGATAATATCTAAAGAATGGACAAGCTGACAAAAGAGATTAGTGATGAGATGTGAGAGATCAGCCGAGCCAGATAATCCTCAACATCTGTGTAAGAAATGAAGGAGAATGTGAAGGTTATGTACAGGATTACTTTTCCTAGCAAGAGGTGTCTGAAGGACAAGAGAAAAGAAGAAGTTAACATTAAAGGAAGTTAGCACAAAAAAGAAATATAAAAGCAGTCACTTTATAAAGTGGGAACCATCAACTACACGAAGAGGATTTATTACATGTGGGGCAAGAGCTCTGTTCAAATATGGAAAATGCCATGAAGAAGAGGAGAAATGAAAGGTTTGTGTCAGGATCTTAACATTGTCCTCTCATCTCCAACTATAGCCAAGCCTTGGCTGCATTTTGTATACTTTCCCTGTTTTCTTTCTTGGCACATTTTTCTCAATATGCCCTCATGCTGACACTGACTTCTGGAATCATCTGTGTCTCAGAGTTTTATACTTCTCAAGATTAATATTTTCAGTCATCAGCAGGCTTGCCCAAACATTCTCAGTGAGGGCACATACACCTTTTATACTATAGTATAGATACAGTTCATGCTAAAAAGTCAATGGCACAGGTGCCTGAGGTCCAGGCCTATTGGAAACACAGTTTTTCTGCTGTACAACACAAAAAGAGATCATCCATTTCTGCCCCACATTCACACACCACCTGGAAGTACCAGAATGTGCCAATTTTGCCACTACCACTGGCAGTCTGACATGCAGCATTGGCCAGAGAGAAAGCCATGTGGAGTGAGGAAGACACTTGGAAATCTTGCCATTCTGCACATGCTTAGCACTTTTGCATGCACCCGTAATTTTAAGAAGGTATGCAAATCAATTTGTGAATCAATTCAGAAATTACTCTGTAGAAACTATGTGAGACTGTAATACCTTCTATACTTTACCAAGATTAGCAAAACTTTGATCTTAATGATTTCTTACAGGAGTTATTTAGACCTGGGAGCAGGAATTCTCGTCAGTCCCATTACAGAACCCACAAACTGTTGAGTCTGTCGGCCTTGATAGAGCACTTTCCAGCTCTTTCAATGTCTTTATAAAGGGAAAGAGGAGGAGAAGAATCAGAATTTAGCAACTCTTGTGAATCCTGTTTTGTTTCCACTCCAAAGGACTATTAGAATACTTAAAAATAAATGTCTGAAATAAATGTCACTGATACACCTGTTGCACAAACATTAAGATAAAATACAGCGGTATCTAAAGTGCCCATTGACCATATTTTCAAACAGTTACAAAGATTTGCTTTCACGGATGAACAATCCCTGGCAGAAGAATTCTTTGCACAGAAGGATTAGAGACTAATAGAGATGAACTGCTATTTTTTTTAGGATTAAGACTTATGCCGTGCCACACTGTGTACCCAAACCACAATGTATAAACTGTATTACTGCTATCCTAAAGGATCTCATTTGTCACAACAGGTAGGCAAGTGCATAAACCAAATTCAAATCCCTTCTAGTGATGTATCCTTCTTTTTTAGGTTCCTGAAAACATAAAGATTGAACATTACCCAGTAATAGAGCACGCATTTGTTGGAGGGGATATCTGTCACTGGAAAGGTTTGAAGATGATTTCATAGTTATGGTTTTCAAACATAAACAAGAGAACAAAAAGGGCCAGAAATTTTTAGACAATGAGAATCAAAGTAGATTCCTCTAGCCCAATTTACTGACCCAGGCTCATACAGATCTGCTACATAATTGCCTACCTAGAAGTTTTAATTCATAAATGAAAGACTCTGGGTTTTCTACACACTCATCACATGAATCCTTTCAGAAGTAAGATAATCAGAATATATAAAAAGGCCCATGAATGATAAAACTATCTGGAAAAAAACGAAGTTAAGTTTGACAATAACAGCTTTGCCTGAACCCCTGGGCAAATTATTTCTGTGCTTTTCATTTCTATTCAACTCTACTTTTTTGTTTAGATTGTTTTCTCCAGAGAACTAGAATATTATTTCACAAGAGTTTTTCACAATCCCCATAGCTCTTCACTGCTATTCTTCCAAAACCTTTCCTTTAAGAGCTATTATTAACCTTACTTTTGTAAAAAAATATTTTTCCCGAACAAATTCCCTCCACCCCTTACGTAATCTTTTTGAGAACATGGTAAACATCTTATCAATAAAAAAGAAGAAATGTAAAATAATTAGAAATTTATTCTAGATAATAATTTTGGAGGGGGCAATGTCATTGTATTATACTCTTATTTTATTTGGAAGAACATAAGAATATCAGAGAGAGAGAGGATCAAAGTTTTCAGAGGTATCCATCTTGCTATACATGTGGAGCTCCAGCAGTGTCATGACCTCAATTCCCCCATCAATAAAACTTAGCATGTAGGTAGAGTTTTCAACCTCTTCAGCTCTTTCTGTTCATTTGTCACTCTGCAAGTTCTGGAGCTAAGAAACTCCCAGGTTTTCTGCCTTCTATTAATATTTGACAAAAAATAGTTAACTACAAATCTTAGAAGTCAAAAAGCTGAATGAAGCTGAGCTGGGTTTAATGTAAGGCCAATGAAAGATAGTTATCTAATCTAAGAAACTTCAGTGGCATGTTCAGCAAAAGAAAAGGTTTTAAATACATATTTGAAAGTAGACATTTGTTGGCCAAATACTAATTTCTGAAAAAGCTCATCTAATGCAAATGAATTACCCAGCCTATGCATTTTAAATATTGGCAAAATACATTTACAATGAAGCAAAAATACATTTTGAAGCATGCAGCAAAACCTCCCCACCCTCTTTACCACTACATAAGCATATATCAACATAGCCTCCCTTCTTTTTCTTCAGAAACATCTGTTTTCTGCCATGACCTATACTGAGGTATCACAGACCTCTACATTTTAAATAATCTTTCTAGATCTAACTTCAGACCTTCAGAGGTATTTAGACACCTAAATCCCTTTGATTTAGTTGAAAACTAGGGATTTATATAATAAAATGTGCTTGAGTATGAAGAAAAAAATGTCATCTTTTTCTGGGAAATACTTAAAAGTTTAAAATACATCTTTATATAACTACAATCAAGCAAAGAAACTGTTATCACAACTGTACAGGAAGAAATTTTCAGCTGGTCAAGATACTCTTTACTCAATTCAGTGGATTATTCAATTGGTCATCAACACCACGAGTTAAAATGTCTTGGAGACTGGTTCAGGGAAGGTTTGGATAATGAAAAAATGGCACTACTTCACCACCTGCCTGTTGGAAGGAAAGAGATAAAACTGGAAGGTTTGCCAAGAAGGGAAAACCAGTTATTTTCTCTCAAGATGACCTGACAGCTGAAGATGCTAAGAATATTCAGTGGGGGAAATTTCACTTTGTTTTCTGTCTGTCTTGAGAAGTAGAATTCCTCTAGAAGATAACACAATGCTGTAAAAGACCTAAAAAATATTCTTCACAGGCGTAGGCCTGCTGTTAGGGGAGCAGAGAGATAAGAAGCTTGGAGACTGTAAAACACAGCCTTGTGAAGGACTGTGGCTGTGCCAAGCTTTTGATGGCAGGTGGGAATGGCACGTGTGCTTTTTGCCCTGGCTAAGATGGAATAAGCTTAGCTGTGGATGTGTCTCTTTTGCCACAGTGGGGATGGAGTAAATCTACTCTTTACACTTCATCTGTGGATTTTAGCCATCTCGGGATACCTGCATGCATTTCAGTTCTCACACTGCCAAAGACTTCCCGTCTCAGGTGCCTTTACATGAGATATCTTCTCCTTTCCCTCTCTCCACAGTCACCTCTGTGCTACTCCTCCTCCCCTAGGTTATGTCCACACTACAACATAAAACTTGCCACACCAATTAGCAGTGATTCCCAGGCATTGTGCACGGGTTAAGAATTTCCCAGGGGCCATTCCCAAGGGGTGTTTTTATTCAGTGCCCTGATTTTTGGAGACAAAATAAACTCTCTGGGTTACATGATGGCTGGTCATGTCAGCCAACTCAGTGCCTGAGGACACAGTGTCAGAGTTCTTTACATCTTCATCTACATTGACACTATTTCTGCCTGCCCTGCTTCTTATTTCTCCTGTTAAATCACGTCTTACACAGCCATGTCTTTCTAGCATGGCAAAGAGAAAGGAAGAGGTGAAGGTCTGCTTTTGGGCTGCTGTAAGACAGGCAGCACAGGTAAACTGGATAAAAAGGGGAAAGAGAAGGACTGCAAAGTACAAGAGGTGAGATGAAAAGATCTTTCTCTTTGTGCTGACTCTGGTGAAGGGATGACTAAGATTTCCTTGGGAAAGCTACTATTGGTTGCTGCAAAGCACATCAGCAGGTGCTAAGGGTCAGCCAAAGACAACACACAGGTTTGGTCGATTAAAACATCCAAAACTCGTCCTCTTTGGCTTCAGCAACACAGTCAGCCTGCTGCTGTCTTCAGTGCTTTTGGCTACTTTGTCTACTCTTTGGAACCAGCCCTTCAGAAATAAGGACAACTATGTCAACAAAAATCCGAGGAATGCAGAAAGGCTCAAATGTCAACTTCAAAAAAATTATTTTTTTTTTTCTTCCTTCCAGAAACGGGTACTGCTAATGACATCACCTTGACTAATCTCAGAAAGAGTGTCCCAACACTTTTCTTTCAACACATCCCAACAATATAATGAATCAATAGTATATGAGAAAAATCAAAATGTACATTTGCCATATTGTCTTTTAGTTACATAAAAATTATGCCAGTTGAATGGGAACCTTTTAGCATATGATGAGTAGGGGAAAACCACTGTTCGAAAAGTTCCAAAATACACATTAGCATCAATTAGTCTTCTGTAATAGGATTAAAGAGCCACAGTCAGGGAGAAAATTTAACCTTATTTCATAATGATTTATTCTTAGATGGTATTTCTCTGAAGTGCCATTTTGCCATCAACCTCTCCATTACAGTCAAACCAACTCAAAGTGAATCCAGCCAGCAGAAATTGCTAAAGCACATAGATAAAGCAAACATGAGTTGAGAATTGCCTTCCATCACAATTTTACGTTTTCTTTTTCTTATGGCTCAAGGATATATAAATGATATTTTGAATAAGTGGAATTCATTGTAATATTTAGTCCAAGTCTTGAACAGCATCACTTTCTATCTGAGATCTAAATACAGCCTCAAATGACTACTATATTATCAGAATCTTCTACGTAAAATGCAGCAAATTTTGGAAAAACACCATCCTATTATAATTTACTCACTGTTTATACACTGTTTGGGTCTTTCAGAAAAAAAATTGCAACAAGACTGAGGCATGAAGCAAACAGTTTCTTTTTAATCTGAACATACTCCCACAGCAATGTTTTTTTTAAAAGCAGACCTGTTAAGCCACGTATTTAAAATACACCCAAGCTATATAAAATCCTCTAAGGCTTTAAGCGACAAAACATCTAGAACATTAAATCACAAGATTTGGGGGTGGGTTTTTTTTCTTTTTTTGGTAAAGATTATGGGGAATAGCTGCCTGTATCTTCTGCTTAAGCATGTTAAAGGCACAAAAATACACCAATGGCTGTGGCAGCAATATAAAAATCTCTTACATTTGCCTGAAAAGTACTAGATTTTGGACATGCAAGCCTTGAAAAAATTCCTGCTTGTTATATCCTAAGTAGCCACTGCACTGTCTGAAACAGAAGGTACAATGTTATCATGTCTGGCTATATTCCAGTTTGGGTAATTGCATTCTACCTGCACAAATTGCATTGGCAGTTTTCATTAGGCATGGTATTATTCTTTATTTCCAACCTTACATTGTTGCTATAAGCCATTAACACACAGTTTCAGTGCTTCAGCCAAGAAGCAGCCATATACTGCAAAGAAACCCCCACATATTCATAGTTTCTTTCTTATTCATCCATTCCCCAAAAGCAGTATTCTGGATAAAGCCAGGAAGCAACTATGAAATCAGCAATACATTGCCATAAGTCTAATCTTACACACACACCCCATTTTTATAAGGTTGTAAGTTAACATTAAAAAAATAGAAATTTTTGTGTGGCTTTTCAGACAATTTTGAGGTAGTTACAGCTCTTTTTGTCTCTGGTTATTTCCTTGTTTTAATGTTTAGTATGTGATTAGATTATGGCAAAGAGAATGAATAATCAAAACGGTATTCAATCAGAATTTCATCCAAAACTAAATATTAAGAAAGTTTGGAAAAACTCAAAAGAAGTTGTCCCCTCTGCATAACATGCAACATAAGCCCAAGTCCTGAGGCAGAACCAGAGAAAATCAGCACATGTGTTGATGGACTGAAAACAGTGGCAGTAAGGCTGTGTCTTCAATGCATAACCTTTCAATTTATATTGATAAGGTTCTGCAAATTCATATTAATTTATAATATTCTACACCAAACTACACTATTTCTTTACTGTTATAATACAGTTTGTTTTGCCCATAGTTTGAAAGTGTTTATGAAATAATGATTTTCAACTTTTCAGAGCGAATTAATTAAAAGAATATGTAATTAGATATGAATTAGCATCTCTTCCAATATAACTGTTGAGAGTGAAACTCTGAGTGGGTTTGGTTCAGAAAAATTGTCTGTCATTGTGCGGTAAAATTCAGATTCTGGTACTAGAATCAAGATGACAGTTTGACCTAAACTGTTGCAAAAAATGATTCCCTAGCTAGTTTTTTTAGTGGTTTGGTTTTGGAATTTTTTTTCCCTTTAAAATGTATAGCCTCTACAATAAAAGATGAAGTATCAAGGCGTTAGCCCCATTTTGCTACATCAGCAGCATAAATAAAAAAGATAAGTTGGATTGGTGCTCAGTTGTACATTCTTCACTGCCTTCGTTCTGCCTGTAGTAGAAGTTAGATAACATATGGTAGGTTCATCTTCATTTATCCAAAGATCTTTTCGACATTCCATAAGTTGGAATCATGGCAGACATTTTTTATAACATCAGCCTTGATGAACTAAAGACGGGAACGAATGTGTTCTGCTGTGGCTGCAGAGAGTTGCTCAGATTATCTACCACAAGTCTGTCATAAATAATATCCAGAAGGGGGTTATTATCCTCTCTGATTAGATGATTAGACTAGAAGCTAAACCCACAGTTACTGATCCTAGAAAAAATGTATGTTAAAGTCTGAAACCAGCAATGGATTTAAGAGAGGAAGAGCGGAGAGGAGTAGAGGTGCAAAGGACAGATTTATATAGCAAAGTCAATAATAAAGATTTTAGGATATTATATGGAAAAAAAAATCTGACTTCTGTCAATTGATTTTTTTTTTTTTGTCTTTTCTGGAACTTTTTCAGATCTAATATAATGATTTAATAGCCCTTGGAAGGTGTTTTAATGATAAAAGAGATCCCTAAGAATGTGACATCAATAGGGTGATTTCCAGGGTTGGAATTAACAGCAAGTACACAACATGGATCCACATTGGCAAGACTGTGGCTGCCCATTGTTGCATAATTAAAAACACTTCTTTTCTCTTAGTGGCATTAGAGAATATCAACACCAAGAACATGTCCTCAGAGGTCTCCTTTACTAATCTGACAGTCAAGACAGAAAAAGAAGCTGTAGACTCTTCTAAACAATTTTTTATCTTTGCCAGTAATTCCCCAAGATTTCTACGAGATGGAGATGCCAGAGAAAAATGGCCATTACCATACCAAAGGATTGCAACTTGCCTTTCTGGAGACACACCAAATATTCCCTGAAGTGGTCAACGTAGTTAAGTTATCTTAACTGTCTTACCTGATAAAGACTAGGTAGGATGCTTAAAGACCAGCAGAAAGGTTGAATAGTACCGTGAAGGCTCAATCCTCCGTTGTTACACCAGATCAACAATGACTTGCACAGTCAAAACTATAAATCACTTCCATTGCTACTTGAATTGGCTTAGTACATATGATTAAATCCAAAGAAAAAAGCAGTCAAGAAACATGCTTGCCAAGGAGAGTGTTTTACAAGCAGCAAGTCAGGTGGGCACTCGGAGCTGTGGTGGTATGAAAAGAAAAAGGATTGATAGCCTGAAAACCTCAATAACTTGGTAGGCAATCAGTAGTAGTGCCATTTGACCTTTAAGTCATTTTCGGCTCCCAGTCCCAAGGAGGTTGTCTTTGGGGTTTGCTCCAAAGGTGATAATGAAAGGGGACAGCTGTCCTCTTCTAAAGGTTGGAAGACCCTTTAAAGGTACCCAGTGGATGTTACAGCCCTTTTAAATTAAGACCACGATTTTTATCAGCAGAGATCTTGCATTCACAAGTAAAGTTCCACTACATAGTCAAAGAGTTGTTCTTTTAGCAAGAGAAATAAATTTTCTATTCTTCTAAATATTAAACCAAAATATCAGTAACTTATTCTACATTTAGGGCCATGCTTTTCCAAGTTTTTACCGCAAAGAAAGTAAACCTTTATATCTTGTATTCATACAGGCAGTGCAAGTCTCCAGAGCCTCTGCTGGACAGAGAAATGAGCATGGTGAGGGTAACCCATTCAGAGTACTGTTGAAATCTCCGTTGTTCATAATTCTACTTTCTTTTTTTTCCCTTATAAAACCTTCAAAGTGAACACAGCTATGAATATAAATCATCATCTTGCACAGGTGAATTCCCACAGCTCAACTGCCTCCAGAAAGGAAATGCATTTCCAGCATTGTTCCAGTGGATGTCAGTGGAACCTACAATTTGTTTTATCATGTTGAGTCTATTAACCAGCCTAACTCCCAGTTTTTCTATGAAACCCAAGCCATGGCTTAACCTCTTGTGAGGATACAGATGTAACAGAACCATTTGAGTATTTGAAAGTGCAACTCCGATAATGGTTTATGGTGGTTGGAATATTATGTTGGAGAACTGATCACAGTCCAATGATTCATAAAGTCAGGAATCGCGGTTCTGAACAGGAAATGCTTTTCCTCTACTTCCAGGACTATATGCAATTTTTTATCAGTAAAAAATTAATGATGGTAACCTACGGAGTGCATAAAAGATGAATTGTTATCAACAGAAATCATCTCTACATAAGTGAGATGAAGGCGCAACATGACCAAAAAGTAATATTTAGGAAATGTTTAGGAAGAAAGATTGAAACAAAATCCCTCACTAGCAAAGAAATTTTAGTGCACTGAGAATGCAAATTAAATTTCACAATGAAAAAGTTACAATAAAAGCTTCTTAATGTTCATATGTGTCCTAGTTTAGGGCAAATTTAGGAGGAAATCTTTGAGGGGGGTCTCTTCTAGGAAAGCTAATTTTAGCCACCCCTCCCCCACACTGGTTCGGGAAAAGACTTTCTTAGAGAAAAGTGGAAAAAACTATTTATTTAACAAGNATGAAATCTAAAGCAAATATAAAATGTTTCTAGGAGATGCTTTTGTTTTCTCGGTGTTTACATCCTTGACACACATTAATCAATTTCACTCTAAATCTCTGAGTTTCCTCAGTTGTGTCATGTAGTAGGCAATATTAAGAGCTGTCTTTTCCTTCAGAATACAAAAAAAGTGACCATTTTTACAAATTGGGAATAGCACACTTGCATCTTTCACTGCAAATTCTCTCAGTCTCGTTTGTGTTTTATTTCATTTAAACCTTTAAGGCATAGCATCTGCACTGCCAGCCTACACTCCGGATTTGGTGTTTGGGTTGAGATGAAATTAAAGAATAACTCAAAAAGATATTCTAAATACTCAAATGTGATTAGCCAGATGCAAATTCCTCTCTTCTTCTTCCAAGTCCTGACATGATCTGACTGATTGCTCTTGAGGGTACTGCATTTGTGAAAAGTGAGTATTCAACCATTTCAGTGTGCATTTTTGACTCTTTTGGGTGCCTCTAAAAGGAATGTCCATCCAAAATCAGTAGCACTTTTGGTTTCTGGCTGAATACTAGCATACTCATTATCTCACACAGCATGTAATTAGAGCTTTCCTCTTGGGGAAACCTAACCCTTGGCAATGGATGGAACTGGAGTACATCCATGGCCTCCTGAAGATAATCGGGTGACCAGTTAATCCGTGGCTTTATGAAATATCTTTAGTCTTCAGAACATTATATGTTTTATGAAGTTTTCTTCACCAATTCTTTCACTTATATTAAAAAAAAATGAAGACATAGTAGCCATAAGTAGATGTCAAACTGAAAAGTTTCTCTGCTTCTGGCAGTTTACCAAAACCTTGAAGAGTAGTTTTGTTTTGAATTAATTAGTGCAACACATTTTTCACTAGCTGGCTTAAATGCTTTGCATCCTCTGTATAGCAATAATTTTAAAGATTGCTGAAACTATTTTTTTTCATGTGGCTATAATAACTGTCTCTGAGAAGAGCATGTTGATTTCCAAGAAGGTGTGGATTCTTCATTTACATTGAAGCTATTACTGACATGGAACCTTCATGTATCACAATTACTGTTTCCTGAGGGGTACTGGGGATATTGCAAGACTTTTTGAGACAACTCTAAGGCAATAGAAGAACTTCAGACCTGCTTGGCCATGTCTATTGGTAACCCCACTTCTGTCACTGTCTCTGCCAGTGTCCCAAAAGGAGGGAATGACCACCTGTTGGTGTAACAGCATCACAGCAAAGCACTGCCCTACAACTGACCAGGGGGCATCAGGATTTGGCTGCAGCTGTATATGGATCTGGGGAAGGGATGCTCTTACTGGGTACCATTTCTTAGCAATTGAGAATAACAAACAGCACACACTGAAGTGCTCTGCTATCCCCCTTATCCACATTAAAACATACATTGTCTGGAAGGCTGCCACGACAGTTCTGCTCTCCCTAAATGCAAAGGAATAATGGAGCAAATCTCATTGCAGATAAGGGGTATCTCTTCATGTAGCCAAATGCCGCCTCCTTGGTTATGCAGCAGTATGAAGCTGCTCTTTCTTCTTATTTTGAAACTACCACACCGTATCTGACAGAAACTGAATTCCAATATATTCTGGCAAGAAAATATTAATTAGAGGAATACAGAAAGGATAAATATACATAGAACTCACATTTTGCCTCACACCTGCCACCCTCAGATAAATAATATTTACTAACCATATTGATGCATATACATTTACTATCTGCCACCACATTAGCTGAGAAGCATAGACCAACATATGCAAGCAGCCAAACAAGCAATGACAAAGACAGACTAAAATATTTTTCAACAGAAAATAATGAGAACACTTTATGCAATCAGTATACTACAGTTTCATTTAATTTCAAGAGTTCTATTAAGCATTGCTTTAATTGTACATCACTTACAGTTCTTGATCTGTGAAGGGGGATAATAGATGTCGGGTCATTGTGCTAGTAGCCATTCATTCAATTTATATTTTCAAAATAAAAATCACACACATCTCAAAAATCCTTACGAGCACACTAAAAACCACATCACAAAGCCATCTGTTTTAGGCCATGTAGAGCTCAGTAACAAAACAAATGTTGCATTTCATTTTCAGATCCAGGCTTATTGATTATTTTATCTCCTCTGCTGCAGAGTATGCCAGAAGGCCCTGCTCTGGAGGAAAGTTGCAATGAAAAGAGACAAGAATTTTATTAGTGCTAGAAGACACATAGCTTTGCTTTGGGAAAAATTACACAGCTCTCCAATGGAAAAAATAATACAAATGAATGAGGCCTGACAAAAACCAGAAAAAAGCCTGCAGCTGCCATAAAATTGATAAAAGCTGAAAGGGATCTTACAGATAAGCATAATAATGCCTAAGCCAATGACATTTCATTATTATCTCTGGGTAGCTGTCTAGGGGAGCAGGTGAGCCCTTGATGCATTCTCTACCACATCAATCACTACTTTGTCAACCAAATCAGAGATGAATCACCCACAGGATCTGCAGAACAGTCTAGTGCAGCTCCTTTTGAGAGAACAGCTCCTTCTGATAAAGCAACACCTCCAGTAACATCATTACTGACAGTTTTATTACCTACTAACAGCACCTAGAGACTTCATTGCCTTTATACATTTACGTTTTTTATCAGTTGGGAATGGCACAAGGTAATGTTGAATATTCTGTGAGCTGGTGCTGTTTGTGGCACTGTGATCTTCGAGAAGACAAGGCAGAGTCAATCCCTCCTTCTCATATTTACTGATAAAAGAAAAGATTTATTTTTGTTTGGATCTACACTTTTTCCACTGATAGGAATACATCTTCCACAGACATAGCTGGGTACTGCAAATGGACTAATGACCACTGCAACCCACTCAAGCATGCGGGCACTCCCCCTACATTTCACAAATCACCATTTGCGAAAGGGCAAAAATCAGTGTTGTCTCAGTTGGGAAACAAGAAGTATTTAAGAAGTGGGTATAAGCCCTTCAATCCCGAGTAAGAGTAAAGTAAAAGTTGCTGCTCCTATCAGTTGTGCAAAGGACAGCTCTAGGTTTAAGTAATAAACACAGCTGCACAAGCCCAAATTTGTTCATAAACTAATATTTTCAAAATCTAGCTCAGCTCCCTTCCAGACCAATTTGGTCAATGCTGACTCAGAACACTGGGGCTATTTTTCACCTACTCTCTGCATAGGGAAAATTATTCCCTTTCTTAGGAAATAATTTATTCTCTCTCCCCAAATTCTTAGATATCTTGGTGATTTAATTACTTATCTCTAATAATAGTATATTACTATCAATCCTGTTCCCTCTCTCCCAGGGTTTTATACACCTTGATGATAACCTCCTCCCTCTAGACACCCTTGAGCATCACAGATCAAATCTGGCTAATCTTTCGTATCTTGCACACTGAAAATTAGAGGTCTCCATTCCAACCTAATCTCAGCAATGTCCTTCTCATTATAAGGTCAGTGGAAGGACACAAATTACCCCTAATGCAATTTTATTCTTTCTTCAATTAGTGCCAAAATAATTTAAAATTAAAAGTAATCATAATCTGACTGTTTAAGACTCCCTATCAAGACTTGTTTCTTTTTTCTGCTTCCAGTTAGTATTCAGTGCAGACTAGATTATCTACAAATAATAGCCTTGAAATAAAGTCTACATTTCTCTTCCTTTTCCCATCCTAGGGTATGTATTATTACTTTTGAGCCCCAGGTTCCTCGACCGGTAAACTTTAATGCCTTTAATGCATTGAAACAATCTAATACTGCTTTGTACAGCAGTAGAAAGGAGTACTGGATTATTTTAATGGATTAGAGACACATGGTATTTAAGGATACAACAAAAATTCTGAATTATCAGCATCAGTGAAAGTTGGTTTTGCCCGTGGCACAACCTTTTTGTAATATCCTTCACCAAAGTCAATTACATGTGAGGCAAACACCAACATTTTTTAAAATGAGTGATGTTGCCTAGAAATTCAGTCAAAATTTACTGACATTTGCCTACTAGAAGAAACAAAAACCGAACCCCCACATTTTAAAGCAGTTGAAGTGTTGCTATTACTTTAGTTTGATTTCACTTAGAGCAGTCCATTTTGTATTATATTAACAAACATGAAATTTAGCTGATTAATACATAAATACCATATGAAATAGTCCTGTATTATAACAGCAGGGCCCTGTGGAGAGGCAAAAGAGATTTTTCTGATACCAGAACAGAACAGTTAAATTGTGATAAACTTTCTACAGGTTCTTTTTATGATTCTCTAGATTCTGACAGGAGGCATTTAATTCTGTAATAAATTCCACATAACAGTTAAAATATTCAGCTGATGTACAAAGCATACTTTGACTTGTAATGGAATGTCTTGTCATTCATCAGCAATTATGCCCTTAATCAGTTCTGACTATTGTCAAAGCTTTCTAGCTTGTCAGTGAAGAAAATGCAAGTGCCACAAGATGCAAGAATTGATCTCTACAGGAAGGTTCATGAATTAAAAAAGAAAAACACCTCAGTAAAGATAGCACTAAAATCTGCCTTTAGGATCTACCACTATGTTTTATACACAGTTTAATAGGAACCTCCCAATCTGAGGTAAGAGTGCATAATTCAGAGGAAGTGCTATTCATCTCTCATGAAAATATGTGTAAACAGAGCAAAGTCTTCTGAATTTATTCATTATCACAGAGAACTGCAGGAAGCACAAACTCTTCAGTGATTTTAGTGCGCTCTGGATTAGATCTTATTTTAATTTCCTCCAAATGCATTTTAAACAGGATTTTGCTTGCTTAGAAAGAAACTTCTATATGGAGCTCATTTACAGATGACTGAGTATTTGGTGCTTGGTTTATTTGGGTATCACATTGTTGCTCATATCAACGTGAACGACACGACACCATTCTTTTCCATTGGAGGAGCACGATTCTAATCCTAATGAAAGGGAGCATGTAAAGGTAATGGGATATTTTAATCTCTCTAGAGAGGCTCAGGGATGAACTGGATTAGGGTGAGTCACAAAATTCGTACACCAGGTCAAACTGCTTACCCCAACTCTAAGTTGTAGTTGCATCACTATGTTACACTAACAGCACACGGTATTTATATTCAATAAAGAGAGATTTGGGGAAGAGACAAAAATATAGAAACAATGGGGAGACCATTTCAGGGGTGACAGCATTAGAGCTCACAGATAGAAAATTGGAGACCGGCTCATTAAGCAATATCCCATGTGGAAAAAGTATCAGCTACTCATTGATCTTTGTCTTTCTCTTTACCACAAGCATAACTGGTTTTTACACAGATTATCAATATGCAGGAAGTATCCTGGTTAGAGTGGACAGAGGAATACTAATACTCTGCTCATTTATGAGCTTGGGGATTTTTTCAGGTTCCTGGCCAAATCTTTTGGTATGCCTGCAGTATGCGCAGCACAGTCCTATCCCTAAATACTCTTTGAAGGAAGATATTTAGCATCCCTTGAGAACAGCTGCCTATCATGGCATCCTGGGAACAGGAACATACAAGTATTCACCCACAGCCACAAAGGCTATCCTACAAAACCTGCTTCTCACATCAGTTCTGAAACAGGAAACTTCAGTGAGCAAGTGCTCAACAGTGAAACAACTCCCTGTGCCCTCCTGACAAATGTACAGACAGGAGTAGGGGCAGCACCAATTTATATAAACAAAAGCAGTCTTGATTATCCAATGCAAAGCTGTAAGTTTTGATATATCCACTAAATAACTTGTAAGATCATGGATTTTACTACCTACATTGAGTTTCTTAAAGATTCAAGAAAAGCAATTTGCTTATTCTTTGTCATTCTCCTATACGTGGAATCTGTCTCTAGATTTCAGAATTACCAAAAAGTGTTGATATTGATTTTATCTTCTTTATGTGTGTGTCACAATTCATTTTGCAGCAGGATATTTTTTATTCCTTTCATCCAAAAGTTCTTCTCCCCTTACCAACAATGAATTTGGATATATGTATGACAGATGATCAATACTCTGCAAGCACTGGTCAATGCAAACTAAACTGCATAATGCTCCTTGAGTCACAATTCCCCAAATCTCAAAGCACCTACGAAGAATCCAAATTTTTTATCTTACTGCTTATCCACAAAGGTTGGTTCATTTGAAATTTTCTGCAGATTTGAAGAGAAACTGCACCGAGACTTAGAGCTACCTAGAGCCCACTAATTGCACTGTGCTCCCAGGACACGATTACTGAAGCGGAGCGTAGGAGTAAAGTAGCTTTTGTTAGTTTTATTTCCAAAATCACACCACCACAGAAGCATAGCTAACATTCACTTGCATTTATAACTGCAGACTACATTTCATACTGGAAGCCAGTAACAACAAGAACAAGCAAAAGCATCGTTAAATGGATGTGGTCTGGTTTTCCTCAAAAGCTACACGTATTTCATAGCAAGATGGACAAGACACAGCCTGGTACTGTGCTCTGCAGCTGTGTTGGCAGCAGCCAGCACTTCTTCAGTGCAAAATTTGTCCAGAAAAACAGTACACAGATTTTTACCACAAAATTATGAAGTGATTCAGAACTGTCCAGGATTCAGTAACATATATATGCAGTATGTATGTCACAGGACTAAAATTGAGTAAACATACACAAGGGAACCACAGGAGCAAAGTGGTTTGAAGGAAGGAATGAAGCCCTCTGGAGATTCTGCTCCTACTGTAAGTACAAGAAACAAGCACACGCTAAAAGTGGCAAAGGTAAAATAAAACCATGAGACAGGCAAGCAGCCCCAATAAAATGTGTTTCAAATTCAGCAACTCCTACTACACTTCGTGGATATTTTTTAAAATGCAGATTTACTGAAGAGTAAGAAATACCCTACTGGCCCTGAGCTTTTGATCAGTGATCACTCTACCCCACAGGTAACTGTGTGTGCCAATCCATCCTGTCTCTCTGACTGTGGCAGTAGGGAAAGCTATGTAACAGCTGATGTCTGCAGTCCATTAATTCCCTCTTCCCCTTCCCAGGCAATTTCAGTCACTCTCCCAAAAATACGGGACAGAAAACACTTCCCTGCTCCTTCCCTGTGATATCTACTATGAACCTGTTGCCCATGTGTTTCTCTAATACCCCATGAAACTCTTGCTGTTGTCTCTCTACATTCTCTGCTGTGGCAACAAATTCCAATAGAACAATATCACTGTCGAAGAAAAAAAAAAAAAAAGAAAAAATACCTGCTCTCCTTTTTTATAAATGTCTTTCCCATAGTTATGGCACGAGCAGCCCTGCCCTTTATGATTTTGTTAGTCTCAGTCATATCCTCAGCGCAGCATTTTCTTCTCCAAAACAAAGAGCCTCAGCCTTTTCACCCTTCCTTCAATAGCTAATTTCTTATGTCAAGACAACTGTTCCTTACTTCTTCTAGAGCTACTCACAGCCTTGCCACATTCTGTCTTGGTCCTAGCCCCAGAAACTGTGTCTACCAGCAAAAGAGAAAATATTATGCCCTGAGACTTCTGCCAGAAAAAGGGGTTTTTGCAGCACGGTATTATTTAAGAACAGAAGAGTTCAGAAATATCAGATCTTCTCCTGATACTTTCGAAGACAGGAAGCACAGCTTTATGGAGCAAATTAGAGTAATGCCTTCTGCAGTCATGAAATGAAGCATTTAAAAGTGAAATAAGCAGAACCAGAATTTCAAGAAATAATTGTCATCCCTGGAATAACTCCAAATCCCCAAGAGCTTTGTGCATTTCTCATGCATTCCAAAGCAGGAAAAAAGGTGGATCTTAGTAATGCTGGTGAAGCTGAGGACTACAGAGAATAACTTGGCAAATCACATTATTAGCGCCAGTGTTGATAAATGCATTCAAATATTTTCCCATTTCTGCTGTCTCTGTAGATTTCACATTGCTATAGTAGAAGGCTAAGCAGACACTGTATCTGTAGAAAACAAAGATTATGAAAGACACCTGAAGTTGATCATTACACCATAACAACTGGGGGTCCTCTGGGACCAGTATATATTACTGTGATGATACCTGAAATCTGAACACTTCAAGATTAATTTGGTACTTATGGAATACGAAACAAAACTTGATCTCAGGAGACCTTTTCAAGACCTCAGCACTTCTACACGAGGTATTTAATTATTAAGAAATAAAAATACATGTTAATTCTGAAGAGTTTCCAAAGCAAAGAACTTTGGGAACAGGTCCAAAAAAGTAATTTAGGTGCTTTCTCTGTCAAAATCAATAGATCCATGTAAATCTTTGCCTAAGTGTTACAATTTGTAAGTTTATCAAATGCATTTTATTTAATGTGGATTTTCTGGTAGTATTTAATTGGTTCATGACATCAATGCAAACATTTCCTTTAGTCAATTTGACGGTTTGTGAATTGAAATAAAGAAACACAAAAGAGGTAATTTGGGAGAACTTTGTTTTCCAGGTTGTCAAAACTGGATAAAATTTTCCTTAATTAAATCCAATCATTAAATTATGCGGTTTTAATTACAGATAATCTTTCTCACCAACATCAAAAGTATGAAAATCATATTACTCAGATATGCATTTCTTAGCACAGAAGTTTTTCTAACCAATGGCAGCTCATAATAACATGACAGATTTTCTTTCCCCCTCCTTTTTACCTCTCAAAAAGAATTGATTTTCATTGCTCTTTCAAATTCAATATGGTGACTTCTGAAAGCAACCACTGACACGATACAGAGGAGCTTATGCTGTTGTTTTTGTTCAAATCCATCCAGGTACACATTTCAAAGCCCCAATGTTCATGTTTTAGATTTTTCTAATTCAGTTTTATGTTTCAAAATAAGTACTATACCATCTTTCCACATTGTTTTTGGATTTTTTCCCCAAAATTAATTTGTTTCTTCTAGCAAAATAGGTAATAAATTTAAAAAAAAGGGAAAAATGAAAGGGATGCTCTGGCCTTGATGATGTCTATTTAGGGAAGGAAAGGCTGAGAGCAACAATTACATCACCATGCTCTCCTTTCTCGAGTCATCATTTCAAAATAAATACAATTCTGTGAAGACACACATCTGTTGTAGGGTGGGGGTTTTAATGCCTTTCAGTGTGTCATAACCTAAGTGGTCAATGTACTACAGGCAAGCAGGATTTCACCCAGGAGGACAAACCCACATTAGCTGTCATTTACCAGGCACAGAGACTTCAGTCAAAGGCAGAGGTGTGGCCTTAACTATATCCACCAACCTGCCAGGTACTTCTGGCTAGAGACTACCAAAATCCGTGCTTGTTCGCTGGTCCTGCTCCCTTGGCAGGCTAAAAATGACCGTGTTGTCCCATATAGGGTCATCATACATTCAATTACTAGTTAGACACATTCTCTAAACTGAAAAAACATCTGCAGGAGAAATGGACACCTTTACCTCAAATATTCATTGTCCTTCCAAATGTAAAATGGGCTATATGTGCCCACAAGTAGTGAAAATGGATGATCCATCATCTAAAAAAAATCTGTAGAGCCTGAAATTTTAACACTGTGTATTGTAAAAAGGGGAAACACTCTTGAAAAGTCACGTACATAATGGAGACCCTTTCCTTTCTTCTTGAGGACTTAAAATCTGTGATTTTGAAAATTCTTGATAACCAGTACATTCACCAGCTCCGGATAATCTATGTTTCAGATCCCTACATCCAAACTGAAGTAAAGCCTCAAGAAGTATCTTTGCAGACTAGACAGTCTCAAGCTACTTAAAAGAGCAAAATATTAGTAAGTATTAGTTCTTCATATAAACCTTTACTTTTTCAAGGATATAATGAAATCTGGCATTAGCATCCCAACTGTAGCAATAGTGCAGCTGTACTGTCTCTTTGGACAGCAATAAACTTGCTGCCCAAGTTATGTTCAAATTTTAATACAAACAAACTTAGCCAAGGGCCTGTGTAAAAATATTTCATATGTGGCATCATCTCCTCATGCACAAATTGAGACCAGTTCGCCATTGTCTCATAATAGATAGGAGGGCAGGGGTGGAATTATAAAGAAATAAAGACATTTAGCACTGAATTGTTTCGAACAAAGCAGGAAACAGTGTCTTGCTGGAAGAAATACTTTTGTGAAACACAGATGGCATGCTGTTTACCTAATGACAAAGTAGTTGAACCAGAAAGACAAATGGATTCTCACTGGCATTTCCTGCTGACCACGTTAAGTACCAAAGCTGAGAGATTTTTTAGACTTTCCTAGAATTATTTTACATAAGACTTGATTGAACTAATGTGCTCTATGCAAATCTCTCTATATAATGAAAGCTGGAATCAGCAAAGGAGATTTCCCTTGCACTCACCCTAACATTGCTGTATTGCCTAAAATACAGAAACAATACTTGCACAAAGACTTCATGGTGGATAATAACCTTTCTGTGCTTTGCCAGAAGTTTTGGGTGGTTTTAGATTTCACCCTGAATTACAGAGGAAATGAGGGTGAGTTTCCACATTACTCAGAGTTCAATCAATTAAAATACTCTGAATTAAAGCTGCTATATCTCTAGAAACGCTCATCACTATCCTGTAACATGATGCAGACATGCTAATTTCGTTAGTGCATTCTGAGGCCTCAGTTACACATCTTACAATGCAGTCCTCCAAATGAGCTGCTGAAGATTTGCCTAAAATTTCCAAGAGAACAGTCAAAGGCAATTTAGCTATTATAAAGCTTAAATGGGATGAGGTGGTGAGCTGGGCCTACCACACTGCTAAGGCCTTCACTCAGCTGGCAACCCCTCTTCTCCCCACCAGCAACAAAAACCCACCACTTTGTGGCTAACTGAGGGGCTGAAGTAAAAATGTAGAAAATTATCTCAAAGGAATTTGAGGGAAGAAAGAATTTGATCGCTGTCATTGTTAGGTTGTCGAGACTATTGTTCTCAGAGTGCTTTAGGCTCACTCAAATCCATCTTTCTGTGTTGGTTTAAAAGTTCAAATTCTTTTCTTTTACAGCTGTACTGGTATGTGCAGCCCTTTTCAAAGCACTAGAGCTGTATAGATGAACTGCATTGATTTACATCGTTTCAGAATTTGACTCAAAGACTTTAAGTAGCATGCTGAGATTGGATATGTAACATCTATACCAGAGCATCTAGGATTTGATTGCAATATAATGAAGAGTCATTTAAGTAATTACTTTTGCATAAATTACTCTGTGCTGGTACATTCCAATCTATAATTGCAGCACATTACAAGCACCATGGTTACTAATCAAGAGGTGAAAGGAATTTGAGACCTGGAAAGAGCAAAAGAAATTAGGTAGAGCTAATGTATGGACAGACTAAAGAACACATTATTCATCTGCCATCTTGACACGTAGTACACATATAAGCAGGAAGGCAAGAAAAAGGACCCAGAAGTGACACATCTACCTATCCCAGCCCAGGTGTGTCACAGAATATATAAACAACCTGACTAGATTAGATTGATATAATGAATTCCCTCAGTGCAGTGTAAATGAAATGATAAGACGTCAATATTGCCATATTCTGTAATTCCATAAAAATCCCATATCCTCATATGAAATTGTTCCATTTAGTAGTAAAAACCATGTGTTACAGATGTAGCATCCTCCCAGGCTTCCTGTGCTTTAGGAAAGGAGTCTTTGGCCATAGCAAAGTCCTTTGCTGATTTCCATTAGCAGAGGAAACCGCTACACACGACCCCTGACAAACGCACAAGAGCAACATGAAGTAGAGCACTGGTAACCTGAGGGAAAGCCCACCCATTCTCCAGACAGAATGGGAGCAGTAGCATTTGCTGACTTCTGAGGCTTATTTGCAAGATTTTTCTGATCCTGTAGCATGTTTTTCAGTTAAAGCAGTTTTGACTGGTACTCAATTTTTGTTATGAATACTTGGCACAGTTGCTCTCTTATGAAACTAAATGTCTTGTGACAGTAAATGTAGCATGATGGAGGGGGTCTGGCAGAGATGCCAAATGATCTTTGGCCCTTATATATATGTGACATTTCCAGAAAAAAAGCCATTTTATTAGATAAGCCACTGGGGAACAATCCTTCAACTGATGGTTACAGCCATGTTCTTCTGGCAAAGATAAGCTTCTGAGAATGCCAATCACAGGTTAGGATACGTTCTGCAAAGCAAGTAGAAATGAAAGAATAGGAAGGAAAAACCCTTAAAGGGGAGTTATATTTGGACTGAATGATTCCTTAGTTGTTGTCACATTCAGAACTGCCCACAGCACTTATCCTGATAAGCATTGGCACTACTGACTAAGCTCAGCTGTCCCACCATCCATATGTCACCATTATCACAAATAAATATTATATACTCTCAGAACATATTAAAAGCAGAGTGGTATTCGATGTAAATACAGGCAAATTAAGAGCAAGATAAGACCAATGTGATACACTGAAATTTTCAAAACACCACAACTCAAGATGATTTCCTTTGACAAATTCCATCTGCAGTCCTGTCTCACATAAAAGTAGGCGAAGCTACAAAGCCTGTAAGTTTGCAAACTACGAAAAATAAGGTGTGGGAGAACATATCATGTCACTGATAACACCTTCAGCCATCACCAGAAAAAAATTATGACCAGAAAAAATCATATATTCAGGAAACTGGGTCAATGTCTGAACCGCTTTCCTATCATCTGGAATGAAAAGAGATGCAGAGTTTCTGCATAAGGCATGGAGAGAGTAATTAGACATGATTAATGAATACAACATAGAGTGAGGAGTACAGGGAAGAACAGCTTTGCTTTTCCCCCCTCCTTACAGGTTGTGTTGGTGGGCTATGTTGTCAAGCAATCTCAAGTTAAAGCTAACAAAGTCTTCTGTGTGGGAATAGATTTATATACACATATCACGCTCAGAGCTACATAAACACATATGCCCAAAGACAAGCTAATCCCTTTAATGAATCCAGCCCACAACAGCCTAATCATTATGAATTTTCTTTGCAAGAGAACGCTACATTCAGATGCAGATACACAATGCAGTCTCGCTTTATCCTTTTTGAACCTGAAAATAAGGCCTGGTTAATTTTCTCTTTAACTTTCAGGCCTCTGGGCCCAACTTAGAAATCTTCCTGATGTTAATTTCTGCAGCTTGATTATGCTACTATGTTTCTTTGTCCCCACTGTACAAATCTACTGAGAAAACATCAATTCCTGGCAAGAACTCTTGGCAAAAGAATGATCCTTCCCCCTCCACAGAGCCATTTTGGATATTAAGACTATGCACAGAAATATAAAAATTTGTCATGGGGTGGGTAGGATTTGTTGAAGTCCCCTCTGAAGCCCTGCTGAAATGTTTGAGTCAGGTTTTAAGCTTGTACTTTTCCTTGAGATGACAAAAAGCACAACAGAAAGACGCAGAAGAAACAAGAGAAAGCTACAGGAACGGAAACATACCGGAGTAATCCCTCCAAACCTCTACCCCTCTAAAATGACTCTGAACAGACGGTTAAAAGTGTATCAAGCCAAAGCTGTTACTTTAGGTGAAACCTAAATTAGATGTAGAAGCTCAGTAGTACCACAGGCTGTACAAAAAACTGACTTGCAAGATACTTCTAAGTCTGAACCTTACTGGCTAATGCACGGTGTGTCCAGCCTTCAGACCTTTCAGGTTAGGATTATACTGAATACTTGATCAATATATCCCCACTGTTATCATCACCTGTATGATACGAAGGGATTTTCACCCAGAAGGTAAATAATTAAATGGAGTAAATGAGATAGTGACAAAACCAAAATTTCATTAGGTGAGCTATAGTTATCCAGTCATTATTTCATCTTGTAAAATTATCTATATATAAACACAGAGACTTGTGAAAATGAAGAAATTAATTAATGTGAGCAGTCATGCAACAGCTTTTTCTTTTAGGAAAGGTGAGGTTTGGGGGATTTTTTGAAAGCCTCCCAGACGCATTCATTGTTACAGATATTTGTACACATATTGAATCATGAGTAAATAGTTGCAACCAACTTAAAAATAACCCAATCCTCAGAATGAGGCCATTGGGCTAGTCATGATCAGTCAAAATCTTCACTGAGAAACACACATCTCTCCCAACAGCTACGATATAGAAAATTCCTGAGAAAACAGCATTGCATGCATAGATTGTGTCAGCTGTCACGTAGAGGAGGTTGTCTGTTGTCAGCAGTTGAAAGGGGAAAAAAACCAAAAACAAGAATCCCAGCTTCTACTAACAGAAAAATCCTTGCTTTCATTCTTCTTCCAATAAAAATTGCAAACCAACAGTAATAATATTGGGTTTAGAAGTATCAAATTCACTTATTTTAATAGGCATTTAGGTAGTCAAATCAGTAAGGGAAACTGTTAATTCTCCTTAAGGAAGCATTAATTTTTTGTGCTGAATTATGAGATCTTCTGTAGATAAATGAATGAGACATTATGTGGACTAGATTTACTGCAGTTACAGGAAGAGCAGTATTTACCCTATAAATTGCTGCAGCACTATTTTCTTCACTCTCACCAGCCAAGCACTGACTAAAGAAGATGGAATACTGATATAGTATGGCTATATTGTATTATTCAGTCATTAAAGACCTTGTTATTACTAAGACATCAAAAGCAAGACAAAAATATTTTCAGTTGCCATTTGACTTTCAGTGGTGGCAGGAAAAAAAAAAGCTGTATTTTCTCTCAAAACCGATTTCAACTTTCAGATTTTGCCACAACATATCATTGCCTATACAGCATCTATTGTTTTCAATACCCACAATACACTACAAATGCTTTTTTTAGCCACAGATGTTAAGGGTAGCTAAGATTTCATTTTAGAAGAACACTGAAAATAAGATAAAGTGTTTCACCTCCATTTCCTTAGAGAACAACAGGCTGCATGTCATCTCTGCTCATCTCAATTGTGAGCAGATTTTAATACAATGTCCATGTTACACCTGGGACACAGCTCCAGTGGCCACACAAAGTAAATTTCTGGGCTTTTCTAGTTTATATTACATTTTTTATATTAGATTTATATGCTCTGTTACTACCATAATAGTCTGTTCTGACCTACAGAAGGATATATGGACTGCCAATATTAGGAGAGCAGACCAGATCAGGGAGCAGTGCAGTCCCCCATCTTTTCTGCTATACTCACTGGAATTCAGCCTGTGACTGTTTGAATAAATCACAATTTCCAGCTTATGCAACATGTTATTTTTTCCAGCTCTTATTATTAACAATTATGTGTGTTTTATTTAAAATAAGCTCATGGAGTACTCAGGGAGAGAGCCATGAATTAGACTCAATGCGCTTGGTTTCTCACTAAAACAGAGATGTGAATTTTTCTCAGCAAACAGAAAGATTCATCACCTAAGTCTGAGAAGGAGAATGAAGTTTTACTCACACGCTGAGATGCACAGCCAGACCCCAGAGCTATTACACAGATATTTTAAAATGTACCACTGCTAGAAATTGTATCATAGTAAGTCAGTATAAAGCAGATTCTCAGAAATATCATCCTGTGAATAACCCAATTCCTCAGGCTCTCCAGTCCCAGCTGGTGGAAGATTACCACATAGTGAAAGGGCTTGCTGGGGATTTTGCTGGGGTACTGCCAGCTGAAGTTCTGGTGCAGCAAAAGGCATTCTCTGCTGTGAGGAAATTGAGGACAAGATGTAGCACCTGATGCAATCATCAGCTGCCAACCTATTTGCTTTGATCCCCTGGCAGCATGTGAAGTTTGGGCAAAGAGAAGAGTTTTATACAGAATGGAACTTCCAGTCACTGGTAAGTGATGGGCTTGTCAAAAGATGAAACACAGATGCCAAATGCCGACTTATCTGTCCAACTCCAGCTAGAAAATGCAGCTATATAAAAATGACATGGGAGCAAGAAAGGAAAGAGAAGAAGGCTGTGCAAAAAAGTAAAAAGAGGAACAAAGTTCACTGCAAAGGAGATCTTTTAAACAGCTAGGACAACAATATGACCTGTGTGTTCAAAATCTACATGTGGCTTCAGATCTAATAGGCTGGAAACATGTGACTCGTGCCACTTCTTTCCCCTCTGCACATGGAGACACGGAGCAGATGAGTGCAAACATCTGAGGGACTGGGTTTTGCACAGGCAACCAACTGCTGAAGATGCAAGGAAACAGAAAGATGAGCACTTAAGGAGTCACAGGAAAAGAAAAACAGATCACAAGCTAAACATCATGTTCCAGGTATCTACGATGGTTTAATTTGCAAAATTCTGGTAATTATTAACCAGTCTAATAAGATTCCAAAATAAAAATATTTCTGAGAAAAATATTCATCAGCATTAGGGCAAGCTCCTTATTCAAAATTGTAAGGACTTAACACCAGAGAGTCTGTGTTGCAAAAAGAGTAGGAAAATATTTATGATTCCACTGTTGAAGACAATGTTTAATGAAGCCAGTAAATGTAAAATTGTTTTCTGACTTGAAACTCTGCAAGACATTTCAATGAATTTATGTCAAGAATTTATGCTTTCAACAGTTACTAGCACAATCTCTTTCACTGCAGTCTTGGAAACAGGCAGTTCAGACTTTTATGGCCATATTTTCCAAGTCATGTACACTTTATGCTACAAACACATCTGTTTGAAATTAAGTCATGAACATGATTATTTAATGTGCACAATAAAGTCAAAGGGTCTAGCTGGCCATATGCTAACAACTGAACTGTACACCTGCCCTCAAACTTCACTATAAATCAGTTTATGCATCAAACTATGAAAGCCTGGGGAAGTTTGGCTTTTTATTCTGGTTTTATTTTTCCCTCTGCATTTGTACACCACTGACTTACAAAATATAACAAACTTTGGGGCTAAGATAATTCTTTTCTTGCATGGTCTTTAGCATGTGGAGAATACTGTTAGGCAGGGCTTGCTTTTCAAAGCAACTCAGACAATAACTGCCAACGTGCACTTAAATTTGTGTCAGTCACAGTGAGCCTTGAAGTCCATAAAAATGTAGAAAGCATTCATTATGTAATTTATGTGATGATACTCATGATTCACAGGGGGAAAAATCCCAAAACCCAAAACCAACCAATGTCAGGAAAGCTATATCCTGTAATGATCTACTTCCCACTAACAATAAATGAAATGTAACTGTGAAGAGTTGTGGTGTGCTATCAAGTATTTATGTTGATGTTTCATGTCTCCATGCTGCTCTTAATTAATTTATCAGTGCTATTCTTTAGAAATGCTGGCACGAAGCTCAAGAGCTTTGTTCACCTTTTACTATTGAACACTACAGTCCTAAAAACAGTAAGAAGCAACAGTTTGATGTCTGATACACTACTAGCAACACACTTAAACATTTGAAATCCCAGTGTCACCTGTGAAGTCAGAGATGAACTACAGAACCTTTGGGGGTTTTATTTTTTAAAAGCAATGACTGTATCACAGGAGGTACTTGTCACTATTTACGTTAAAGTTATCAACTGAATCTGAAACATGTTTTTTTCCTCAAAGTGCAAATAGAACCTTACTATTTCATGAGCATACAAGGGCAACCAGGAACCATATCCAAATGTCTGGTGTTTTAGATAATGTATGATATCCTTCTGAAACAGCTGATTTAAATTGATGTTTTGGTACAAAATGGGATGGTCCCTGCCTGACATACTCTAATGCACCATTCAGGAATGAGACTCAGACAAAGCCCAGGACACAGGATAATTAGAATATACACAGATTGATAATTTGTTTGTCCAGCCTTCAACTACTTTTCATTAAAACCAGAATTCACGTCCCCTAGTTAATGGTCCTTCAGGAATTGTTTTGTCCTTGAATTCATCTAATGGCTTAGGATTTCTTTCTAAACTTACATAAACTAAGTTTCTATATAATTTAACAAGAAAATTCGGAATGTAAACATTTCTTGTGCAAAGAAGTAAGTAGGTTTTGTGTGCAAAAGGCACTTGTGTGCCACGTGTGAAGTAAGTCCTTGGCTCTTATTTACAGCATTCTGAACATGTAACTGGGGCAAATAACAGACAGTTGAGATAATTTGGGTTATTTTTATTCTGGAATATATTACTATAAATTATTGATGCTGAACTACTGAAAGACTGTAGTTAACACCTGGACCTGAATTGTGTTTTAACAGTAAAATCTCTTTTCAAAACTAAGACTTAGGAGGCTCCTTTGTTTGAAATTATAGCTAATGTATGTGAAAGAAAAATCATAATATTTATCTTACACCAAAATAAATCTAAAAGAAATAGTATATAGCAATGATAACTGACATGCTGGGGGACCTGACCCTTAGATGTTAGAAAAAGCCACAGATTTATAAAGCCAGTGTCTTGTGGATTACAGCTACACACTCGCAGGTGCTGTGCTGTAATGAGGACAGACTTGTTTAACATTCATTGCCCCTCTTCTTGTTTGCTTAGTAGAGAGGGCATTTGAACTCTAAAGTGTTCCAATGGACTTTAGAGACTGATCTCCCTTGGGTAGTCTTTTCACTGAAATTCCTATAAATTGATAGCTAATCAAGGGAATAAAAGGGGATGGGAAGAAGTAAACAGTTGCAAAGATTGCTAGGGTCCATGAACAGAATATTTTTCTGAGAGCACTGAAATTTCAGATATCAGAAGAGTACTTGAATTTTAGCCCTAAATGAATATTATCAGATGGTGTTTTCTTCTTACATTTGCACAGGTGAGAAAAAGATCAATTCTTAAATTACCAGTTTCATTAACAGGAATAAAATGCACATTTTTGAATGAGTCCTGTGTTACAGAACATGAAAAACTCAGAAAGAGAAGGTAGTCCTGGCTTTCTGAGAGATCTGAGAGAAATAGATTTGGGCGAGAAGATCCTCTCTTGGATGAAGTAGTGCAATAGGTTGCCTCTGGTACTGACCAGTAGGTGATGTTTTGAACCAAAGTATATAAAACTACATTGCATTTAACTATCCACACAGTGTTGTACTGAGAGGAGAGTTGGTTGTTCCTTTTTTCTTAAATTGGTTCTTGCACCAATTGGATTATATTCTCTCATGTGATTTGTTTTGTTTTTTCTTACTTTCACATAGGAACAATACAAATATCTTGAATGTGCTGGCCTGGAACCCACTTACAAGACGCATTCTTCTCTAATACAAGAACAACTCAACACAGAAAAAATAAAATTATAGTCTACTAAAAAAGCAACGAATCAGCACAGCAATATACCACCTTGAACAAATAAAAGAGTATTACTCTTAAAGGTTTTCTTGGTTTTCTTAGTCTGATTGGTCTTCTGATGGTCCTCATCTTCCAAGTTTTTCTTCTATAATTCATCACTTGCCTTGAAAAATAATATCTCAGCATTTATAATTCTTCTACAAGCAGGAATGCTTTTCTTCATTGCCTAATTTTTTACCCTACCAAGATAATCAATCTAACTGAAGCAAAAATTCTCTAAATAGTTGTGGTGAGCCAACAGGAAAGAAAAAGGTAAAATTGAAGACAGGACTGAGGCCACCTCATCAATGAATAACATGTGTTTAGTCGGCAGGAGTTCAAGGTATTATATAGAAGAGACTCATCTAACTAAATTATTAGATTTCCAACCGTTACTATTAATTGAAACTTCTGCAGTGACTTGTAGACTGTCCTTATCCCCAGATTTCCAAATGATACAACAAATTATATTGGAGCACACTGAACAGTAGAACACAAACTCTTTACCATCCTTTACCATTCAGATCTTGCAGTAAAAAACAACAAGGACACACAAATGAAGCCCAGCAGCAACTAAGAAAAAAAGCCAAGTGGCTTAGGGTTGCAGCCTTTGAGTGACAGGAGGAGGTGTGTCTATCTTACTTTAACACTGTCTTTTGGAATGGCATGAAATCCCACTCATCCCCTCTCTCCTTTGCCTTCTCCCGTCATCTGCTTGGGCTGCATATTCCTGCAACATATTTGGGCAATGTCTGCCTAGAACAACGATATCCCAGTATTCACTAGAGCTCTGCTACCTTCCTTTAGTCCTTTACTCATTCATCATGCTTTGCTAGTGATTCCAAAGTTTGGCTGTGATTAATAACAGGAAAATATCAAATCTGGGAACTGCGCTTTGATTTGAGTTTTAAAGAAGTTCTTTACCAAGCTTCACTAATCTGAGACAGCTAGTTCATTTTTGTCTAATATTAGGTCCTCACTTTGCTCTACAGTCAGAACCCAGAGTCAGATCCAATACTGATGTTGTCAACTCACCCTACTTCGTTAGAAGACCTTTGATGAAATTCTGCATTTTCCCAGAAGGACCATGACTATTTTGATTGAGGGGTTCTTTTTCCACATCTTTTATTACTATAGGGAAGTTGAGAAAGTAGTTCTGACCTTAGGCTGCTAATCTCTAATGAAAACCCTGCAAAAGTTGATTTCAGAGTTCTGTCAAATACAACACAAATGTTAACAGGGTTTAATAACTTAAACCAGTCATTCACCTACATGATATTACATTTGCCTTTCACAAATCTGCACTGAGAGTCCTGCATACAATGCACTGGTAGATCTTTTTTTGCTTATCAATATCTCTACTGCTCGTTCTATTTTCATGCAGGCACTTCCCAAAACTGCCCCAATGACTGAGCCATCAGTGTCTCATTTCCCGACGTGACTTCAAAAGAAATTCTCAAAAGATCATAGCAGAATTTTGTCCCAAACCAATATTAAATCCACATCTGAGCTGGCTATTTACCATCTCTCGGACTGGTGTAAAACCCTTTGTCTTGGACATTTAGAAATGTCTATGTCCATCTGCCCTACATGCTTAGTCATGGACTAGAAAGGCACGACCTGATGTGCTTACTGAGCAGTCAGTCCTGCACATGGCAGGGTTATCTTGGATCTGTGCTGGCCCTGTGGATGTCCTGCCCTGTAGTCAACAAGTTGTATCTGCCAGTTGAAACTCTAGTTGAAGCCTAGGAAATTCACTTCAAATGTACTTCTCTAGGAGAGGGAAATGGTGTCGATCAGAACCAGGGATTCAAAAGCAAAAATCCTTATCCAAATGGAAGACTCAACAGCGTCCAGCTCCCACTCTCCTCCACTGCTGAATGCAACCATGCCAGTGCCCTTTTGTAAGAAAAAACAACCCTCCAAACTTCAGTTTTCCATATTCTGCAGTAGATTTACATTTCACAGTGATCTTGAAAGATAACCAAGTACCAAACGAGTCCAGTCCATCTACACAAGCTGTAGTCGGTGCAATATGGACCCTCTTAAAATCAGGGTGGATCATTAAAGGTAGTTCCCTTAAAAATTCTGAAACTCATATACAACCAATTATTTGAAGCTGGCAGGACTACTAAAAACATGCAAAATTAAACACTTCCTTGCCTGTAGGATCAAGGGAAGGAGTTAGACTTTACTCAAGAGTTTTAATATTTGATCCAAGTTCAACCTAATGACCATGAATCCACAAACACCTCAACAGGATGAAGTCCTCTGGTGAGAAAAGTTGTGCTGTCAGAAAGCAATCATGAGACATGGTTATGGGAACTATGACCCATAAATTAGATGTCACTGACATTATCCAGTAGAAATTCTTCAACATAGGAGTGTATCACTGCTGGAGCAATTACTTTACAATGGTTTGTTGGGGATTTTTGGTTCTTTTAAATAATTTCCTAACCCAGCAGGGTCACATTAACTCTGAGTGTTGGTTCTGTAGGAGCTTGTCCAACTGCAAACTGAAATTCCCTGACCTTTGAGGCACAGTTAGGACCTGATAACATAATCTGCACTGATCACTTTTCCTAATTTAGCCTGCTTGGGGCTTTTTTCCCCCTATATTTTCTGAAAAACGACAACATTGTGTGTAACAGACACATTCAGACTCTATAAATTAACCTGGCTTGACCTCCAAAAGAGAAAAATGTTTTAAAAGGAGAAGGAGTAATTATTAAGCTTTTTGTCTATGCTACTTGTCAATTTGCATAGCATTATCAGTAATGTTTTGCAAAGCTTTTTTCGGAGGTCATCTAATCTTGTTAAATCTGTCACAGGGCTGCTGCTGTATCAGACTTCAATGACACATTTGCACGACACAACAAGTCCCCAGCAATGATGATAAATGTGTTGTTTTCTGGCAGTCTGACCACGCAGATGCTTATTATGTATATATGCAGGCATTTACATTATTTAATCAGCTTCAGAAAGGAGAAAGAGGGCTCAGGCACCCAAGATATAGTTTGCTTTTGTATGTACATACAGCCTGCTCATGATAGTTTTAAGCAAGCATTGTTTGCTAGCTGATCCAGAAAGATCATGAACTTCTTTAAGGATCCCACACTGTTAGCATTGTTCCTGTTTGCTTACAGAGACCTATCCATGCAGATGGATAATAACCAATAATATCTTTACCCTGTCTAAAACACTCCAGCTGGAGCCTAAAACATAATAAGCAACATCAAGTTCAGGGGAAGACAAATGCAGATAGCTACACTGTTTGTAGCAGAAATTTCCTCTGGCTAACAAAACACGTGAAACTACTAAGTGGACTGTGCACAACTCAGCCGCTTTTATAAAGCATGAAAAATTGAATTCATTTCCACTTTAGGAATCTGGTCCATTGACATGCCAGGGCCACAAGGAGTTGAGGGGGAAGTCAATCCTGTAACCCGCATAGACTGAAAAAAAAAATATTTCAGGCACATCTAGGATTAAACAAAGTAATTGATAAAACAAACAAAAGCATCCAAACAAACAAACAAAAAAACCACCAACAAAAACCAAACAACAGACGCTATTGAGAATTTGGCAATTCAAAGGAAAATTGCAAGCAAGCCATTTATTCTCCTTAATATGCGAAAAAAGAAGCACAGTTGTGTCTCAGCATTTCACAAATCTGAAAGCTAATATGAAGGAAACTTTTTCAAGAACAGCTTAAGTCCTTAAACTGTATCAATTGAGACACAAAATTTCAATTTAATCACCATACTAGTATATCTCACTGCTAAATTCTAATTGCTTGACTGTGTATTGAATATGGTGACTGTCACTTGGTCAATCATACAAAACCAGAAAAGGAATAGACACATAGAGAATTAGGCTCAGAATTCTCATACCATATGCATTTACAGGTAAATAATATCTCAATCCTTGTAACTGCTTAGAGATAAAACTCAGTATCTTCCATTTCAGCCCAAAATGATAAAATAGGTAGCAAAATGCAACAAAAGCTAATGCTCAGCTACTGAATTAATTATTGAACATACTGTCTTAAGGTTTATGTATAATCTTAAGGCCTATGGTTTAAACAGACTTTGCAATTTGAAAGACAATTTATTCTTATTGATTTAATGATAGAATATGAAGAACTAAAAAGACAAACTTGGGTAGTCTTGACACTGACTGCTGTACTGATGGAGATCAAATGTCATTGCACTCTGTAGAAAGATCTGTTTGTCTGGCTTCCTATGGAGTTATATCTATTTCAAATTTGATGTTAGGTTGTCATTTTCTTTGTATATGGTGGGTTGACCTGAGACACCTGCCAGCTGCCCACCCAGCCAGTCTCAGTCCCCCTCCTCAAAAAGCAGGGCAAGAAAAACAGACAAAAAAAGCTTATGAGCTGATTGAAGGCCTGGAAAGATCACTTACCAATTATGATCACAGCCAAACCACAAGGAACATAAAGGAAAATAATTTAATGCATTGCCAGTCAAAATCTATTGGAATGATGAGAAAAAAAAACAAAAAACCAAAACTACATCACCTTCCCCCACTCCCATGTTTTTCCCTTGCTCAACTTCACTCCTACATCCCCAGTTTCTCATCACAAACTCAGCTATTGCAAGACACTACACATGCTTTGGTAAACAATGGCATTGTATTTTGTAGAAAAAACACTGATATAATAATGCTGCTTTATCCTAGATGATTTTCATACTCATATTCAAAGATACCTCTAAATCACAAGCTGCAGCTTGAAGATTGACTTGGCTCTGAAGGCAGTAGTAAGTTATCAAAGTCTGTAGATTATTTTTAATAATTTTTCTTTCCGAATCAAGACCTACTGTCAACTAAGAACTTAGGAAAATTTATAGGAAAGCAAAATTAAGAACTCAGGCTTCTGTATTGACACATTAGAAATCCTATTAATAACAAAAGTGTAAATGATGATAAACACTAGATACAAATATTTTCCATGACAATATTGCTTTCCTTTATAAGTAGCAAATGACTGTTAAAAGCAGCATGAATATTTATATAATTATACTTAATTGGGGTAAATCTGCTAATTTCAGCAGATTTGCACATATTTTACAGCGGACACATCTAGCAGTTGATTCAAACCTATTTTTTCAATCTGCATGATAGATTTTGAAAGAATAAAAAGCACAACTAATTAATAATTTTTATGGAACAAAATGATTTTCACTCTATTTCTAATATGAAGTTATCTTAGCTAATGAAGTAATATAACAAAAAACAATAATATTTACCTTTAATGCAAAAGTGAAGCTTTAGTTTCCAATAACCATTATAAGAATCTTGCATGCATAATAGATTTCTAAAAAGCAAATTCCTCAAAGAGTTTCAAGCAGTGTCACACACACATTGTCAGAGCTCCTGGTGAGCTGATCTGCCAAAGGTTGCAATGGAAGTTGATTCCCAACTCTCTGATTATTCAAATACAGCATTAATTTATGTTGCAAGCTGAGAATATTGCAGAACAGTGTATTCTGGTTATCTTCATAAAGGTAATGTACTGTAATAAGTACAGACTGGAATCAATCACTTTTTCACTTATACATGCCCATGTGAGTATTTCTACTTGTGCAGCATGAGGAGATGGATTTTCAAAAGAGAACTGGGAGTTACAGATCATCAACAAATTCTTCTAAATGTTAAGACATGACATTCCTCTCAGCACTTTGAAAATTGCTCACATCAAGCATTTCTACTAAAATGAGAAGTTAAAATAACAGTGTTTCCAGTATGGCCATCAATCTTTCTCCTTTGGTTATGACTACATATGTCTCAAATTTCTTGATGCATTTTCGTAAGCGAGAAAACAAATGTTCATTGGTCTGAAGACACTGCTAAAGGGAAACATAGAATACCTACCATTTGTCAAGAAAAATATTTTTACATATACAAAATATTTTATAAATTATTTATATATATATATATATATCAATGTTGGACTATACAGCATTTTGTTCATATTATTGCTGTGCCTGTTAAGAAATAATCTAACACATTCAGTACTAAGTCATAAATTCCACGCCTTCCTTGACAACCTTACAGATGGTTATTATGCTAATATTGACTCAGATTTTCTTTTAACAGTGCTTTTCAATCTTGGCAATATTTTAGCAATTAGACATCACAAGAGAGAAGAAACTCTTGCTCAGGAGTCTGTATCTTTTATCATCGTTAAACTTCAAAGTGGCAGTGGAAAGAAATGGGTAAAGTTGCCAAACAAAGTCTGACCATTGTTTAGGAGAAAACAACTCCTGTTTGCTATGAGTCAACTTTTATGTCCAGTTTCATTACATAAATACTGGCACATCTTCTCAAGAGAAAGGAAGCAATGACATCTTAACAGTAATGATAACATAAGGATGCTAAGCAGATGGGATATTTTAAAAATAAATCCCAACTAGGAAAAAGAATATAAGTACTTGTCATCAATTTAATAAACTCCATTGGAAATAGCTATTTAAGCAAAATTAGTGGGGTTTTTTACAGTTACATCAAAGCAACCATGTAACTTTGCATGAATATGAAAACAAATTAGAGTACTGTCTCCAGGAAGACACCTGTTTGTCTGATGGAGGGTCTCTTGTCTTGCAGTGTCAGCAAATTAATTAACCCACCAGGGAAGAAGTTCACCTCAAAGGAGAGAATGAAGGGGTGGGAGCGGGGAAGGCAGTACACATGGTGACAAGGGCATGAAATACTTTATTTGAAACATAACTGTGTCTTGACAAATGGCTTGATCCGAACAAAAAGACGAAAGACTTGATCCAAAACTTTGATCACATAATAAAGATTTATTTAAATTTGATCTGCTCAGGAAGACTTGCAAGACAATTACCTTTAACTTTTACATTGGAGCAATTTAGGTAATTGATCAAAGAAATGAAAGAAGTGCTCAGTCTTAAGCCTTGACTATGGAAAATATAAGGCAGCCATTCAGCTAAGACTTTAACTGGACAACCTTTAACTAAAGCAGCAGGAACCAAGGTAGAACTTTGGACCCAGAGGACTGTTTTCCCCCCGCAAAGAAGTTAGGTGAGGTTGGGAAATGTGTGATGGATATGGAAATGTAGGTGAGATGAAGCTGACTTTTTCTGGTTATCATTCTCTCACAAATTTAGCTATTCCTAAATTTCTGCTCACATCTGAATCAACCTACCCCCAGCAAATAAACTCGATTAATCTATAATAATAATTTTAAAAACCCAAACCTTAAAAGGTGGAAAAAAATCCCCTAAATCTTAAATTTGTCAGACTATCACAAAACTGAGTAGGCTTATCAGCCATGAGCAGAGTAGGGACAGACTTTATTTTTTCTTTAATTTTGTTTATGTTGTGGGTTAAAATATACAGCATCTCAATTTCAAGGTCTCCAAGGAGACAAGGAAAAAACATGTTCCTCTTTCAATCACTCAGATAAAAATGTTGGAAAACATAAACTTCAAGAAAAATTTGAGGAGATAATCTTTGGGAAATGATCTGAAAATCATTTTGACAGAGATCTCAATTTTCTAATCTGCTATACTGGGAGTGACATAAGTTGACAAATTATGTTCTTTTGTGATTTTGACAACATTGCAACTTCATGAAGAAGCACTAGAGAAATTACAGACTCTGTTATTGATCAGCTCGGTGAAGATGCCACCAAAATGAAACAGGAACTGTGAAAGATTTATGCACTATTTCCAATAACTATTTGTCTGCTACAGAGTAGCTCCATGGGATTTCAACCTACACTGGCTCAGGTAGACAAAGCTACTTAGTCATTCCAAAAATACAACACAGTCCATACATAAATCTGTAAGAGGATCAAATAAAAGAAGCAAATAATTGAATGAAGGATCATTTTTTTACCAGGTAACTTCACAACGGCAAAACCAGGAACTGTAAGAAAGAAGCAAGAGCTCGTGCATATGTTTAAATATTACAAGAATAAATCCAAACCTTACTTCAAATTACTCTGAGATTAAAGAAAAAGTCTAATTAACTTAGCAAATATTTGTGCTGACTCAGGCTAGCTGTGATACTGGAGGGGAGGAAAGGCTGATGAATATTACCAACCTCTGGGCTCATGTGTGCTTAGTGAAGAGGGAAAGATTGTGTTTTCAGAAGGGCAAAGCCCCGGCAGGGAGAAGGGAAGCTCTTAGCAAAGAAACGTGCTGAGAGTGGGGTAAGTGTGACAGAGCAGGGATCTGAGCTGGAAAAGGCCCAGACTGAGCTCCACAGAGCTGGACACTGTCTCTGAGCATATATATCCACGTTTGGACTAGATGATACTAAAGGTCCTTTCCTACCTAAATGAGTATAATTCTATACATACTGTTCAGCATAAAGTACGTATATCTCACTATACACAGTTGCCTCTGAAAACAAGCCACTTTTGATAGCTTGTAACAATTCATTTCTGAGTGCTAGGAAAAAGTCCTGATGCTGCACGCTCACATATACCAGCATTTGTTTACATGTGCCATGTGCACATTCCTTCTTACTAGGAATGTAAGTCCTATTACCCTAAGAGAATACATAATTTTGTCCTCCTTTGCATATTCTCTTTCCATCTGGAGCTCAAATATGGGGGCGGGGGCAGACTGCAGTGGGGTGCAGCACAGAGGGAAATCTAGTCTTGGTTATTTCCATCACTGGAAAAAAAACCCAGCAGCAGGATACTTTGCAAAACAAGCTGTCCCTGTGAAATTTCTGCCTACTGCAGATTCAGTTGGCAGCCTAAGCTTTGAAATAAGCTTCTCAATTTCTAACATGCTTCTTTGGAAAGCTGCTGCACATCAGAGTTTCCAAACTTGTGTGAGACGTACAAACTGTTTTTTTATTTTTCATGTCAACATTATTGAATTATTCAAATCTGAAAACACACACCAGAAAGATACACTTGCTTCTTCACTGTGCTGTTTAATCATTTAGCAAAGACATTTGATGCTGGAAGTTAATTATGCCACCAACTAGATGGTCACATAACTTGTACTTTATGTCTTAATTCCTCTCAGAACACTCTCTCTAAGAGCTTGACTGCCTGTATCCCTCCTGGAGACTTTTGAAACCCTCTCCCAGTGCTATGACACACTGAAATGCCAAACACAGAATAAAAGGTCCTGGTCTTTCTGTAAGATTTCTCCAACAACTTATCAACAGTTTTGTCCAGCATAGGCCAGGAGAAAAACAGTGTCCCAGGGCTGCCTCTTCCGTATTCTCAAACTTCCTGAAGCATCAGGCTCCCTTTCCTATTGTTACTTGGGGCTTCAGGACACTCAACAGCATTCTTTTCCCATAGCATTCTTAATTATTTTCTTTCTATGTAAAGATATGTAATTTAAATTTATATTTAAATATGCAAAATTGAAAGCTAGTAATGATAACTAGAAGTACCAGTGGTTTCCACTAGTTAAATTTTGTTCTGTGTCCAGAACAAACTGCATAGGTGGTGGAACTTGCTACTCCCAGGAATGAATGGCAGATCTCAAGGATGACCCCCAGTTCATTTTAGGCTAAATGAAATCTTTACTTATCTTCACACATAAGGATAACGATAATTCATTGAAGATGACTTCCAATACATAAAAGCACAGATGTCTGACATTATTTTGGAAGGGGATGAAATTGTCACCAAGGGGAAAGGGATATTTCCACAGCATAACACATTAAGATCTTCAGCATTCAAGTAAAACTGACATTTGTTTTAGCCAAGTGCTCAGACTGGGGGGAGCACGCCTTTGGCAGACCTCCATGATGAAGCACTGCTTTACAGGATCACACTTGGAGATAATTGCTGTGTAAGAGCACCCACTGGACAAATCTCATCAAGATTTTTATCTACTGTCTATCAGTAGCTGTTATACTAAATTTTCTATATCTGCAATACAGAGTTGCAGCTTGCAGAACATTTGGAGATGCTCCACGTTTAGCTTGCATGTCAATATTCCACATTACTCTGAGTGGAGCATCAACAGATTAAAACATTCCCCAATTATGCCACACACCACAATAGACTATAACATCTGTGAAGGAGCCATTGTGTCACTATTAAGTGTTTTGTCATGGTCTGTCAGACAATACTAAGGAAAATTCAAGTCTAGATTGCTGCTAAGATAAAATGAAACAACTCATTCAAATACATATAAAATCTCCTTGTGAAAGATTTACATGCAAAATTCCTCTTGGTGTTATGGGAATTAGCGCTATGAATCCCCCACACACTTACGGCAGCAGGATAGACCCTTGTGACAGTGTGGCAACAAAAGATTTGGAAATTTGTTATTGAAAGAGCATTGAGAATTTACTGGTAGGTAGGCTTGTTGTCTTTGGTTCTTTTCTTTGACTGAAATCGCAAGCTGTTTTAAATCCTTTCATACTCGCACCCAAAAGGCACTGCTATTTATCTTGCAACACTTCAACCAAGTAATTTCCCTCTCCCCGCCCTCCAAAATCTCCTTTGAAAAGCATCCATACTCCTAAACATCTCATGCTCCTTCCCTCTGAGTATAAAAAGAAACATTTCTAAATGGGTATGCACAAACTTAATTGTACCACTTTAATGCTCAGATCTGCCAGCAGTGAGAGGATTTCCTGACACTAAACAAAAACCAGACCTGCTGGAGTGATCCTACATCAGCAAAGCACATCCATTGTACCAGGGCAAGCAGCTCTGCCAGCATCAGGTTTATAGAAAGTCCAGGCTGACTGTGCTCACGGTAGATTGTTATGAACCTTTAACTGGTCCCACAAAAGGAAGCTCTTGAGAGCTAAAAGACCTGCCACAGCAGAGAACCCAGAGTCATTCCTGTAATGCCTGTGAATCCTCTAAGGATACCACTTCAACACCTGTTGTCACAGGCAAATATTCCAGGGAAGAACTCAGCAATATTAGAAGATTTACCCTTAGGTCTTGTCTTTGCAAGAAACAAGAAAACCCTCTATGTAAACAAGTTTTTACAAGAGGAAATTCTGAGTTAGTTCTTGAAGATCTTGTTCATACTCCTTCCCTTTCTATTTATTCCTTTAGATACAAATCTACAATATTGTTTCACATCAGAAGCCTCCAATAAGACTTAAAAATCATAAAGCACCTCTAATGCAATTTTATTTCTCCTTTAGACAGATGGTCACACATTACATCCCACTCTGTTTGGATTCACACAAAACCTAAATAAATCTTGTGCATTGTACTCACTTTAAATAGCACTCAGTCTTAAGAGAAACTGAGCTAAGGTAAGACATCTTTAGGGTGCTGTTCTATGCCAGAATCAATGTCAAGGCATTTTACCAAGTCTGGAACTCATACTGGGTTAGAAGTAACACTGGGTGGTTTGGCTTGGGTATCCATTACTGCAGGCTTGTACTTCCTCTCAACAAAGTTTGTGCTAAGTCTTTCCATTCAAATTTATGCAAACCAAACACAAATATGTCACCTCATTTTAACTTGCACACTTTTGATTCATGAGAACAATGGAAAAAAGAAAGTTAGTTGCCAAAAGCAGTCTAACAACATCAGACTGTCAGAAAACACATTAAATTAGAAGTTTTTATAGTTTCTAGCCTCACATAACAAAGCAGAGAACAGCTTTGGCTGCAGGGCCATTCTAATACAGAAAGATGTGTTTTAATAATGGATGCAAAGTATTTTATCAGCACAGCAAGGAGGGATGAGGGTGGGAAGATGATGAATGACTTAAAATTCTGCAGGGGGTTTCTACTGATGTAGTTGTTTAGAAAGATGCCATGCTCTGTCACACTGCTTTCCCTTTCTCCGGGCTATAATGAATTGAGTGCAGCTAGGGAATCATAACCTCATGCAAGAGCACAGCATGGTCTTATCTATCTTTAAGATCTAGTGCTCTGCTATCTCCAGTCATGTGGCATCAGCTCAGAAGATGAATTTCTTCAGAAGAACCCAGTCACAGTCTAGACCCTGTGCTGGCAAGGATGGCTGTTTGGATTACCAATCAGAACATGACCTTTTCACTGCTCTCAGAGACAGTCCATGAGGACATGCCCAATTTGCTTCAGACTCTTTACCTGCCCTGCAAACCAAAAGGACCTTTTCTTTAACTACCTCAAAGCTAAATATTCAAGGGACTAATTATCTATAATTAGTGTTCAGGAGTGGTATCAACTGCACTAACCTTACATGCTTTTGCTCAAAGACTTCCTTCTTTTCATGAAACAACTAAGGTGCCCTTGTCCCTAATGCAATTTATTTCATGGCAGTGTTCTACTAAGTGCCTAACGTAAATCAGCATTAAAAGCAGTTGAACTTACATGTATGTCCATCTTCTGTTTAAGACCAATTCACATCACTGCCAGTGATCCCAGAAATACCCAATTACATTTTGCTTTCTCTGATATCCAGCTAAAACAAAGTAAAAGCCAAAACTTCAGAAAGAAATTCTGACTAATTTTTAGTTAGACTCTTCCAGAAGTGTTCCAAGAAAGCAGCTGAAAAGATACAGGAAAATTAACTTCAGAATACGTACTCAAAGAGGCAATTTCACATACAGTACCTTGGAGCATGTCACTATCAAATGACACATGCAACATTCCTAATAAATAATGAGCTGCAAATGCTGTGGTTAAAGCATATTGGCATCAGATAAAATATTAAATCAGAAGGTAAGAAGTGGTATTTGGTGTTTAGCATGCAGCAAACCACAGGAACACCAAATCTTGCCCAGAACATGCATCAGGGACTTCACAGGGCATACACTGAATGCAAATACAGGTGTCAATATTCGGTGTCTCATGCAGCTGCGAGTTGGAGCAGGACAGCAGATCCTGAGTCACAAAACACAACCCTAGTAGCAAATTAGATATGAAATATCCAGCAGGTCAAAACCACAGATGACAATTTAACTGTATCGCAAATGGAATGATGTAAAATTAAGGTGGATTTTGATTGCAAGACCTGGAAACTACAGTAAAAGCTGCACTACAAACAGCTTAGGGATGAAGAAAAACTGTTAACAGAGAGAGCCTGAGCTAGCACTGCTGTGCAAATAAGTATATACTTCTCAGTCTTTCAGCCCAGCAGGGAATCTGATTCCTGGCCTTCCTGAAAGCAGGAGATCCAGCCCATTATCTCCTTTGTACATTTGTCTCACAGAAAGTGCACGAACAACACAGAATGTCTAGTAACAGGTTGTGCTTTTGAAGATCTAAACGGCACACAGCCGGCAATTCTCTGAATGCACTGTGGTTAATGGCTTTGAATACAGCAGAGGAGGCAGCAGCATTTCAGCTACTCAACTGTTAAAGGCCATTCATCACAATTCTTCGGAAAATACACGCTTATATTAGATTCCAGGGAGTAAAAAGGTGTGTTGACAAAGGGCACATTTATTAGAGGAGACTTAATTGCATACTTAACCTTAGGTACATGCTGTTTTAATGGCAAATAAAAATATGCCAAGCATTCTGTATTTTTCAGTAAAAGGACCAAAGGCAACAGAAGAATCAAACTCTACATGGAGAAATCTTTTCTTTTTCCCTCACTTCAGCACTGCTAAAGCAACCCCTGGATGCCCTCAGATTAGAATAGCTGCATAATAATAAACAAGATGTTTTACAGAAGAAGAGCTCTGTTCTCTGCAGTCCCAATTGTGCCACCCACCCATCTGCATATAAACTGCATTCTAATGCATCTCAATGGCAAAACAAGTGTCCTTATAACTAGTGGGTAATATTTGGTAAAAATGATGTCATAGTTAACCTGCTTGCACCTTTCTGTCTCTATTTGATTGCATTTCCTATCAAACTTTGCCTTTCCTACAAGCGCATGGCAAAGCAGCTTGCCACATTGAGGGAAATCCACTCTAATCACTCCCTATTAACCAATATGCTCTCAGTAACTGCTAAATTCACAGGGGCTACAGAGACCTAAATTGTCCTCCAAGGCTTTAGTGGGAGATGATGCATGATTATGTATTGAAAAAAGCACTTTTTAGCGTAAAAAGAAACAAAACAAAGCAGCACCTAAATTCACTTAAGAAAAAATCGAATTGGGAGAAAAATCACACCATTGATCTGCCTCTGCTTGAACCACGATCCTGTACCAGCAAGTCAGCTCCTCAGACCCAGAGTCACTCTGCTGGTCTTCAAAGTCTTTTATGAACCAGTTCTTAGGGAAATGAAGGGGACAAAAACTCAGCACACAGTCACGTCCACTTCCATGAATCAACAAGGGACAAGGGTGGGTATTCAAGAACAAACCTGTCTGCACCAGGTACCAGAATTTTCCTCCCAGTGTGAGACAGGAGGATGTGAGCTGCTAATTTACAGATGAGATACTCTGTGTTCCTTGTTCTATGAGCAATCATTATGTCAGTGACCAAACTCAAGTGAAAACAAAAATTATGTGGGCAAGTGCTTGTAATCTAAGACAAAACAGGCAACATGCCTTCCTGGTTTGACAAAACAGTTTCTTGGGGAGAAAAATAACAGTTCCTTGTTACATTGGCCCACAGCTCCTGATAATCTGGGTGAAAGAAGCCTGGAATATAATTCAACGTAAATCATCGTAGAAGGTGGGGAACTGGGACATGCATATTTGGATATTCACCCAGTACATCAATCATTTGAATTGTTCCCATCTTCTCACCACATGCTTAAGATTTATACCAAACCTCGGGCTTAGTCCTAGAAGATTTCTGACTTGCTGAAGAATTCAGAAAAGAAGAACCAGAAAAGCTACCAAAACAATAACCACATATTTTGTTGTGTTCTCTCTGCCTTCGTTCTGTGCTTGTGCATGGGTTGTACGAGCCCTGTGTGAATGTGTGACTGCAAACCCTCCTGAGACTGGCAGCCACAGAGCAGGTGTGTGATGTTTATGTCTCCTCCTCCTCTGGTAACAGAGGAAACTTCTCAGCACAGCAGTCAAACATTATAATGATACAATAAGCAGGCATTTGAATCCTAGCAAAATAACTTCAGATCACAGCTATTTATCTGAGTGAATATTAATGATGTTTCTTCCCGTGACAATGCCAACCTGTACTAAAAACAATGTGTTCTCACCTCTTGCAATGCTGTGAGCAGACACACAGACTGAAATTCCAGCGTGTGACAGGAGTGGTATTTTTGTATTCTCGTGTTCTCACAGGTACCAAAGTATGGAAAACAGTAAGAATAACTAGGCAATAAAAAGTAGCAATAACATTTGACCCTAAAAAAGGTTTTTGTATAGTGAAAATAATGCACAAATACTATTTAATTCTGTGAGTATTTTGATAAGCAAGCACATCTTTTTCTTTACAATTTCAGATGGGAAATAGAGGAATAGAATTGTGCTTTTGATAGACACACAAGTCCCCAACTCACATCTTTTTACATCTCCCAGTTAGGCGTGTATTTACCAATACCATACACATATTCTACTATCTTGTATTTTGAGACTTCACAGAGAAGGAAAGACTTGCTTGCTTTTACCAGTCAGGTGTTTTTTTAAAGGATTATCTGTCAGTTGCATTTATTCTTGAATATTTTATCAGCAGAGTTATTCACCTCTTCCATTCTGTCTATGTACCCTCTAAGTTTACTATGAATGAATGGGCGTATCATTTAATTAAAAACAAGAAACAAAAAACCAAACCAAAGCAAAAAAACATACAAAAAACCAAAACCAAAGCAAACAAAAAAAGCCCCACAAAAACAAAAAGAACCCCACAAATCAACAAAATAACCAAAAAAACATTCCCAAAATGATTAGAGAGGGAAAGACTCTAATCATGACCCAGGCATTATTTTTCACTTTTATGAAACCAGTTGAAACTGCATTAAGATACAATGAAATTTTAAGGTGAGAAAGCAGACTATGCAGAGTAAAAAATGGTAAGGTTTCTACTGCCATGAAAGGATACATGAAGAATACAGAACAGAAAAAGGGGATTAAGAAAAAATTTACTTGAAAGAAGAATAATTAAAAAGTTGACTTGTGTGAAAGCTGGAACTGCAGCTTATCTGAACAGTCTCAAGTGCCGATAAGTAAACAGCCAGACAAAACAAACAAAATCTACCACTGGTAAATTCTTAATCCCCTAACCAGAAAAATAGCTGTTCACTACCTGAGAGTTCACTTAATAGAAGAATGTCTACTTTGCAGTATTTAAGAAAAAATCTTGGACTTACAAGAGTAATTCTGAGCGTGTTTGATGGAACACAGAGACTAATATATATTCTGAATGGAGGAATGACAAAGTAACTAATTTCAGATACTTCCAGATGGATGCTGAATTAGGAAGTCTGACATTGATCAGAATCTCAGAGTTCTCCAAAAAGATGGTCAACACCAGGAGGACATTTCATTTCTCCCTCCTTCTCTATTAAAGTTTCATTCAAAACAAAACTAAACCAACACTTCAGAGTGCTAAAAAATGCTACAGTTTCATCGGTCAGAATGGCAGAGCTCTGTCATCCCAACCAAGCAAGCTGAGCCAATGAACTGAATCCTCTGAGGGCAACTGAACAGAACCTGTAACCATGTGGATAACCTAGCTGAATTGAAGCCTAATTTAATGAGCAGTGTAGTCCTCTTTCCAGGAGTCAGGCTGAACTGTGGATCTGATTTTGAGGAATTGCTATATTTCATAGTCAAGCGAGTGGAAGGAATATTGTGAGTGACTTAAATCCCCACTCCAGAGGAAAAAGAAAAGCTTTCACATTGACATGTTACCATTTATGATATACTTAGCTACACTCTAGCTGCACTTTTCTTTCTAGCAAAATTCAAGTACTAAAGAATAAAAGTACTGTCAATTTCTCCCTCCACTAAGTGCTACTTTGTAAGGTTTTTTCTTCTCTCAATGTTTTCCACTTGCTTAGTTCCAGATTCTGCAGCTAATACCTACATTATGCATTTTGTCACATGGGGTACAAACATCAGCATCAACAGAAACAGGAAAATAAAACTGTTCTTATAATGAATGCTTTCAAGTATTAGGTTTTAAAATATGTCTGTACTCCAACCAAATTTCAAAATACACCATAAAGGACATCTATTTTATTGCAGTTTTCTCTGATGAAGTATGGATTACTTCAAGTTTTGTTTCCATGCTCTAAAAAAAGCCCTTTCTATGCATTTTTCTGTACATACAGAAACATTTCAGATGATACTTTTTTCCTCAGTGACAATTACAGAAATCAATATATCATACATGATTTTTCAAGACCCAAAACATACTAGAAAGATCCTTTTTCCCCCATGGTAAGCCTTTATTTAAGTCTGGCTCAGAGAATTCTAGGAATATTTTAATTAAAGCCTGCTCTGTGTTACAAGCTGTCTTTACATGTAAATTCAAGGATAACTGCTCAAAGTGGAAAAACATGCTTTAGAATATCTTTGATGCTTAAACAGTCAGTAAGGGTACAAGCCTCTCTAAGCTATTTAATTGCAAATTGGAAAAACTGCTTAATATCACTGCTATATATAGTAAGTTGTTTTATGCATAAATATGTCAAGGTCATTTGGTGCCACTACTAATATAAGAAGCCATTTCAGAATGTTATTAATTGGGGGATTAATCAGTCATACAGCAATGCTTAAGCAACTTCTTCACAAACCTTGCAAATTCCAGGGTCATCTCTCCAAATATTTAAAAAGGACAATTACTCCTTTCCCCAGTTTACAAATCTTTCAAGGACACTAAGTCAGGTCCCACCTATCAACTTATGAAGAATTTCTGCCTCCACAGAGGAAATAGCTTCATAATTATCAAGCAACAAATATAACAGTGGCTCTTACTACAACTCTCTGTCCTCAGTAAATTATTTCTTACATGTTACTGGTCAGAATCCCTTACTATGATTTCATCATTTGAGTACATTCACTGTTGTCTGCTTTACTTTGCCCACAACAAACTGAAAAGAATCAAATGTACAAAAACACCTTTAAACAGTATAACATCTCCAGGTGAACAGTTTCTATAAATTTATAAAATAATCAAAATCATAGCTAATTATGATAAGAAAACACCCAAAATTACTAAAATAAGGAAAGATTCATTACTGAAAGATTTAAGAAATTACTAAAACATGGAGATGAACAAAACAGTAAGTCAAATAACAAGAAGAGGAGCTCTAGCTTTTAAAGTATAAAAAAATCCACAAATATTAGAAATAAGCTATTTCAAGTAGTCCATCCTACTACTATTGCAAACACCTTTAATTTAAACAACATTAATATGGGATTTTCCCTTCAGTAGAGCACTATTCCCCAGCTAGAAAGCAAAGACCAGATTTAACTCTTTAGAGATTGTAGTGAGGCCCTCATAAGTTTATATTTTTTCATGATGCCAGTAGGCCTTGGATTGTGTCCTTTGGAAATATTAAATTACAGGTTTTCAACTCACTGAGAATTGAGTCATTAGGCAATAGGCACAGTTCAGAAACACTGGCAGCATCCACCCATATGGAATTCAACCCCCCTTGAGAAATTAAACAGGTGTGATATAACAATCATACCTTTAGATAAAATTTACATGAAGCTTTACATAGACACCTACATGTCAAACTGCTGTTACTTCCCCACTTTTCTTCTTCTGTTTATTTTTGCCCGTAACACCACAACACCCTCAAAACACACATACTCACAAAAGCTGGAGCTTCCAAAACAGCCTCTTTCTGCCCCTCTTTATGGGGAATAATGAAAATCCATGGTTCTTTTCTAGGGGGCTTTAAATACCATCTCCCTTTCCCAGCAGTTGAGGGGAAGGCAAAAGGCAGGAAAGCAGAGCACAGCTCCTACCATCAGACACACCTGGTGGGTCTGAGTCTGCCTGGCAACGCTCAGGCTCTGTGTGAAATGGGGCACCTGGCCCAAACTTGTGCTGGGACATTTTCTGGACAGGAAGATACAGTACACATGTGTCGCCCTGGTTTTACAGGGCCCCATATGTTGTAACACTGCAGCTGTAGTTTCCCATGCTTGTTCTGTAAACATGGTCCTTGTTTTCCTTAACCGGCCGGGATTGTTTTGCACTTGTAGAATTGTTTTTCATTCCTTTCCCTGGGGTAGAGAAAGATGACTGACCATGTCTTTGTCCTGTAAACCTTCAGGGGTATTGACCCTTTTCACCAATCCTTGATTGTCTTTAGAAACATATAAAAATAAGTAAATAAAGAAGGGCCGACCTTTTGGTCGGTCCTGCCTGGAAATTCAACTGCTGCTCTGAGACCCGCGTGTTTCTTCTGTTGCCAGCTGTACAATACACGTGAACCCACCACTGCCTCAATATGACAAGTGCTCTGAAAGCTCCCTTTGGTTTTAAGACTACAACCCTTTTGCAAAACCCACACCTGAGCTCAATGCAGTGATCCATCTGCTGGTTTTGAGAGGAACTTCACCACATACACCTCGACCTAGAAGAAAACCAGGGTGAGTCTGCTCTTTTTGGCCTGCTTTAATACACAACACCATGACATGAAGTGCCTTTTACCTCAGAAATGGGTTTGTTGGGGGTTTTTCCCTGCCCATTTCACAACTACTTTGTATAGTACTTGATGAATCACAGCAAGACAGACAACTTAGATAAATTGGATCACAGCCAGTAAAACCCATCTCACAGCTGCTCTCTACCTCTGCAACAGAAACATCCTTCATCATAAGATCTGTTAAAATAAGCTGTCAATAAAAATTCTCTGCATTTATCTGGAAAAGAGCTGCTGGCAGAAAAGGCCAGTAGCAATAAAATCAGAGATAGGTTCTGCAGCATCAGTCAGCATTCAGTGAGGAAAAAGAGTCAAACCACTGCCTTATATTTAATTAGGATTAGGCAGAAGAAAATATCTGGTCAAATAAATATTCAGTGTTTGTAAATCACCTGAGCTCCACTGCGCTTTGCACCTACTGGCACCCACTAAAAACACGAGTGCTTTTCTCTGGAAATGAAATTAAATGAATATACACTGATTTGGAAGGGAGAGGAAAGTGTTTATATTCTTATTAACATCCTGTACATCCTATCCAACATACTCCTTTCCATTCAGTGCCACAGGGAAATATATACCCTACCCTGAGCCAGCCAGCAATTTCTGCACAGAAAATGCCAGCCCTTGTTTTTGGATGTGGTGCTTCACTGAACTGCAGGCAAGAAGCTGTACTGCCTGGGCTCCTCTAATGCTGGGTATTAAACAGCAAACCATTTCTCTATGCACTGTACAGGCATAGGAATAACCTTAATATTCAGTCTTGTTGCAACAGCACTAATAAAGTCATTTTACATGGAATGGAAATTAGGCAATGAGACAGTAAGTAAATTGTCCCGCCACAGGCAGAGCTAGGAGTAGAAAAGAGATTTTCAATTCTCAACCTGTTGCTGTCACTTCAAGACCATATTTTAATCTTCTAAATAGTTCACTATTGATTCACATATAGAGGTCCTGTCAAACTTCGTATGTCTTAAGCAGAAAAGACAACAGCAGCTGATCTTTATTGGCATGAAGGTACTCCCTTGTCTTGGAGTGATCTACTAAGAACAAAACAATGTTCAAAACAATACAGCACAAGGCACGCACACCTGAGGAAGAAGTGACTAATCCTCTATTCTTCCAGGGTTTAACAATACTTTTTTTTACTTACAAAAAAAAAAAAAAGCTTTTAGAGTATAACTAGAATTGCATCACTACTGAGCAAAGAGCTAGGAGAGGAAAAAAATTACCCTCAAAATGTTAGTGAAGAGACTCTTTCAGAATTTTGTTGCCTCACATAAGCTTCTGAGGTCTCAAGATCTGAGTAGCATATCCACTCCTCACAAGTCATGTCAAAGCAGTTCAAACTGCATGGGCAGAGGAGATCTGCTTCTTTAAAAAAAGAGGACCGAGCTGCATCTATCTGTATATAAGTCCCAGTGAAGTTCTTGAAATCAAATTTAAAGGATACTGTAGCATGCAAGTCTCTCTGAGACCTCCTTATCAAGGGACAATACCACAGAGGATTAGTTTGATTAGTACCTCGCTTCCTACCCTGGACAAGAGGGGACACTGCATTAGCTAAGTGTCTACTCTCCTTCACTGAGGACTGTGGAACTTAGTGAAAATGAGTGCTTTTTGTCATTTAGTTTATTTGTTGAAAAAAACTTCACTTCTCAAATTAGCTGCCAACTGAAGGTATATTCACATTTTAACGTTTGAAGTTTAGTATCAAATCTGTCACAGATGATAATGGTCAGTGCTACTTCCCACTGCCAAAAGTTTGTGGATTTGCACAGAATGAGAATTTCAGGTTTTTCCCTTTTGATTGAACACAGTTGAAGCTGCAGCTCCCATTGCAACCACCTGGCTATTTCATAGGCTTGGCAAAGGTACTCCTGGCTTCTCCCACTGACACTGTTCTTTAAAAAAGGGCTTGAATATTTTAAAGGACTGCAAATATTCCACTCCCTTTAAAGTGACCATGGATTTGATCTCTTCATTTGTCTTTGCGTTATCATGGGCACCTGCTCACCCAGAGATGAAACACCACAACCCACTCATGGTGGGTCTCTGTCTATTCCTTTCTGAACAGCTTCAGTATAACCTGCTTTTGTTTACCAAAAATTCCTTTTTCTAATCACTCATCTGAGTCCTTCCCTCTGTACACAATCCTTACTTGAAGGGAGAAACAAAGTTTCAGCGCTTTCTTATTGTGCATTTTATTCTTGCACTGTGAATCAATGTATTTTGCATTAAGGCAATTTCTTCCACGTTCTTTCAACCAGCAATGAGCTGAACGTTCATCAGTAGCTGCAGGATACAGCAAAGAGCAAGCAAAACAAACTGCAGGGCTACATACTGCTTCCTTTGGGAATGAGGGAACAAATCCAATAAAAGACATGCACATCTTTTATCTAAATTTACAAAGACTGCACCACAGAGCACAAACAGCATTCAGGGAACCCTACCCTGGGAATGGGCAGATTTCATGATTCCACTGGCACTACTGAGCAAGAAACAGTCAGAAGTCCTCAGACTGATCTGATAACTGCCAAAATGTCACCCAGAGAAAGACCCTAGAAGTGGTGTCAAACCTTGTCCTGCTGCAGCTTCCATCCTGTGAGGCACTCTCAAATGACACACAGTTCACCACGCACAGCAGTCTCCTGGAAAGGCACCCACCTATTCCCAGTTTGCCCAAGACTATATCATGTTCATTCTTATGGTTTCATAATGAAATACAAAGAGTGGGAGAGGCAGCAGTGATGCTTTCCTTACTCCTCTTACATGAGCAACAGCTCAGTGTTGGGAATTTAGAGAGGAAAGGAAAGCTCTTGGTTCATTCTTGCTGTTTTGCTAGAGGTGAGGTGAACTGTGTCCCTACCAAGGAGAAAAGTGATCCATGCAGCAACTGAATAAAGAGCTAGAAGGTCCAGCATGGTGAAAATAAATCAAGATTTACAAAGCAAAGGAAGGAGTGCAATTTCATGATTGAATACTCACATGAAAGATCATCCTGATCCCTTTTCCCTGAACTGCCCACATGCACCACCATCCAACAACTGATTACCTGGCAAGCGTAAAGCAAAGCCACAACAGCAGTCAAGCTCTTTGGCACTAAAAATCCAGTCAGTGTGACAGGGCTCCTTTTCCAGCAGTAGCATTCCAGTCTTGCTAAAGCCCTCTAAGCCTCTTCTCCACTGCTCTGAGTGAAGTCAGTTCCATGCTTGTTTTCCTGAAGCTTCTTAATCATGACATTACTCAATGCCCATTTCTTTTGCCAGTAAAATTTGATGGAATTATGAAATAAACTTTAGAAACAGCTTACTGGAAGAGAATGTTGTCTTTGAAATCTACAGCATTTACACCAAAATCCTTTCATTATGCTTTCTAATTTGTAATTAAAAAAAATTTTAAATTAATCTGCTGGGTTTTATACTCAAGCCTTCTAAATTATTTTATTTCATGAGCAGTAACAGTCTTCCATTTATACAGCATTATCATATGAGAATTTTTGTGTTAAAGAAGAAGAATATTCCACAAATGCACAGGCATTTTTCAGCCACATGTACTCACAGAGAAGATCATTAGATTTTTAAACTGAAATTTGCTATGTACCAAAAATGCTGGTGAGGATAGTTTTTACAGTGATAACAGGAGATAAGGGAGTTTTAGTTTGGACAGTGAGAACACTCAGTAGTCTCTTGAACTACTCAGTTTCAGGAGAGTTTTTGTCTGCTGGATGTGAACAATGTTTCCAGTATTACATTTCCTGTACCATTATAGTGGAATTTCACTCAAGGTATGACTAAACATAAATATATGTGTGTCTCTGTGTATCACTAGAAATGGTAGCATGAACCATTTTCTGCAGTAGCTGCAGAAAATATTTTTTTTTTCCTCATGCTGATACCTTCAGGGACTCATAAAAATAGTATCTCTTGCTGGCCATAGACAACACACCATAAAGACAATGCATGATTGTGGGTGTCTTTCCCTTACACCCACATAAAGATGAAAAAAAAGATGATGTTACATACAAAGATGAAAAAATAGATTATTATGTATATATATAAACCAAAGCAATCACTAAAACACATAAGACTGTAGTAAATGCTACTTTTGGAATAAAAAAGATGTAAGAAGCATTACAGGAATATCACCTTTACTCCAGCATAGATAATCTACCAGAACCTCTAATTGCAACAAGAGAAGTGCAATATTTGCCTATGTCACTTTACCTCAGAAAAGGCTCAAGAAGCCAACACCTCCACCCCCTTCCCCATCAGGAATATATCAGTTTCACTGGATCGTTTTTCACAGAAGATGTTTTACATGCTCAGAACAATACTTGCATCACATAAGAACAAGCAATGAAGTACCACTAGAATTTTAAGAGTTTACAAATTACTCTTTAATTCAAATATGCATTATTAATGCAAATAAACTAATGGACATACAGGCTGGGTAACCATTGTACTCTACTGATTTCTACCTACCATAGACAGCTAAAACTTCCTGCAGGATATGAGATTTATTAGACCACTATGACAAAGCTCTTTCCAGTTTTAGAGTTAGAAATGAAGGCACTATTAGAGTAGAAAATTATACTTGCCAGGGGTTTAATGTGGTGATACAAGATATGGATCTAATGTCCAACACAGTACACAAAAATATTGGTATTTGCTATTTCAAAAGGACAACTTCCCAAAGCATTCAGGATGGCTTTAAAGAGCTCTGAACAGAAGGAAAACTTGCGGAAACCCTGACCTCTTCAGATTAGTTTATTAGACTGCATCCTAAAATTTCTGATGACTTTCAAGCAGCTTCAAAATACCACACTGGTAGGAAACATAACAGAGAGGTAGACGGACAGAAAAATTCCCGTATATTTCAGACAGTTAGTTATTCAAAATAGTTATGGGTCCTTGAATTTTTCACCTACTGTGAAACTTTTTGCTTCACTGTGCCTTATCTTCACACATTGTAACATTATATATAAGTAGTGAGGCACAACACATCTCTGTTCAACAATATTCAACATAAAAATACTTTTGCTATCATTTTTCAGCATTAAGAAGAGCATTTTTGATCTAAATGATCTAAAATGAGACCAGAAGTTCGCAAGAACTGGCTGGTGTACTTCAGGGACTTTTTCAACTCAAGAGCAGAGAGCAAAGTGTTTGAGCAGATTGGAATTTCTGAGCTGGTCTACATTTTCACAGGAAGCACCAGCAGTGTATTCCACTGCGCTCTCCCCAGTGCTGAAACAGCCTTCAAAAGCAACACAAGGTTTTTGGGCAAGAATTCTGAGGGATCACCCTTTGCCTTCTCTTTAAAATAGATGAAATACATAAATACTTTATATCTTAACCTCTTCTAACCATCTTGCAGTGTTAAACGTGGATGGAAATTTTTCTACTTGCATGCTGCAAATATACATAGTGTGAGTATATAAATGTGAATTTCCATACATTGTGAAATACCTAGTTATTGACTTTGCAAATTTAGTACACTCAGTTTCTTAAAATTTGCAAAGAAATCTAGCACTCATCTTACAAGTAGTAGAGCCTACTAGGAAAAAACTCTATTAAATACCTTCTGCTTAGGCAGAAAAATTACAGTTTCGGAAACAGATAATTCAAAGGGTTTCTTGCAATTGTTTCACTGATAAAAAGGCTTCACTCACAAAGAGGGTAATTCTAAACTGAGAACAAGGTAGCTTAAGGATTCAAATAAAGAATTCTTTCAAGAGAGATTCACTGCCAAGAAGCCATTATTGTAATCTGTTATTTGTGATTTGCAAAATGGTGATTTTAGCAATAGATCAGTTTAGTGACCTGAAACTAAATCTTGTGTGCTCCTAAAGTCAGAAACTCAATTTTAGATGAACTACACCTCATGTATGTTTCTCCAAAAAACCTCTTTCAAAACAAAGGAGGGGAAGGGTTGGCTAGATAAATGATTCCGTTACCCAAGAATAAACACCATACAAAGCTATTTATATTATCTTGCCTACACAGCACAGTAAAACATTTTCCTTCTATATAATAGCATACTCTGCATTTACAGAACAGAGATATTATATGTTATGACAGAACTATTTTATCCTGTTCAAAAAATGACATGCATCAATGGGAAAATATCAAAAAAGCAGAAGGAGAGGATTTTTTATTGTTACAGACATGGTAGTCTGTCGTAAATTAGCAAGGCCATTATCAGCCAGAACACCAATATATGTTCCATGACAGAAGCCCTTTTCAGGAACTGGTGACATTTTGATTAATGCTATATAATAGCATTGCATTTTACATGCTATATATTTTAAGAAAAGTATTGCACCTTGGACAGGATTTCATTCTAGTTCCTGCCAGATGACATGAAGAAGCTGGGTATATGCCTTAATTAAACATTTGATTATGACTAGTAATTATCGCTCAAATCAAGAGAGCAACATGTGTAATGATTGCCTTTTGGAACAAAGGGTTTCTTATTTTTATAGTAAACAGATGCAGAAACAACATCCAGTGTGCTAAAGATATTAATAAGAGATAATATGTTTTCAAAAGTTAAAACAATCCAGTTGATTGCAGTAAGCACTGCTTGTGCTAGCAATTTTTCTTAGATGTTTTCTGGAAACTGTTTCATAGGTGATCCATTTCTGTAATGGCTTCATTGTTTCATCTTTCATAGAAAGGCAAGTCAGGGCTGTAGAAGAAAAGCTGTGTTGGAGATTTGAGACATAACAAGCGTGAGTCACAAACACACTGTGTGCTTTTTAAAGCCAGCATTATATTTGAGATTTCTATTCTGCTTTTCAAATGTGGCTGAACTTGAGATGCAGAGACAGTCATCAAAACCAGGTAGAAAACAAGACAGCTTCCACTTTTAAAATAATATAGAAAGAAATATCTAAAAAGAGACTTCCTATTTATGTGACATACCTCCAGGGAAGAGGTCCCTACATATTCATTTCCACCTTAGGAATAACTGACAATGAATGAGAAACAATGTGTCTAATGCCAGATACAAATTATAGCTTAACAAAATGAAGCAGATGTAGAATTCCATAATTCATCTGCCTTCCACTTCCTAAACATGTCATTGGTCCTCCCTTCAGAGCAACAGCAGTGCATTAACCTCATCTTCACAGCTGCCCTTCCCACCTCTCCATCTGGATGCTAGAAAGACAAGATCAAAAAAACACAAGTGCTTTCCTCATATGGGTAATCTAAAATTCAGCTAAAATTCAGGAGAAAAACCTGATTTGTTTTCAGCAAACAAGAAGGGAATATTATATGTTTGACAATAATGCATATTTCACATCCCTTTTACCTCCCACATCACTTTTTACGCGAAGACACTTGGGTGAATTGTGGATTTGAGTGAAGCCAGTGAAACTTCAGCAGACCTGCATGGTTTCCATTTGGCTTCTCTACTTTTAAGCCAACTGGATGGATCAGTTTTGAGAGACAAGATGCTATTAGACAGTGTGTTTTATTTAAGTGGCAGGCAAAGAGCACTGGTTGTGTTTGAGACACACACAGTGCAGGCTATGTCCAGAGAAGGCAAACAGGTGGTCCATAAACCTTGAAACTTTGTGTGTCATTAAGATCTGCCTGAAAAATGAGAAACAACAAGCAATTTGCCTTCAAGACCAATTTCCAACAGTACAATGGGGATGGTTGTGAACATCTCACACGGTGCACACCATTTCTCTTACCAAGGGTCAGAGGAAAAAAAGTAGGCACAAAGAAATTAATTTCAGTCAGTAAGGAAAGCACTGTCTGAGGAAGTCCGATTTGAAAAGCAGGTAATGCATACTCATGGTGCTCCTTTTCCCTGCATCTTTGTTTGAAATACACCTGTTACTGCTTTATGGGACTTAACATGGGCTCAGAAGTTCGATTTCTTCACAGCTGTCCCTGATGATCTTGCCCTCGGGCACACACTGGTGCTCTCCCTCCTTTCAACTTGTGCAGTTAGGTCACATTCCTTATATTGGGTCAGCCCAAGCCTGTGTATTTTCCTGTCTCTTGGGTGGATAGTGTCAGACAAGGAGAGATTAATTATTATCACACTGCTTTTGATTTAAAATTAGCTTACCTACTGAATCTCTTTCAACTGGCCTTTTGAAAAGGATAATATATTCCAACCACCGTGCAAAGACGTCTCCTCTGGCATTGATTGAAATAAAAGAGCATTTTTGCTTGAAGAGGATTCCTTTTCTGACCCTTCTTTCACTTAAGACTTTTGCCTGTAATTTTGGTAACCCGAAGCAAATCTCTAGCACATAGTCATTAACCTCATGAACCAAAGAAGAGTGAAGCTTGGCAAGAGAAATACTATTTTGCAATTTCCCTACACCAGCATATGCCCCATTTTATTTAATTTTCTAATCACTCTTCATGTATGCCTTGCAAGCTAATCTCTCCAGTCACAGAAGAAATAATTAGAAGATTGCATTCATGTACAATTAATGTTCAAATTGATCGTGAGTGAAAGTCAGATTTTGCTTTGACTTAATTATGTAAATGAACACTGGAAAGAGTCAGGCAGGTGAAGACCACAGGGTTTGATACACGAGCATGTTGGCTTAACCCAGCTGAGTTTCTTTCTGCTTTGTGCACCCATACAGAGAATTAACAATTATTTTACAAGAGAAAGTCCATATTAATCCCATTACAGCCCATACTGCCTGCCCATGTAGACAAGAATATAATGTACTGGGAATGGAGGCTATGCAAACAACCTGAAATAGACCAAAATTAATCTATCACATCAGAAAGGACTGATAATTAAATTTGCACAGATTCAAGTTAAACCTCACTCGATGTCTTATGCCCACAACAACATAAATGCTTTTACAAAATAAAAGGGAAAACTCTGCTGGATTCTCTACTTCTACCGTACAGCCCTTGCTGATAATTTTGGAGATGAAGGTTTCCTACTGCCAAATCTAACACTAGGTTTGATAAAGACATTTTAAAAAAATTAGGATTTTTAGAATGCCTATAAAAAATATAAGGTCAAACAGTAGAGAGGTGTGAGCTACAGCATATTTAAGATATTATTGAAACTTCAGACTCTAGTTCATGTTCAGGAGCAAGTGTATTTACCACTCACTCAGCTGCCAGCATTCTTGTAGCTGTTTCTCATTGAAGCTGCAGAAAGTCAGAAAGTGCATTTTTAGGGGATAGCAGCAGGAAATCTCCTTCCCACAGTGAAACTCCTCTACTTCAATTCCCTTTGATAGACTGAGATTCTGAAAAAAAGAAAGCTTGCCATTGCTGACTCTTCAAATGCACAGCTCAAGGGAAGGCAGGTATTCTGCTCAAAAAGCAATGTCCCACAACATTTTTTTTCCTAGGACTTGAGGATGGACCGGATGCTTACCCATCCAGCTGTGAAACATTGATGCTTGCTTCAGTCGAGGTGAGCTAGCAAGATTTAAAGGCCGTAAGGTGCTAAAGACTATCAAAAATACTGGTTAGGAAAGGATTTTATTACTTGGAAAACAGAGTTCCCAGACTGGCAAGTTGCCCAAAGTAAGAAAGCATAGAAATCTATCCCTGCTTCACAATATCTGCCATGTTTTTCAGCAGATAAAACTGTTTTTGCTTGAAGCAAGTATACTACTAACAAGTTTGAAGTTTGAGATGTTTTATCACATGGTATGAAGCAGGCTTTAGCACTTTTAATGGAACAGTTGATCTCAAACAGTACACAGTATTTCCTTTTTATCATAGCCTGTTAGTAATAGGAACCTCATCTTTAGCTCTAAAATCTGTTTTAGTGTGATATTTTCCAATTATTTTCTAAATGTTTCATTTCCAGCATTTTTATAATTATGTGTTTTAAGATTAATGTGAATTACCACATGGTTTAAAATGCAGCAATTTTGCATGAGGCACACCTGGCTAAGTTAGCATAAAGGCATTTTTGTCTGTATCATATTTAGGGCTTAACTCATAATCAAAGACTGATACAGCTCACACAAAACCCTTGATGAGCTGTAATTGAGCCTCCATCTATCCACAACCTAAAATCAAAATCCACTTTGTTGCTTCAATTTTTTTACATGTGTGAGGGTGGTAGATTGGTGGTAGACCCTATGAGGGCCAAACTCTTCATGCTAATTTTGTTTTAGATTCAGCAGCTGATTTTAGGAGCCACAGACCCAATGCTTGCATGGGTGCCTGTGATTCTGCTTTCCCAGAGTGCACCCACAGTTTGTAGGCAGACACAGCCATACTATTTCCTCATACAGAATGACTACAGATCTGTGTACAGAAGATTCACTCAGGTTTTAGTTGTCTTGATAAGTCTTACACATAGATACTGTAAGAAAACTTCTGCCCAGATGCTTATATGCCAAAGCATCTAAAAGTGCCCTAAATTATTACAAAAATCGTACTGCATTACAAGACATTTTGTTATTGCACAGGACTGTAGGCACTTCCATACTGGCTACCCTGAACAGGATGGTGCTGTTACTGAATAAGGTCAGTTTGGATTCATAAATTATATGCCACTGCACTTCCCATGAGTAGCTCAGCACACACACACCTGACACAAGCTCCCAAAAGCCAATTAAGTGCAAAGTCAAGCAGCACAGAGTAGGACAAAAACAAGGATGCATCTTTGCAATAAACAACCTAGTGGTAGCAGGTGAAGGATTGCAGGCTAAAAGTTTTCCCTAACAGTAGTTCAAACCATCTGTTGGTCAATAAAAATTCTAAACCGGTCTCACAGAGTGTTTTCTCTCGACATGGAACGAGTGCCTTGGAAACACTGCAAAGTTCAAGGGGACAGAGGCAAGGAAAAAGGGGACTTGAAACATGAAGAAAAGAAGAACCTGGGGTTCGTGCCATTTACCCCATCTCTGCAGAGAGCAGAAGCAAATGAGAGACCACGTGGCCTCTTTGGGGACCAGGCTTTATCTACTGGGCTACAGCCATGCACTTGCACAGCATGACTGCCCTAACTGGAAGGTATGCTCCGCATGTCTCCTAAAAAAAGTGATAAAATGAAGCAAAAACCCTATTCTGAAGCAAGGCTGTATCAGTCCTAAGCATCACAGACAAATGAGTAAAACATGATTTCAGAATCTGCATTACACCAGAATAACCCCTGCAAGATCACATTATAAGTGAATATACAATCATGAATTTACTCAACAAAATTTTATAAGGTCATCTATTTCCCTACAAAATATTTCTGTAAGCTGAAAATAAAAGTAAAACTAAACATAAGAAGCCTTAACCTGTTTGACTGTACATCAGTTAGATACTCTCTGCCAAATTGGTGCTGACCTTTGAGATGCAAAATAGAAAGGGGGAAATGCATGAAATATTACAGGAAGTCTCACTGCATTTATGTGAGGCAGTACCTAAATTCCTAACCATATGCCAACCAACTCAGTCCAGGTAACAGCTTCACCAATATCATTCTCATGAGAAATGTTTTACAGAACTGGAAGTGCTCCAGTGCAGAGCATGAATAGGAAGAATGAATAAAATCTCTGCAGGGTATGCTCCTCTTTATAAAGGAAAAAGTTAGAGAGCTAAATTTTAATGCTACTTTCATATTTAAATTTCTGTCAAGGAAGTGTACTTTGCATTTTTATAACACCTAATTTACAGGAGTTTCAAAACACTTTGGATGTATAAATTAATTCCATTTGTCTCCTTCCATGAAGGGTGGGAACGTCATCCCCATTTCAACATTCAGACACTTGAAAGTGTTGAGATTAATCTATTTACCAGATTACAATGAAAGACAAAGGAGGAGAGACAAAGGTCACAAGCCTCTCAGCTCCTCTTCTCACTGCTCTTCAACATTCAACACTGTGCTTTGCAGAGCAATTTTAAAACATATCTATATTTTTAAAAATTAAATTAAAATTTATATTTGTTCTTAGCATTGAAAGAAACAACCCTATGACATAAAGGGAAGTGCACGAGGAGCAAAAGGGAGAAGATAAGTCAGCATGTTCTCAAGGTCTTCCTTTTAGCAGTCTTTTCCCAGCTGAACAGTTCATTTGTCTTTAAAATATTCTTCCAGCATAACTGACTCCAAAACCATCCCATGTGATAAACAACAAACTGTTCTATTTCTTCTCAGTGGGAACACTGAAGCACAAAAGTCAGAGCTTATACAAAGGTACCCAAGGACTCATTGTGAAACATGGAACTAGCTAGAGATGAACAAACATATTTATTTGTTTTGATGGCATAAGTGAAAAATACTTTAAACCATTTTATGTGTGTGATTCTAGGTCAATCTGGAGTTCTTTATTTCATCTATTGCTGTAGTGAGGAAAAAAGGCAAGAAAAGAAGAAAATACATATTTCTCCTCACTTAAAACTGAATGATAGCACATTTCACTTACTAGAACTGCTAATAAATGTGACTTTTTCGAATATAAAAAATATAATTAGAGATTTGATCTTATTGGGTTTTTTAAAATTGAAAATAGTTTTGTAAATAAACACTGTATATTGAAACATTTCTGCCATCTTCACTCCAGTCTGCAGTCTGAACTAACCCAAAGGATCCAATTTTCAGACACCACCTTCAGACAAAGAATCCATCTTTCAGACCCCACTTATGCTGACCAAGGACGTAAGAGCCACTGATTAAAGAGCCTCCTGTCCCAGATCCAAACCCTCCTGTGCTTACCCCACAACTCCTTTCATAGGGCTGGCCACTCGTGTCCAACTCAAGTGACCCTGCTGTGTGCTTTGGTGACCTCTGGATGTTTTCCTGCCCTGCTCTGTGCATCAGGGAACGCAGCCAGCTGAGAGAAAAGCCTGCTTACAAACATGCCTGTTGCATATGGCCAGCTGTGAAAAGAGGGGAATTGGTGACACACAGCCTGCAGCTCCAGGCTTACAGATGTTATGGGGAGGGCTAAAGCTAATCCGGAAATCACCTGCACACATTCTGCTGAATACTTTCCATTCCTTCTGACAAAAGCAAATACATGGCTAGCCAAAAGGAACAGAAGGTAAGCCAAAGGGATCACCCCCTTATCAGACCAATTTTCTTCTGGGAGAAATTGCAAGTATAGATTTCCAAGACTGGGTCAAATGAGATTCTTACAACTGACCAAGAAATTTTAAAACACCAAAACCTTAGAGAGAATATATATGGGAAATTATTTCCATGTATCCAGAATAACATCACTGTTTATCATGAAACAACAATTGTGCTGGATATATACTCAGGCTATAAAGATCCTTGTTTTCTCTATGAGCCTAGGCTGATGAAAACAAAAAAAGCTCAGTTCTAGCACTTATAGTACCAGAGTTTGTTTTCCACTCATTTGGACCACTGCACTTTCTAATAGCATATTGCTCTGCATCCATCACTATCCCTGCATCTGTTCCTGCCCAGGAATAAGTAGCAGAGAGAACTCAGCCTTGGGGAAAGCATTCCTGCATGGGATACAGAGCTGATGAGACAATCCTGCACTACACAAGCTTCAAGGTCCCAGTGAGATTCAAGGTTTTGTAAGGGAGAGAGGCACATGGCTGTTTGAGGGACTCAGGTCAGCCTCCAGCCAAGATCCATTGCTGCTGCACCAATCCCACATTCCCCAGAGGAGCACTTCCAATGTGAGCTCTCTACACCACACCCAGTGCAAAGGCTCCACAAACAATGCACACAGCAAGGTGCAGAACACTACCTGAAACCCCTTGTCTGGTCTGTTCTCTATTCTGATATCTTTTCCCTTCTTCACACTGCAGACATGTTAACCCAAAAAGAGAATCCAGGGCAAGATTTCTCAAGGAAAATCAATTGCCTATAAATTGTTTTTAAAGCTGAATGCACCTTAAACCCCAAACTGATGATCACCAACCACCTGCTGAACACAACACTTCAAGCAATGGTTGATAGTAGTTGAAATAACAGCACATGGGAACCAGACTTTGCTCTTTGAGAAACTGCTTTTTTCACAGAGGCAGATACTTTAGTTCAGGCCTAAAAGCTGTTTATCTTGAAGCTAACACAGAGAAAATAACAAACAGCAAAGAAAATTCAACAAGTGAAAAGGAAGTAGCATGTGTATACAAAGACCCCAGTCCCACAGAATCTGCCTGTTTCATGAGACTGGAAAGAATTTCTTATTTCCATTGTTGTCTTAACAACAGATGAATCCAGCTATGTCCCATCTAAGATGTCTCCTTCTTACTTGTCACTTGTAAACCAGACGGTCCAAAGCTACTGAGGTCTAAAGCAATTGAAAAAAAAAAAAATTGTTGCTGAGTCTATACCAGTGCTAAAGCTCTACAGACTCATTGGAAGCTTATAATAATATTGATAACTTCCGGGAGGTTAGGGATTTGTGCTTCTCTTTAAACCTGGATTGGAAACTAGGATTTTGTAAAACCTAAATTATTTCACTCTACACAGAAATAATTCTGGGAAATTCTGCAGCAACTGTCACACAGCATTAATGATTTACCAGTCTTTTTCATTTCTTTTTTTTAATCCTGTAATGAAAAGAAAAATCACGCATTTAAATGTTTCCTGCTACAGGACCTATTGACTAATGCAAGACAAAGGGTACCTCAGACAAAAACCAAAACTGTGGGTTTGAAGTTTTTAAATGATCCCTACTTCAAGATGCATGGTGTGAAATACACTTCCTGTGTACCAAATTATAGTACCTGTATTTCTCAGAACATGGCAGGGGTGGTTGTTTCTTGTCTGCTTAAATACATTTCAGATCATTCTAAGTATTTAACAACAAGATATAATAGGAAAAAGAAGAAAAAACTGCATAAATATTTCAACAGAGCACCATTTTTATTCACTTCAGTTTTGAAACTGCTTTTTTTAGCAGGTGGGAGGCCTGCTAAACCTGTCATTTACATATGAGAGTAAACCAAGGATATTTTGGTAGGGAAGATACTGTTCTGACAGCTAGGTGCTCCTTTAAACACTTCACTTGTTTTCACTCTCATAACCTACAGCCTACAAAACAGAAGCACGAGAAAAAATACGCCATTGCTAAAAACAGTGAGGAAGGATTTCATCCCTCATGCATCTTAGACCTCTCCTGCAGGAGATGACATCAAGTGCCTCAAGAACTGCATTGTGCCAGCAAACCTCAGCAAGCTGCTGTCACGTGGATGTTGTCACCACTCACCACCATCCAGGAGGGCAGCAGCACCTTTGAGGAGTGGGATCTTTGTGCAAGTACGAAGACGGCTTTCTGTGCAGCACCCACTTCCCAGGGGCAGCAGTAGGGGTGGAGAAGCAAAGCAACATTATGACTGTGTTCTGCCCTCCTGATGGTTTATGCAAGGAGGAATGGCATTTTCCTTGCAAAATAGAAACAGCCAGTGAATCGCAGAAGAAGTAATTAAGCCTCATCTAGCTGCCAGCCATGTTTGTCTCCGGACAAACATTTCAAATCAGTTGTGTTTTGTAAATGGGCAATGATAGTTTGGGGTGATTTTTTTTTTCTTTGTCTAAACGCCCAAAATTTGTATATGAAATGAGCTACAGAACTCTGCAACAAGCTTTGTAATGAATGCTTCCAATACCTCAAGGGGAAAAAAGAAAAACAAACCCAAATCTGCTATATCTCATGAATTCAGATTTGAAGACTCCCTGGAAAAGACTTTCATTTCAGATTCATGAGATGCTTTATGAAACAAAGCATGATCCCAGTTTGTAAGATGAAGTTATAGGGATGGGAAGGCTGCTGAATGGGTTAAGAGAGTAGCTAAGAACATCCTTTGTTCACCATCCTGACTTGTCGTAATATGTCATTGCTTTAGGAGGAAGAAGACAAAACAAATCATGTCTGGTTGCATTGTTGATATGATTTTAACCTCAGGATAAACATCTGGACCAACTCTCAGTATCATTATTGTTTGTTGCCACTATTGTCCCAGAATCCACATTTCTGGAGCAAGACCACAGCAACGCTAAACCAGTGTGTGTTGGCAAAATAAAAAGGCTATCTCTTTCCCAAAAAACTGCAGATATTTGAACAAAAGGACAGAAAATATAAAAAAGACCCAAACAGTTAAAAAAAAATTGGGAAAACACAAGTAAGAATGGTATAGCTGCTCTCTTTCTATTGGCTCCTTTAAAATAGTTATTTGCACATTTTCATGTCTCTTCCTAGCATACAGAAAGGCATTTCTAGTTGAGGAGGGGCTTTATAGAAAGCCTTCTGAAACAGCACAGATTTTACTGTAACTTCTACTACACAGAAATAAGCCTATTAACCACGTCTGTAGGGCAAAACCCCTTGAGAAACACCTGAACCCTGAAAGAATGAATGTGACTGACCAACAAGGGAATGCACTCATTCCCTCTCCTAGGAGCTGAAACCAAGATATAAACTTAAAGCAGACACCCCAATACAGACATCTTCCTCAGTCTCACCTACTATTCATTAAACAGACCTTGGCTGAATTTTTCAAATAGAAAACTGAACAGTCCTTTCGCTGTATTTCTTCTGCCGACCATAATTACTGAACACATTTGCAATATGTCCTGTGACCTTGGCACATTATGTCCATTAGGTATAATATTTAATCCAATGCAATAGCAAAATTTGCTTTTATATTTTACCTATGTTATTATCACCAAAACTAAAGAGAAACTGTAGCCAAGGAGCACATAACTCCTTTAACATAATTTGAGGCTGACCACTACTGTAGAGAAGCCCATTGGCATAACAAAAGGTCCAGCATTAGACCCAGACTAAAGAGTAGAGGAGCAGAAAGTCTGCCAACCTCTAGATTAGCCAAATGGAAATCTACATGCCTCCCTAAAATCAGGGAGAATTAATTTCTCAAAAGCATCTGGGATTTTTACAAGTCCTATTTTGAAATAATTGTTCCATTAAAACAGTAGAGATGTATTTTTACAGATACAAGGCACATTACACTGGCTTTCTTCTTATGAAAGGGAGTCTGGATATATTTTGAGTGTTGGGGGGTGGGGATGTATGGGGTTTTCAAAAGATTTTTTGAGTCCTAAAAAAGATTTGTTCTTCTGCCTTCCCGAGCTAAAGGACAATGAGATCATATTTTGTGTTTTAGAAGGCTGTAAGCCTTCCTTTGGAAAACCATTAAGTTTATTCACAGCACTGAACAGTCCCAATTGACGAGTTCATGGTCAAAATCCTTATTTTCCTCACAGCAGGTCCAGCATAGGAATGCAGGTACGACGTAGTTGTTAAGTCCAACTGGAATTCAACTGAATTACAAGGAAACTCAGGAATCCATGTACTAGTACAAACTCCCATCATTATTATGAAATTTCTGCACCACTGACTTCCTGAAAAATTATTTCTTCCCTGTGCTTCACCTACACACCAAACAAGCATCTTTTCTCTGGCATAACAAATCAGGGGCATGCCAAAATATCTGACCTGGCTACTCAGTTTTGTCAAGTTATCCTGTGAAATTTGGGATTACTGTCATTGGTTATAGGACCAGAAACTGCCTCGGAGAGAATGATGCTATGTCTCATCAACACACCTTAGAATGAATTGTTCCAATGACTGTTCTTTTTAGGTGGATGCATTTCTCATGATACTTAAAATGAAGAAGGATTGATTCCAGAAATTTCACAAAATTTGCAATCAGGATATAATGAGAAGGAAGGAGAAATACTGACTTTTAGACTCAGGAAGGTATGATGCACACCAGTAAAAAAATTGAGAACTCTGAGTTGTGGTTAGGACTTCACAGGAAGTCTGGCATCAAACAAGCTTCCCCAGTTACCTGCAATGGAGTCTGCAAGGAAACATTGCTATTGGCTGCCTCTGTCTTGGAAAGAGATCAGCTCACCCACACCACTACATCATACATCACAATCTCATTTTAAACCATATTATTTCTCCAGTTCACAGAAACAGGAGAACAGGAGAGCATGAACTAAGTAATATTGACAGGTTCAATTTAATAAACTAAGGTTTTATGAGGAGTGCAAATCAGAGTCATTCAGACTTTGAAGACTTCTGACAAATATTTCAGCCCTCCAAAAAGGACTCTTGAAGAGATTAATCAGCTGAAATATCATTGTGAGTCCTGAATACAAATGGATCATTTTATACAGTGGCAGGGGGTGTCTTCCCATGTCTGTAAACACACGCTTCCACTGATATTAATGGAGAGAAGAACAGTCTAATTAGTGTTGTATATTTATCTGTTTATTTTTTTTAGTCCGGGGATTTCTTGAATTAATTTAATTAAACTGTGCCTGTGCTTCCATGCTTTGAGAGCTTGGTAGGGGTGGGTTGAAATGTGCATGCATACTCAATAGTCTGTTCCATTTGCTTAACAGTCCTGAAGGAAGAAGGGGAAGGAAAAAAAAAAGGAGAAGGAAAGCACATTCTCTGAGTCACTTTGACTAAAACCTGCATTTCTGCTTCACTCAACATTTACATAAAATCATTAAACTTGCCTGTCTGATTATAGAAGGACAGAAACTAATTTTAATTCCAACAATCTGGTTGTTCCCCATTAGCACTACATATAGAGGACACAATGACACTATTTTTGCCCTCTCTTTTACATTTTGCAATGTAAAGCAGATTACATACCTCTGCATAGGTCTGTAATATATCAGTACCAGCCTAGAAGCTGAAAGCATACTATGACTTTGACAAGCAGGTAGGAATATACAACACAGTTTTTAATTCAATGTTATCTAACTGCGCACTCTTTTTTCTGGAACAGCCATTATTTCTCTGTTTGTCAGGTTTTTCTTCACTGTGAAATCCAAAGTGGGCAATCTCATGACTGAAGTGCTTATTTGGGCCTAAAAACTGAGGAGAAAATCTAGGTCCTGCTATAGCTGAAGTGCGTTTTGTCACTGACTTCAAAAGTGTTATAATTTCACCTTGTGAAATTTAAATTCCTTGCCTGGTGAATCCTGTGTATGTTTTCCATGAACACCCAATTCTGTCAGCAGTGAAATACTAAGTATAAGGGAATGCTGCAGGAAACGTACAGGAGAAGAAATGGAGCACTTGGTTGCGACAGAAACGTGTCTTCATGGAAGACTCAAGTGAAAGGCCAAATTTGGATAGTAGACCAAAAAAAAAAAGGGAGAAAATAGAAAGGTTGTAACACCAGCACTTCACTTGACTATTAACTTCATGTATATGATGTAAGCACACTGCATATGAAGAGCTCTACCATTCCATGAGCTGGTAAATTCTGCTACAGAAATGTATAAATTTAGCATTTAGCCAAGATGTTTTTCCTCACTGAAAACCACAGAGAACATAGAAAAAGAGTTGTAATTGCTACCACATTTCTGATTATCTAAAATTACAGGGAAAACAATATTGGAATATTTTGAAATTTTCCCCCACATAATACGTGAGCAAAATATTTCAGTGCATAATCAGTTTCCTGTAAATTTTCATCTAGAAAGTGGCTCTGAGAAAAAATGTCTGAGCAAGGAAAAGAACTGTATTTTTATCCCAAGAAATACAAGTACTGATTTCACTTATGTCTACCAGTTTAGTAATCTCAGCAGGTCAGCCAAACTCTGTATGCCAATATCATGTACAACAGACTGAGGTGCTTGTTGCCTTCCTCCTGTCCTCAAATTCAGCAAAATATTATATTCACACCTGGCAATGGCAAGCCATTGTTGCTAGCCAGCACACATTTCTGCCCATGTAGATAACTAAACACCAAGAGCACAGTATAGGCAAACACAGAATGGAATTGTGCAAACAAACCACTGCATTGCATTCTCACAGATGTAAATTACAACCACCCCTTCTTGCACCTTGGGGCAAAGAAAAAAAGGGCAACCCCATGGAGCCTGCTCCTTTCCAGAAGTGCAGACAACCCTGATCTCCAGGCCCATTGACCACCCAGATTCCTTTCTCTGGGGATGCTCTTATCAAACTCAGATGTTTCTCAGCTATCTGTGCAACTTGGCCAACACTGTGCCACCAGAGCTGCCTTCCCTGCAGGAAGGTGCTGCACCCAATATCCATTCATCTCTGCGTGGCTATAATTAATGCTAAGCTCGAAATTGGATTAGCCATGTAAGGCAGCTCCGTAAACAAGTTAATAGGATCTCTCTGCTAACAACGCTGTTACCAATATCCAATTACTGTAACCAGGTATTAATCTAATGGTGTTAATCTGTCAGATTCTAAAATTTAAAGCACACAGCTGTGACATTTTAATAAAATTAAAAGTAGTTTTATCCCTTTACTAAAATATGTGTACTAACTAATATTTTATTTTGATATCACAGCAATGGCCATGTAGAAAACAAACAAAAAACCCAAACCAGCTCAGGACCTGTGGCTTCCATTACTGCATTACTCAATCAGTGATCCTGACACTTTTGTTGAGTGGGTTTTTTTGCCTATTAGATAGACCAAAGCAGCCAACCCACTATGCTGAATAAAGAGCAAAAAGTTTCGATCAATTATTCTAAATTCCTTTAAAAACAGGTACCAGAAATAATGATTACTACTAGAACTGACAGCAGAATAACAAAGAGAACACCTGTTCATTATTTAAAACTTTTCCCTCCTAGTATTTTTATCCAAATATTACATACAATCTATCCAAGAAGAAATGGTGAATTATTAGAGAGAGACCCAACAGCAAATATAGAACACAGCTTGTATCAGAAAGTGATTGTTTCTGAAGTTCTGTATAAGAAAGGAACTAACATGATAATTATGATTTCTGTTTGTTCATACACTTTTGGCATACCAAGTCATGAGCTTGCTTAAGGGCTTACACCACCTTGGGTACAGGAAGCTGTTGTAGTACATCAAGACACAGTGAGCTGAGCACAATAGAAAAAGAACAACTAAAATTTGCACTCTGGACAGCACAGTTATCTCTCAAAAAAGCAATCTTTTCTGAATATCTGAATTTCTGAATGATTACTAATTCTGTTTTTGTTCAAATTAATGGTGTTCATCTCCAAGAAGAAGGAAACAAGATGCACTCTTGCAAGTGCATCTCAAGCTACTCAACAAGAGCAGCTGTGGGCTCATCTCATGATTCTCCACACACAGGACCTTCTGGAGAGACTCATCCCTCCCCACTGCAGCATTGTGTGTGCCCACATCCCATCCCAGTGGGGACGGCCAGGACCCCCTGCCACCCCGCTGCCCCCAGGACAATGCTGCTGCTGCTGCTGCCACTGCCAGCTGGTGCTGGGGATGCTGGACAGACAGATGTAGAGAAATTGGTCCCAGCTGTGAGAGAGCCTGACCACAGTGCCAGGTTTACACACCACTGTGTGGGTAAGGGATTCAGCTTGCAGGGACAGCTTTTGACTGAGCATAGGATTAAAATACTGATCCTCTCAAGAGTCGAGCCAAAAAGGAGAAATCAGCTAGGGGTAGAGCAATGGATGCCACCTTAGCTATGTTCATGAGTTTCCTACCAATTTTAAGCATGAGAAAGAAGCAGATGAGAAACCGGAACCTAGACTACAAATACTAAAGCATAAAATAATTGTGTGAGGCTGATGTACAAACCAGAAATCTGAGACAAAAAATCAGATGCAAAGAGATATCAAGGTTAAAAAAAATCACAATAAAAATAAGAAACTAATGTAAGGAACATCAGCCTCAAATGTGTAAGACAGAGAAAGGAAAGAGCATGCTAGGGGATATGTAGAAAAGATTTCAGTCCATCTGATGCAGCTAACATAGAGACACCTTTGCTTAGCATTGAAAGAGTTAGTAGAAGTACTCTCATAGAGAAGAGTGGAAAACTAACAATGATCTTTAAAAGCCCGGGACCTACAGACCAGCAGTATGAAGGAACACAATTGCATGGCAAAGTCTTGGAACCCAAAGAGATTGAGAAGTTGCTGAGGTACACTCTTAGTGTGACGGGGCACAACTAATATTTCCTAGCTGCCAATTTACTTATGTAATGTGGCTTTAGTGCTTCTTGATCTGTATCAAGAGTATTCCACAGCACTGCTGGAATATTCACTTCAGCACTTACTCTTCTGGTGCAGACTTACTGACTCAGGTCTCTACTTGGGCTAGAAATATAAACCTGTGCTCCAATACACAACATCTATGTCCTAAGACTCTATATGTGGAAAACAACTCTTCTCATAGAGTCTACATTATATTTCCCCCATGAAAAATAAATCATTTGATAAAGACTTCAGGATTAATAATATCGTGGTAATAAACATAGCATCTGACAGCTTAAGTTCTATTAGCCAATTGTGAGATAACATTATAAGCTACTAAATGTCAGAAGAAGTAGTCCTAACTACCTATTTCAAGGGAGAATTGGCTAAGATTAAAAAATTGTAAATAAAACATTATCACATCATTACAAGTCTGAGGGTACAATTATCAGCTCATCAATTTCCCCTAGTACAACACAAGCTATAAAAAAAAGCACTAGAGCTTGGTAGTCCACTCTTTTCTGACACCCCACATAAACCAGTTTTACAGTAATAGGAAAAACCCTTAAGATGAAAAAACTCCAGATTGCTTACTGGTTCACTAATAATGCTCAAGTAAATCTTCCTGAGAGCTTCTACATGCCTTTCTTCATATATTATAGCTCACACAGCTTGTATAATAATATAATAAAAAGTGCACTTATATATTTTTAAAGGCCTGATAAACAAATACTTCCATCTCTTAATACAGCCCAGAGGCCTTTGCTTCATTTCATACTTCCTTAGCTAACATAGCTGTTGGAAAGTGCAGCACATTTAAAAAGTATCAATGCATAAATTTACATAAACTATAAGCACATAAATTTATGTTATAAATTATCTAATGAATTGTTGATTAAATATAACTACAAGTTACTCAGGATGAAGAAAGACTTGTTCTTGATTAGACTTTGAAAAGAAATAAAACTAGCATATCACAGAAGAGGTGATTGCCACATAAGGAGATTGCCACATTTGGCCATCATGCATACACCTGACATAGAAAAGAGAATTAATAAAATTTCCTCTCCAACACATCAGTCTTTACTGAACAGCTTTTACCTTTCTTTCTATCACTCAGTTATGAGAGGGTTTATATTTTCTTCTGGACCATTGCTACAAAGCAGGGTCACTAAGACACCCACATTTAACATGTCCATTCATACATGTATTTAAAACATCACTTCTTTTAGGATCAATGAATAAACTGTAACGTTAGCAGAAGTTCTCTGAATTTGTGATGACTTTCTGTCTGCAACAGAAGAGGTCAATTGTTCAGAAATATTTTCCTAACCCTTCTGCAATCCCAAAGCACCCTACATAAGAAAACAGGGGCAATCTGCAACACCTGTCAGTGCTCGAAGGTTTCATTTTAATTTTTGTTCCTTATCCAGGCTAAAATGCAAGCAATGGAAAGAGAAATGACTACATGGCTAATGATTCTGCCATCAAGGCTGGAAAATGCTGTGTAAAGTTAGCCTTTCTAAAAAAATCTGTATGATTTCCCCTTTTAGAATTCAATTCTCAAGAAGTCTATGGACATAGGAAGTTAAACAAATCTTGACAAACTTACTACATCAGCTTTGGCTGCATAGAGAAGGCATTATAGTGACAATGGTTTAGATGATACAGATACTCCCAGCTGGAACATCCTGGAAATATTCTGTACCCAGACCCTCCCCAGCCAACAGGAGGATTCATGCACTCAGTATCAGGCAGGCAAGTTATTTACCTAACATGGTCATACCTCAGAACCTCATGCATTCTTCCCCAGACACACCAGTTCGTATGTAGGTACAAAAGGGCATGTATTCCTAATGTCACAATTTTGTCAGGCCTCTCCTGATGGACAGAAGACCCAAGGAAACCACACCCAGCAGCCTCTTTACTGCCAGGTGCTTATGGGGTACATCATCAGCTACTGAGAAACTCCTTCAGGCCTTGCTAGACTTTCCTGCCTGAGCTATTAAAAGGCCCTTCCTTCTCTTACATTATAAATATAATACATGAAGAGCACTTCTCTTCTGAGCTACTTTTTAACCAGCCTACAAAGGGAAAGACGCCTGCTTGTACTCTTCCCCTTTGTATCCTTCTAAATACACAGACAAAAACAATCTCTGCTAAAAGCTCAGCACACCTTGCAGTGCCTTGGCCCAAGTGTGCTTGTGAATTCGCTTGAGCGAATATTCTTTTCTAACACAAGACCGCCTTTGTTGGACTTCCTAGGAGGTGCAAAAGTTCCCCAGACTTCTCCCACTCATCGCATTGGTAGTCCAGGGCCACAACGGAGGTGCTGGAGGAGGAATGGGAGAGCAGGATTACAGCTGGAAGCCTGCCCATGTACTCACTCACCACAGGGCTGGCGTACAGGGTTATCTAAGTGCTGCCCAAGGCAGAGGCATGCAGAATTCTGGTGAAAAACGCACAAACATAAAATAGCAGCTGTTCAGCTGCTGGGCCAAAAGCACTTGGAAAGTTGGGGGTATTTGAAGCCTGTGGTGTTTTGCAGCTTCTGCTTCAGCATGTGGCAAGACAAATCCTGCTGGCAGCTCTTAAACTTATGCCTTTTATAGTTCCGACTGCCACGCCAAATCTGTGATGGAAGCTCCTGCTGTTGCAAAGTCCCATTGGGGGCCACCACACTTTCACACAGGGCAGTAAAGCTGGAAAACTTGTCATAAACCATAGAAACACTTCCTTGTCAAGGACAAAAAAATCTTTCTAAGTGCAAGCAAGCACTGGCCTTGCAAAGCCAATACTTGACCTTGAAAGAAGTTCTACAGCCAGCAGCACTTCATGCATTTACCCATCCATTGAGAGAACAAATGAAAAAAACAAATACAAAAGAGAACATTCATAAAAATGTTAGTCCCTTTGCAGTGACACTGGGATATTTTACTCAGAGCACTGTCAAATTACACAAATGAAATAATTATTCTTTCTTATTGTGGTCAGTACAAATTGATACTATTCTAAAAGAGAGGACTTTGTCACAGAAAGAGATCCCACAAGATCTTTTCAAATATACTCCAATACTACAGGCTATTTCCAAAGAAGGACAGATAACTCAGAAAAGGAACATAAGCACAAACCATGTCTGTCTTCACCCTTACAGGAAGAAAAAATAAAGCATTCCTCAGTAACACTGACAGTCTGGAAGACCACCTAAAGATGCCAAACAAAAATCAAGTTACTCAGTTCCCCTCCTTTTCTCTTTCAGTCCTGAAATCCAAAATCTGAGTCACTGCATGCTTCATTCCAAAATATGAGCCATGCACTTGGAACATGCTTGTTATGTGATTATTCATGCCTGCTTAGATATGTGTAACATCAAAACAAGCCATGATCACAGACCTGAACTCCAATTCAGAGTGTGCAGGACAGTTTGGCAGCAGTAAGTTGTGCTGGAAGAGGAGATGATGGCTGATCTCCCAGTCCTGACTACTGGTAGCTAGATACTCATGGTCTTATGTCCTGGATACTGGAAGATCTCAAACACCAGCTACTGCTCCAGAAGGGTATGACAATCTTGTTGTACCTTATTACTGCCTCCTTTCGTACCCTAGACAGTCTGAGAGATTCTCTGAAGCACTTCCAATCAGGGATGTAGCTCTACACCTCCTATTTCCAAATCAAAGTCCACTCTGAGTCACAACAAGCAAGGAGCACATAATAAGGAGACACTATTTTTTCTGCAGTCTCATCCTACACTCCAGTGAAAAAAGATAACAAGGTCAGCATAAACCCTTGTTCTCAATATGCAGGTTTTTTTAACGAAAAAAAATATTTTAAAAGGCTGTCACTCCTTAAGCAGGCCACCAATATATTTTTTTTAAATCTCTTAAACCATATGCCAGTCAGAAAGCCACAATCGCTTATGTGAGATTTGCACAGGGAATAACCCTTGCAGAGTCAATGCTTCTTAACTCCATCCTGCAGTCCTCTTTTGGGATGCCTCACCCAGATTCAACTCATTCATAGCATAAGGTGATCCAGAAATTGATTCCCCAACATGCTGCTCCTACTCCTTAAAGGAGTGGGTTCCCCTAACACAGACTATTCACACAGACCTTCCCTCGACATTCAAGGTGGAAAAAAAGTTGAACCCTCATGGGTCACTGGGAATTCTGTCCAGCTCCCTTACACCTCTCTGGAAGAACTGGTGATGGTACTTTGGTAGCTGCTGGTTCACAGACAGACTGAGCCATGCTCTCCTGAGAAAAAGGATTTCCACTGTCCACATGACTTTTCTAAGGTTGTCTAAGGACCTGGTTAAGGGAAGTTTGGAATTCTCCAGATATGCAAGGTGTTTGACCACTTTGTTACACGACATACCTCAAACTCCTTAAGTCTGGTGTGCTTCCTTTCTTCCTCTCTTCTCTCATATATGTGCTTATTCCACATTTCAGACTGCAGCCTCTTCGTCAAAGCCCTTCTGGATCTTCTCTGCAAGACGATTACTTCCATAAACTGTTGTTACTTCAGAACAGACTTCCTTGACCTTCCATGTAGCTTTGTGGGTAGCTCTGTTAAAACTGCTTTGCATGTGTACATTCTGTATCAAAAGGAAGGCATAGATGTCCCCGAGCTTTGAGCAGAGCACCCCTCCAAAGCAGCACGCCATGCATGGAATCACCCTGGCAGTGGGAGGTGGATGGTGCAGGCCATGCCATATGTCCTTTAGAGAGAGATGTGTTGGCAGAATCGGGTCATTCCAAGTGGGTCCCTGGGAGGTGCGAGCCATCCAAACTGCCTGCGCACACTTTGGGAGGTGGGTGCTCCTGGGGTTCCACCCACACGTGCCAGCTGGGGCACCCCACGGGCACTAATCAGGGAAGCAGAATCCCTAGGGAAGCCCATCAGTGCAGTACAGCCACGCCCAAGGACACCTGAAGTTACAGTAGACAAGCTCTCAAGGCTGGTGGATGGTAATGAGTGATACAAATCCATAGCTACTTTTATAGCATTTCATAACACAATGACTGCACAGTGGGAAGAGTCAAAGGGATTTTCCTTGGGCGTTTTCCCAAGACGGTGATTATGGGCTCTAATGTCCAATAATGACAGAGGTCATCAGCTACACATACTTTTTAAAATGGTTCTTCAGTATCCAAAGACTTAGTCAATAAATGTTCTAAGATGACAGTGTAGTAAAGATGGGAAATGGGCATTTTTCATGCTCCTATGTGCCCTTAAAAATTTCAGTCATCCATATATCTTTCATAGAAAATAAAGAAAACTTCCAATACACTGTTCATCTAGAGCTGGCAAACAAGTGACTCTTATTTTTTCTGTGCCACAAGCATTGAACTTCAAACAGTTTTCTAGTGACTTGCTGTCTAACACAATGAATTAGCACTTCTAGGATAAATGATGAAAGTTCTCTTTGTAACAAAATAGTAGTGTTCATACAAAAGGGGTATGTAATGGGATCTACAGAAAAAACTTGTCTACCCAAACACTGCATGCATTTATTGAGACTGATTTATTTGTTTTAATTTTTCTAAGCTCAAAAATATCCTGAGCTCTCAAAACATATAAGAAATTACTTTTATTTGATTCCAAAGTAAAACATGAACTCAGGTCACTTTTTCTTGAGATTTTTCAAAATAATTTTATGACCTCATCAAGATTCCTAGCTTCATTCAAAATTAGGTTTAAAACTAATATCTCAACACAGGTGGGCTGCACAAGTCATTTCAAAATTTCAGGAAATTCTCATACTGGAATTCATCAAAGACATTAAATTTAATTTACCCTTTCTTAGAAAAGTGCCACCAGGTTTAAAATGCTCTGCTCAGTTCTTTAGCATGACCTTTCACCGTAAACACAACAGCACAAATAGCACATACTTTAAAGCCTTATTACAGTACAAAATAAATAGGAAGAGAACACCTCACATTATTTCCAGCAGTGCCTGTGTCGCTACCAGAAGTGACACCTAAACCTTGTTAAGTTCATGAAATCCCATAGAAGCATTACACAGATTAGTAGCAGTAAATACAGTTATTCTGTGCACCACACTACCCAGAAGTGCTTTGATCGACTTAGATTAATTCAGGTTCGATAACATCAAAACTTCAGGTCATTTTGCTGGTTAGACATGGTTTCTAAGGTTTGAAGTAGTATTAAAGATTTAGCAACAAGCTGCAGTTTTTTAACTGTTTTTACTCTCCAGCACCAGCTTCTGGGTCTCTCTAGGTCACCAGCAACTCAATGTCCATGTTTGTACACAGGATTCAATTAATTAACTACAGACTTTTTAACATAAGATAAAAACACCATCATTATATTAATTGCAAACAAGAGTGAATCAATACTACTTTTTTCCCAATAGAGCTTTATGCTATTACTCTACTTGTCTACCACTTGAGATGGCGATTGCCCTCAGGAATTATGAGACAAAAAGGTAAATCACTTCAGTTCAATAGACAATTCGTATTACATGGAACAGCAATTTGTACTTCAGTGCATATGAAATCTCTTACCTCTAGGGTTTTCCTCCCCCATTTTTTCCAGTTAAACACAGGATATAGACTATGAAAAATGTGAGATAAAACTGTACTTCTAGGACCAAATATTTACAATCCAAGTATAAAACTTACAGTAAGAAGGACTTTCCTGTAAGGTATTTAATATTATTGACCACAATTTTGTCTTTAAGCAGAATTTTCTGCTCCTTCCTTTGATCTCTGTTGCAGATGGCAGTTGATGGTATCGTTTTCACCTTTAATCCCTCTTTTAAATGCAGGAAGATGCTATCAGGTGTTGTAAGAAAACATTGCTTAATGTGATGTGCAGATATCAAGAGTTAGCTTCAAGCATAAAGAAAAAAAAGGCATTTACTCATTCTGGAGAATAGCACTAAAATTAAACAGTGATAACTCCAGATATCCTGATGCCAGAGGCAGGTGAAAAGGGGAACAAAGGTGTGGAGAGGGGTAGAGAAAGGCAGAGAAGAGCAGAGAAGATGAGCAGAAGAGAAGGGAAAGGGAGTTGGGTGCCCGGCCCATAGTTATGGTTTTGTAACACGGAGGAGAGCAGGATAGAGGGGTTGAAGGAGGTGAAGAATGACAGAGAAGGGCAGGAAAAGGCTGAGATCTGTGTGTAGGGATGGGCAGGCAGCAACCAAATGACCAAAAGGAGAGGAAAGGGGACACTAAAGGGCAGGAAACGTCAAAGAATTTAAAAAAAAAGGCAGAACACAACAGAGAACAGGCAAGAGCAGCAAAATAGAGCAAAGGAAAAAAAATGGGAAAAGAAGGGTGGAAAAGGAAAGAAGAAAGGCAGAAAAGAAAGAAAGAAGAGTTGAGATGGGCAGAAGTAAAAGAAGAGCAGAGAAAAGAACAGAAGGGTGGAGAAGGTCAGAAAAGTTCAAAAAACTTCAAAGAAGGTCAGAGAAGGTCACTCTGCCAATACTGGCACTAGGGGTGCACTAAGGAAATTCATCCCGTGATTAATCAGAGTTGCTTAAGGATCCATGATCAATGCAGTGAACCTCGTTTCCCTCAATAATAGACACATATATACACATTTTTCAGTTCAAGAGGGAAATGTGGGAGTTCTGGTCTCCTCTTTCCCTAGTTTGCTGCTTTTGATCTGGGAATAGAGCATTCCAATTCTACTCAGGCCTGTCAGAGCAAACCATTTCCAAACCATCTGCTATCTAATAAAACAACTCATCTAGACAAACCCCAGCCTGGGCAACAAATCTGATATTGTACTTGAAGTCACCATAAGTATTAACAACCTGCCATATATAAACCAAAATATTTCACAATCTAAAGACCGGCACTGAAAGAATATTAAGAATGGAATGCCAAGTACTCAAATCCTACGCAAAAGCTTGTATCCAGTTCTCTCTACACTGTCAGTTTTTAATTTCATAAAGGCACTTTTTATTCCCCTCCTGTGGGATGAGTGCTTCACTCAGTGTGTAGTGTGGGGCCGTACAACACAAGTGAATCAGGGCCAAGCAGTGAAGGTTGATGTCCATGCCTCGTTTGTGCCAGTGCTGCAAGGAGTTAATAAATGGAGCTGGACACAAAAGAGAAATGAGGGTTTGAACAGCAAGACAATTGAATGTTACTCCAGAGAACTGGATTCCAACACCATCTCTGCCATCAGGATCCACTGTGATGCTGGGCAAACATTTCACAGATGGCTACTAATTGTGTCTTTCTCATTTCCTGCATGCTCAGTGGGCAACACCTGAGGCCAGATTCACAGAAGTACTAAGCATTCAAACAGTATTTGACTGAAGAGGCTTTCTGAATGGAAACGCTACCCTAGAAACTCGATGCCTCTGAAAATTCAGATCATGCCTCTTCAAACAAATGTTTGCTTGACAGTTTTGGTCATAATCTCCTGAAGAGTCAATTGTGTATTTGTGAAAAAAAGATAAAGCAGCAACTTTCCTTTGGGTATGGTTATGATAAATTCATTAAAGTTTATGCAGCACTTCAAGACGATAGCCCTCTAATACAAAATTCCCACTACAACACTGATGATGATGATGCAGAGTATTTACTGAGAAGTTGCAATGAAGTACACTAAATACAACATTCAGCTACACATTGGGGAGGATTAAAAGTACAAATACATGCACTGAACAACCAACAATTTCCTCTCTATGTAAGACCTCTGAGACAATAATGTGTGACTTCACAGAAAAAACTAATTTACCATACAATTATGTAGAAAAATGCAATGGATTACAATAGAAGGCAGTTTTAATTTCGCTATCAGCTATTTTTGTAATATTTGGGTTTTTGCAAACCTAACATTCATATTTTCTGACACAATTTGTGCTTACATGAATCTATATACATTATAGAAAGATTTCTGTCAAATTTCATAAGTTCGTAACGGTTGCCTTGGCTACTAAACTTAAACAGATCCTCTGGCTACTCTCTTGACCCTTTCTTTCTGAAGCTGTTTGGAAACCTAGATTTTCAATACTCCTCAATATCCTTCTGCTCTGAAAATGAAAATAAACCAAAGAGTGCAGCAACAGGGCTCCTATGAGATTATGGGCAATTTCTGTCCATTGTTGTTGAACACTTCATAAATCAGGCTTTCTGATAGTAAAAGTCACACTGGCTTCCTATTCTCACCTGGTCTTCTGTAAGAATTATTTCTGAAATTAGCCACAACCCCAATTTGTGCTGAGAAACAGGTATGGAATTTTATTTTTTAAACTTTGTGACTGAACTCTAAGGGGTTTTTTCGTCTTTACAGTTTGTGCATGGTGTCTTCCTACAGTAGCGATCAATAAATTCAAGATGAATGTTTCACACTAGGGCTTATCCTTATCCTGTTGATGCACTAGTGGCTATACCTTGACCTTCCCCTTTTCCTTTCATAATCAAATCAGAAACACAAGCCACCTCAAGGCTGCTCTAAATTGTGCTCAAATGCAGCAAAGTAAATAAAGCCCTGTTGGACTCGAGGATTTACTTCAGACATTTTTTTTCCCCTCTCCCTGCTCCCCAAGCTGTCATCTGACACATATTTCACATTGCAGGCTGCAAAGAAGAGTGAAAAAAGACAGCTCTCCTGGCATGATACCACCAAGGGATTTTCTTCCCTTCAGCACACTCCCTGGGCAGAAAGCTGTGCCAGGTGCCCTGCTGCTCCCATCTGCAGGAACAGTGCAAAGCAGTGTGGAGGAAGACAGAAGGTCTGGGCCACGATAACTTCTTGAAGAAAGCACTGATTCCCATTCTGTGATTCATGTACAGGATGTTTCAGATTAATGCTTTTTTAAAACCACAGCTCTCGGGTTGAAGAAAATAAAAAGAGTTTCCTGTTCCCTTGCCTTTACCTGCAATAAGCTAAAATTAAGGGGCTTAGAGCCTACAAGACAGTGGGCAAATAGCAATGGATAATGAATACAGATTTGCAAGAGTTGGTTAAGCATTTGTCATTAATCTCATTGTTAATGAGCCATCAGCATCAAGAAATACCATAAACAGCTCTCTCATCTAAGGTATTTTTTGCACACTTCTGTTAAAAACTCCCTCTAGAAAGAGAACCGTGGTTATTTTTATGCTGTTTATGTTGAAATAGTTACATTTGCAGACTCTTTTAAATGGTATTAAGAAACTTCATGAAAAACTCAACAACCTAAATTTCCACTGATAATGGTTTTCACCAAGTGACAGTTTCAGAAGATGTACTGTGAGAAGAACTGTCAGTTTTCATTTATATTTTGCATTGGAAGGATGCATTTGGAATGATAAACTGTAAATTATAGCAAACGAAAACAAAATTTCATAAATCTTAGTTATATTAACCAAAGCATGATTCTGACATTCTTAATACAAGAAAATCAATCAAACTCAGCTCCAATTAAGCTCAGCTACTAACCAAAGAGCTGCCATTGTCAGGAATGGTGATTGCTTTTGAAGTTCTGAGTAAGAATTCAAAGGAAGTTTTGGCATATGGTATGTCATGTGGAAAAGGAAATCCTTGTGGCTTGGATACACTGTGGAAGGGAAGCTCACATGGCTAAGAAACACTGGGTACTGCTACTAAAATACAGTTTATGCATATTTAAACTTCAATTCAAATCACTTCCATTTCTGTGGTTTGAAGTATTTATCATTATGCCCTTCTACCTTTTGAACAGATTGGGCTCAGCTGAAGCCACATACTGAGAGGGAACATAATAGATTGCCATTCTGACCATGGAGGTCTATATTTGTCAGTGGCAATGCTGGAAAAACCCCATCAAGCAGACAGATGTATTTCATTCTGAAGAACTTCAGTAAGAGGCAGACAATATATGCTACATGGGATTATGAGTTTGCATTTGATATCTAATTCTCTACACACATAGAGACCAAAAACCATGTAAAAGAATGCTATTTTAGAGCCCTTTTAAAATTAAAGGTCAAGACCTGAACTTTGATTCGTTTCCTATCCAAAGTGATTAATGGAATCTTATAAATAAAAATCAAGTGCTGTACTGTAGTACCAGTTATGTTAAGATGATTATCTCTGGAGGAAAAGAGAATCATGGATATACTGGTAACAGGTCTTCCTCAGATTTACATATTCTTACAGTGAATGAGGCAACAGATCCCTAGCTTCACAATTCCATCTGCAGCATTTTAAAGTATATCTGCTCCTCAGAGAGAGAGAAATGCAAGTGCTGTGCTCATCTACCAGCCCTCATAGCCAGTGCCACAGGTTTCCATGATACAGTGCTTGGTCTCCCTTATTTACCACAGTTTAGTACTAGAGAGTTTTTTAAGCTATGAATATATTTAGATTTAGTGTTTGTGACAACAGACTTTGATCCACTTCCTTCATGTCTGCAGTTCATCAATAAGAACAGGGCAAAACTACCTCAGTACACCCACATTAATTAGCTTTGCCCTAGTAGAGTGTTACTACAGCTGTACCTCCTCTACTCCTAACTTGTCTTCATTTACATAGAATTTAAAATTTTATTCCAGTCCCACATTTTTAAATAAGACCCTGAACTTTCCTCATAGCTATCCACATTTAGAAATGTAGTTCTGTATCACCTTTAAGTATTTCTGCCTGACTACATGAAGGATTTATATAAATCCCTTCTGGCTGTCAAGATCTTACAGCAACAACTTCCCATGATATTATTTCCTTTTATGAAGAGCTTCCATCCTAAAAGATAAATGGGGCATACAAGAAATTGAGGCCAGACATGCACGCGATCAAATTATAATTGTCTTTGCATGTACTACAGTCCTTACTGAAGACACAGTTCTTCCCCAGATGAAAGAGAAACTTTCTCAGGACCAGGGTTCTTTCCTGGGCTTTCACTCCATGCTAACACACTCCTACCACTCTTTTTCTCTTGCCCCAGTCACTAGAAAAGAGAGCTTCTAGGCAAAACAAGCTCAGACAAGCAGAGAATACAAGCGTACAAGCAGAGTTTGCATCCAGCTACATACAGCAGATTCTGCAGTACTTCATATTATTTCCTCCTAACATGTTTGGCTTTCTGACCAGAAGATTAGAAGTCTGCAGTTCAACCTTGAAGTTTTTTGTTAAAGCAAAACAAAACCTGACACTTCAAAAAATAAAGTGGCACACAAGAACAAATTAATTCAGGTTCACAAGGATGCTGCAATGCTGTATAGTTTAAATGCAAGATGATGCCAAACCAGCACACCTTTATAGTGCTAGATACTACTTAGACATATTTTTATGTAACCTTTTTGGATTGACTTTCATTATGTTTATTCACCAAAACATTTCTTCCAGCCAGTGAATTTTCTCTACAAAATATCACCTTCCAATATGTTCTTTCCACCAAATCATAAATTACTAACTCAGCACTAATCAGCACAAGCTAGAAAGAAGGTAACAAAAAAATTGTGCTGTATGTGGAGTCTTAACATTGGCATTTTGGAGTCCTCACACACTTCTGAATAGCAGTGTTGATCTGCTAGAAGGTAGGAAAGCTCTGCAGAGGGGTCTGGACATGCTGGATCAATGAACCAAGGCCAATCATATGAGCTTCAGTAAGGCAAAATTCTGGGTCCTGCACTTGGCTCACAACAACCCCAGGAGCACCCACAGGCTGGGGCAAAGTGGCTGGAAAGTGTCCCAGTGGAAAAGGACCTGAGTGCTTGACAGTGGCTGTATGTGAGCCAGCATGTGCCCAGGTGGCCAAGAAGGCCAATGGCATCCTGGCCTGGATCAGAAATAGGGTGGCCAGAGGGACCTGGACAGCGACTGTTCCCTCTGACCTCAGCATCGGTGAGGCCACACCTCAAGGGCTGGATTCAGTTTTGGGGCCCATCACAACAAGTGGACATTGATGTGCTGGAACGTCTCCAGAGAAGGACAACAGAGCTGGGGAAGAGTCTGGAGCACAAGTCTGAAGAGGAGCAACTGAGGGAGCTTGGAGTAGAGAAAAGGAGGTTCATGGGGAACCAAATCACTCTACAACTGCCTGAGAGGATGTTGTAATGATGTGGGTGTCAGTCTCTTCTCCCATGTAACAAAGAATAAGACAAGAGGAAATGGCTTCAAGTTGCCCCAGGGTGAGTTTAGATTGGATGCTAAGAAAAAATTTCTTCACCAAAAGGGTTATCAAGCATTGAAACAGGCTGCTCAGGGAAGTGGTGGAGATATTTAAAATATCTTCACTAATCCTAGAGATAACTGAAAGACATACAAACGTGGTGCTTGAGGACATAGTTCAGTACCATGGAATTGGTAGGGCTGGGCTGGACTCTGTGATCTTAAAGGTCTTAACCAACCTATATGATTCTATGATTTTAACCATAAACCACATGCTCTGGTCTCTAGGCTCCCATGTTTGCAACACAAAAAGTACAAAACACTTGACTATAAGCTCTGTTGACAAGATTTCGTCACGCTAGAATTAGCAGAATTTCCATAGTAGATGAAAACAATAAAGCCTGACAACTTTTTTTATTTATTTTGAGTTTGCATTCTGAGGAAATGAAGCATAACAATATTTATGTCGATATTCCACGTTCTGTGTTCACTCAGAGTCAAGAACCCAGGTTTCCCTGGCAACCTGCATTGTTTTGCCTCCACAGGTTGCTTTAGTGTACCCTCACCTTGGCACCTGTGATACAGCACAGCCAATACGGCTGGGACAGAGAGATGCCTGCTTGTGCTGCCACTGCCACAGCCCTGACCTTCAGCAGGCTGCAGAGCCAGCACCAAAGGACCATGGCTCTCAAGTCTGACCTTGCCTTCTTGGTGGAAGCCCAATTAATTTTCACACATCTTTCCCACAGCTTCAGGTTGTCAAACTGCACAGCACCAGCCTGGGTTAAACTGCATCCAAAGAGACAGCAGCTACAGACCAGCTCTCTGATACAGCTGGCAGCCCATTTAAATGAACTGATATTCAAGAGCTGAAGGGAGGGAATTTGAGAGAGTGACAGACAGACACAGGGTGAGGTCTCTGCTTCCAGAGGAATTGCCATAATGTGTCAGAGCAGGTGGCAACAATGAGAAGAAAAACCTATAAGAAGAATATGAATTTAATTTCTATCTCAAGTGTTTAATAGTAGCTGAGGCAAAGGCCCTTTCACAGCTGAACTGGCATTTGGATTGATCAGTATTGGCAGCTTGTTTACTGGGATGTTCTTAAGAACTATAAGTGCTCACCAAGCAGCTTAAGCTCCTTCCTTCCAATGTAGGAAAATACAGTGAGGGCGAGGCTAGCTCCTTACACTCTGCTGCTGCAAGAGGAAAAGAAAACCTTTTACTTTCCGGTTTTGCATTGAATTTAGGAAATTTGACTTGCTAATCTTTTATACGTTGGCATTCTTTCATCTTCTTGAGAGATAAATATTTTTAATCAGGCAATTCCCTTCAGGATAACAGTGATTCAAATTACACTGATGAATGATATCAATCAGTTATTAGGCATGAAAAATGTGTATGTCAAACCCTAACAATGTTTATCCTAACAGAAGTCCAAAGCTTTTTTCTCCTTCTTAAAAAAACCCAAACCTCTAATAGTTTTTTTCTACACTCAAGAGGGCTTTTTTTCTTCAAATGTTAGAGTAAAACCAGCAGCTAACTAGTGAGTCCTGTTTGCAGTAGAACATTATTAAATGTTCTAATTAATCAAATTAATGGAAGATACCATGCCATATCCCTGCAGATATACAGAAGATATTTTCAAAGGCTGCTTTTTAAAATGGAAAATAAACATTAAATGGCACTGCTGACTTTAAAAGCCCTAGACATGGTTGTCTTTTCTTCCACATTATTTTGCCAGATATCTATCTTGACTCAGGCAGCATCTGACTTTTAAGGATTTTAAATGATCAGAACATCAGGGCCAGTCCCAGGGGAGTTCAAGCACAGAGCTCTGCCTCTCTCTGTCCCTTGTCCTAGGAGTCAGACTACAACCCTTGCTGTGGAGGAGGTGGCTTTGCTAAAACAGGACATCTACCAAAGCTGCTCACCCCTCAACTTCTTCACACAGTAATGGAATGCTTGGACTACACCATGAGGTTTTCACTGGCAAAGACAATGCCATGCCAATGGCTGCACCAGGGCATCATAGCTGTATCTGACCATACCACAAAACAGTGAGGAATTTGTGCTGGGCTGCTGCAGAAAATGTTGTAATGAGGGGGCAGTGATTTCAGGCAAAGCCTAGGGAGGGTATAAGCACAAGTCTTGCTCAAAAGCAAGCAAAAGCAACAGCTATATAACCTGAGCATATGCCTTGTTTGCCTCTAACGTGTTCCTGTGGAGATACACAGGAATGGGCAGCTCTCAGCAGATCTCAGTGGCTGCTGAACAAACTCAGCTGATGAATTTGTAATGGAGGAAGGGGTAGGCAGTTACCATCTAGTCCATGTGGGATCCAAGTTTGTGTACAACACAATCTACCCACCTTGTGGTAAGCAGCACACCTAACACAAGATTCCTCTACCTGACAGCAGAAAAGATGAACGCGTTTGTTTACTTTCAAGAAATTGCAATGAAACGTCCAAAGACCACAACATTGACAAACCTTATCATGGATGGGATCTGCACAGCATGATCAACCTAAAGGGATTATTTTTATGATGAGACAATCAAGGTTCCAAACACTAGAAGGGACTTAAACTTTCTATCACTTTTCCCACTACTTCTCTGATATCAGAAGAGACATACCACCTTTTATACTTCCATTCTTTATGCAATAAACTCAAACAGCCTCAGGTCTCTTTGCCATACTTACTGAGACCCCAAAGGAACCTGCAGACCCTTTGTGAACAAAAGAACGTGTATCAGGCTATCCACATGCTTCTGTCAGCTACCATACTGCCTTAAGTTAGGAGGAAAATAAAAACCAAAACATAACAACACAACTCTAACCGACCAAACCATTTGTTCTGAGGACAACACAAGACCTGTAACACAGGGCTAGAAAAAATACACTGCAAAATCAAGTACCAGACTTGTTTGTTTCACTTGTGCTCAACATGGCCTGCTTTCCTCATGGGACCAACACTGAGAGTCTGACCTAAGAAGTCACTTGGGCTTTACCTGCTGCTCACAGAAAACGTGTCCCTCCATCACTGCAGTCACCAGTAACAGTGAAATGTTCAAAAAAACACAGTTTGGCCATTGTCATTATTTTAAGCTCCCTCTCAAGAGAAACAAAACTGAATGTTACATCTCTAGCATTCAAAGAAAGAAAAAAAGACATCTTAATTGGTGCTCACAAAAGGATCTCAGTAAATAATGAAAACAGTAAAAATCTACAGAAGAAATGACATTTTGAAAATAGGTCAGGAAACACATTCAATATCCAAACAATTCCCTACAGAAGGGCAATAGAGGACAAATAATGCTCATCAAGATGAAGTTACAGTAAAATTAATTCATTTTGTAAACAAAAAATTCTTATCAGTAATAAGCAGTATAAACACCTAAAGCAAAAGAAGATGCTGCTGCAAATTATGGTATAATGTCATCTTTACAGCTACCTTGTCATTATGGAACTAAGCTTATTGTTTAGCTCCTACTTGCAGAAGTCATTATATTTATTTTATGCATTATACATCTGGTGCTGAAGACAGAAATGCAAAATAAAAAATATACACATGAACATGGCTTACTTAAGTTCACACCATCATTTGAAACATTTTACCTACATAAAGAAACCCTGAAAATTTTCCAAGTTTGATTATCTATGCAAGAGACGACCATGTTAAGAGGGTTTCCTCACAAGCCATGAATTAGAAGGTACAATTCAAAGGAATGCATTTGGCACAGAGGAGAACAAAAGACAATTAACAAAATCCTTGCTCAGAAACACTTTAACCTAGAAGAAGTGCAGAAATACCAATCCTGGGCACAAAGTTCATTTCCCAGCAGTGGGTAAATGCCTAATCCAAATTGATTCTGGCCAATATTTCATGCTTTAATCAACAAATATATGTTGCAGAGAGCTATCTGGAGAAATTAAAAAAAAAAAAAAAAAGGAAAGGCAAAACATAACAAAACATGGGTCCTGATCTGATGCCATGAAGGATATTCATTAATGCCGCAACAGATGGTTAATCTGCAGACTTAAAATATGTCAACTTCATTTAATTAAAAGTCAACATTATTATAATATTGCCATCATGAAATCAGGATCTGACAGCGTGCCAAATTTTATTGTTTTACTTTTAAACAGAAACTTTTTGATGAGGAGCAACACATTCACCACTTCTGTGAACATTCATACATCTCAGTAAACACAGAGTGACTTCTCCTGCCGGCTCCCTCCTGCAGTGGCTCTGCCATGCACAGCAGGATTTTTGATCCCTCTACTCCTACAGTCAGCAACATTTCAGGCTGCAGTGGATTCTGGAGCCAACACAGATACACTGCTACTGGGAAGGAAGCTAACTGGTGTTGTGTCAGATCGAATAGCTCATCCATCACTGTAATTTGCAGTGTAAATACACAGCAGTGAGCCTAACTCTAAGTGAGGTGTAACTCAATGAAGGGGTATCAACAGCTTGCTTAAGTTATTTGTAAGAAACTCAGCACAAGGAAGCACCTGACATCAGGGAATACTCATTCTTCAGCATCTCCTGCCACCAAAGTAAACTGGCACTGAGGCATGAGGGGTAGCTACTAGAGCTGGCTGCCAGCAGCAGACAGGGCAGTCACAACAAAGTACCACACCACCAAAGCTATCCTGATCTCAGGTCTGTTATGTGACTGTTATCTTGCCTGAGATTCTCAAATATTTCATTAAGGAAAACCTCAATTCATCCCCTAATATTTCCGGATTTAAAATCCCAGATGGTGGGGACTATAGCACTGAGCTATACCACTTCAGCCTAAGCTGCACTGCAGTGCAATTTTGCAGGAGTTATCTCTCAAAAACCTCCTACCACAGAAGACTCCAGATCTTAATGAAAGAAGAGCATGAACTGCAGGGCCCAGTAGAGAGCAAGTATTTGACACCCACTGGTACCAGAGCAGAAAGGAATCAAATCTTGATGTGCAAGCCCTCGTGACAGCTGGTGTGGGGTTGCAAACACTGCTATAAAAGTGCCAAGGAAAGAGACAGGCAAAGTCCCATCTGGTTATGGACTGCTATGCTCTGAGGTTTGGTGCAGACCCAGTTCTGTTAATAAGATGAAATACCATCTTACTGGCTTGGATTAATCTATCCCAAGATTAAGAAAATAAACGTAATGCTTTTGCCTGGAGGAAAAGAAAGCCTTTTTTCTGTCTTTAACCAACACCCAGTAGTTCTGAAGTACAATGCCTCATATGTCACTGACCCACTGATATGAAGTAACAGCACCACCAGGACATACTGGCTCAGACATCAGGGTATGAGAGCTTATTTTTATGTTCCAAGAAAACACCTATGGGCAGTGTTTTAAAACCATTACAAGAGTGTGGTCTGCAGAGAGATTGTGAAAAAAAAAAAAACAACTGCTGTTTTTCTGTGTGTTCCCAGACATCAAACAGGGAGTTAAACTCCTGACAGGCACATCTGCATAATGACCCAGCAGCCATCTGACCCTTTGCTAGCCCCTTTGGACATTTCCACAGCTGCCGCAGCTCTGAGCAGCGGGGCTGGGCCAGGGGTCAGAGACGACGACGGAGTCAATCACACTGATGCCAGGCTTGGAAACAAGCAGCCAAAATCTGTTTTGCAGCTCCTAAGCACACCTCTTACCTGAACACAGTGTCAGAATTCAGTAGAATTCAACAGAGCAGGCAAATGCATGGGAACAAATTCATTGCTATTCAACTGGGAATGTGCACAATGACAATGAAAAATAAAGCACTTAGATGTGCCTTAAAGTATTAAACAATGCTAAGCAGAACCTGGTAAATGCTACCAAAGCTTGGTAGATCCTAACCTCTTATTGACATTTTAATGACTGTCTTTTCCTCTGGAGTTTTGGACCTTACTTATTGGATGCTCAGAATAGTGACAGACATACTCTTAGAAATATCTGTATAAAACACATACTGCATTCTTCAAAGCTGAAAGCAGAAATGGGCTGCAGGATTGTGTTACAAGTATGCAGTGATATTGTTTTAATTAGAGACTAGATCAATCACTCTAGATGTCTATCACAAACCTGGATGCCACAAGAAATATGAGAGTTAAATACACAAGTATTATTTAGAAGGCAAGTGCTGGAAAATGTTGGTATTGCAAACCAAGTGGGAAGGCAGAAGCTGACACAGAGTGCTGACACATTCCTATTTCCCATATGCAATCTTGGTCGAGTTTCCTGTTAACAGCTGTAGAAAAATGGCTGTGCAAAAGCCAGGCCTCTCAGGTAACCACATCCTAATCCACTTGAAGCTGTAGTATGATATAGAGATTTCTGCTGTTACCAGTGGACACAAAAACATCACTCGAAATCCAGTGTACAGACCTATAGACAAAATCTAGGTCTAAACAAAACACAAATCTAACCTCATCCTGAGTTCCCTGAAATCCTGTGTAAGAGTGGAATTCAGTTGGATTGAACTGTGACAGAAATATAAGTTCTGGTAGAAAAATATGCAGTGAACCCCTAATCTCTCTATTGTAGATCGTGTGCTAATTAGCACAGAATTTCAGTGAATGTGATGTCTTGCTAGGTATAGACAGGTATTCAACTTTCCCTCATATTCAAAGTAGCAAACCTGACATAAACATTAATTAGGAGTAATACTGCTGTTTGCTCAAACAAGGTCTTATTTCCACAAATTCTTTCTCAATTTGGAGTTGAATTTTGAACATTGATTTACTTTAGTGTAAGAAATCATCAGACATTTTTAATATTTAGTCATTTTGTCAATATAATGAAGAAAACAGCATTTTCATATAAACAACAGATGTTTACACCAAACCCTCACTGAGATCAACCACCTTAGTAAGTAACTTAGTTACTTATTACATAAAGCCCTGATGCATAAACACTTTTTCAAAGCAAAGAATAAGAGTCCAAGGACGTCTCCAGCAAAGACACATTTAAGATCCCAGAGCACTTCAAGAAAGAAGAGTGAAATTACAGGAAAATATGAAATGCTTACAACATGATCCAAAGGTCACCGGCATCAAAGGAGACACTAATTATGAGTTCAGTGAACTTTGTGTCTTGACCATAGTCATTTAGAAAAGGACACCAAGAACACATTCAAAGAGCTAATAATAAATATATCCTAATAGTTGAAATATTCAGTACTTCACAGTGGTAATGCACTGTCACTCTCACAGCATCTCTCAAAGTTAGAGTGAATACTAAACTTTCACAGCTCCAATAAATTCCAAGTATGATAAAAAGACATCATAGTCAAAGATAAAACATATGCTTATTACCTGGTATTTTTAGACAACACAAATTTCAGTTTCTAGTTCAAGTCACTTATTTTAATCCTAACTAAAAATAGCAGACTTGCCAATTCCTCTGCTAACCTGACAAGTAGTCTAGACATGGTTAGATAATAGCATTCACCTTTGACAGTCCCCTCTGAGGTACTAAACATTTGTTAATGGTTTAATAAATTCCAGTCAAATGGAGCTTTATGACAGTAATGTCAGTTAATAAATTCCAAGATGTTTATAACCAGCTTTGTCCTCAGACACCCGAATTAGTATAAATTATGAATGTGCAGACATTATTGACATGTGTAATAGAAGCATAATTGACTGAAACATACTGCGAAATTCTCCTAATGCTTCCAAAATACAGGCAAGTAACAGTTAAATTTGTTATGACAGATACTATAATGAGCAATAAACATCTAGACATTTTTGCCCTCCCAAGAATCTTCAGTCTTGTAAAAACATGTTCAAGATTTTCCTATTATTCAGCATTCTGTAGTCCTGAAATGCAAATACCTTTGATGAGAGGCAATTCTCCATAGCACTTAGAGCCACAAGTCCACCACGTTTCGCCTCATCTTAAAGTAGTTCCTGAAACAGTCTGTTTTCTCCAAAATCCATACATACTTACATTTCTGGAATTCCTGCTTTCTCAAACTACACCCAGTATCTCTGAATAACATGCAACCTTTTATGAAGTGAAGACACAGTACATTTTCACACAAGCACACCAATCCACACAGTAAAGAAATTTTTCACATTAGTGAAAAAAATTTAAAGAATGTGTGCTGTTTACAGGATATGTACTTATCTAAGCCTTGTCCTTCAGCTTTCATATGTAATTTCAAGCCATCACTGACTGGCAGAAAATTTAACAAGGAAGTAATGCCTCTGTGTGACTCAGGAACATCCTAATACAGCAACATCTAAATATGCTGACCCTAAACCTGCAAGGAGCATCTGTATTAGCTGATAAGAGATCTACACAATCGCTAGGTCACAGATCATTCTGCCTCAATGCTCCAGTTTGTTGCAGTAAACCCTGACAGCTTCAGCAATCACAAATGCTTTCCTGCTCCTACAATAAAAGGTTTAATATTGCCAAACACATTTATTCACTCCAGTCTTCTTTACTCCCCAACACAGAGCATAAAAACCAGCAGATTTTACAGTATGGCTAAAATCAATGAGCATATGGGCCTCCATTTAAGAAGGATAAATTAGTTCTCTGCTGATTACTTAGAAATATAATTGGTGTCCAGCTACTGCAGAGCATCTGGGTTTCCCCTATGTCTCTTTTTCATAGTCAAGGGAAGGATGAAAATTTCTTTCTGTTTAATGACTCCACAGAAAGGAGAACAATGCTGCTGTTCTTGGTGGGGAAGAAGGAAATCCAATTTATTGATGCTAACCTGACAAAAGCTTTGATTAGGACTGTTCTCATCTATTCCAGAAGGGCAAGGCAGGGAAATTAATCCACTGGCAGTTTAACTGAAAAAAGCAGTCACAAGTGATTTCCTATACAATATTTTGTTAATTTTTGTACCTGAACAGTAATCAAGAGATCTGATCACAGCACTTTCTATTTAGAGGGTCAAGGGCAACTGAACTAATACAGCACCTGTGACGGACAGGGCTTGGTCTTCAATGCGATGGAAGTTCACTCATCTAAGACAGGCTAGAGATGTCTTACCCTTTTCAGAGAAGTTCTCTCAAAATATCTGTGAATGTTTCAGGATCCAAAAACTGATTCACAATTTAAAGGCTCATGCTTGAAAAGACCAGTCCCCCAGGGGGCACGTTTCTCAAACTATGACTCCACGGTTAATGATTATTCCTTTCCTTTCCCACATTTGATTACTTCTTTGTCCAAGAGTAACAGCATCAATCAAAGCATCTGTGGAGTGACCCACCTTGCTGGAAGTCTGTGACTCCATATGGAGAGGGATAACAGGCAGTTTCACAATGCCTGGCACCTGTGGCCAAACTTCAGTGGTGTCAATGCCAGGAGACAAAGCTGGCCTATGGTTTGGTGTCATGCTGGCCACAGCTTCTGACAGCCAGGAATTCAGAAAAAAAGTCCTGTATTGCAATTCACTGGAAACAGTCAGGAAACAAGGTCCATATATATACCTGAAATTATGGTGAGCCTATCACCATCACTCCACGGTAGTTCTACACGGTTGAATTTTTCCAAGCAGGCCATCAAAGTAAAAGAGAATTCCTACTTTTTGGGTGCTAGCATGCAACAGAAAGCCTGAGCCTCTGGGGCATGATTACATTTGACAGATAAAGACTCACCTGCACTGGAGAGCTGCTAGCCTAGGTTTGCAAACAGAGGGGATGGCAGCAGGAATACTGCAAGCCTGGAGATGTACATGATCAGGGTGGAATAATTCAGGGCTATCTGCTCTCATGGTAATACGAAGAAAATGCTGAAGTGCCTCCCCCTGCTGTGATCAAGTCTGCTTAGAGCCCTGTCTGGACACCACACCAACAGAGGAGGTTTTGACCTCACTGTGAAGATAATACCTCCCTCCTCCTTGCCGTGAACATTCTCTTTGTGGAAGCAAAAAGACAGTTTTCCCCTTTCCACAGTGCCCTGCTGCGTGGTACCGTGAGGTCAGCATGCCCTGGATCAAAATGGCCTGATTTTTCCTGCCACCTCTCTTCCCTCTCCCCATCATGCTTCAGAAGTTTCAGTAATAATAACAACACTAAAATAGAGATAAAAATATCCTCCAGGAGACAGCAGAAGCACATTTTAAATACTGATGTCTAAGGAGGCTGAGGGGAGGCCTTATTACTTTCTGCAACTACATGAACAGAGGCTGGAGTGAGGTGGGGCTGATCTCTTCTTCCAGGTAACAAGTGATAGGATGACAAGAAATGGCCTCAAGTTTCACCAGGGGAGGCTCAGATTGGACACTAAGAAAACTTTTCTCACTTGAAAGGGTTACCAAGCACTGGAACAGGCTGCCCAGGCAAGTGGTGGAGTTACTATCCCTGGTATTTAGAAGACACATAAATGTGGCTCTTGGGGACACAGTTTAGTGGTGGGCCTGGCAAACCTGGGTTAATATTTGGGCTCAGGGATCTAAAGGGTCTTTTCCATCCTTAATGATTATAAGAATAACATCCCAAATTTACCTCAGTGGCTTCCAGCTTCCCTCCTCTCCGTCAATGTCATCCTGTGTTTCTCTACACCACTACTTCTGTTCCATAATGAACCAACCCTATGGGACCAGTTTTCCTTTTCTATCAGGGCCCCAAGCTTCTGCTGCTCCTGCTTGGGCTGGATGATTCTCCCACCTCAGACTTCCATCTCTCTTATCCTTCATCTTCTCCACTTTCTGTCACTCTTTCTTTCCCCCTGCTCTTCTTCAGAAGTGCCTCAGCAACATCCTTATCAAAGCACTCAATAACAATTGTATTGATAAAACATATGCAAATTAATATTTTTTGAATCTATGATGTATCTAGGTTTCAACAGCCATCAAGTGTTAGCTGATGCCTAACTATTCAAATATTTGCCCTCAGTAACTCCCTCATTATAAAACTCACAATTTACTTGCATGTATCTTTGTTCTTGCTTCTTAGCTACGTGCAAACGTGAACTCACAGACAGAGCTTCAGGTTTCTGAATTTTAACATTCTTTTTCTGCCTGTAAGCTTAATATTGAAAGCAGTGAAGGCAAATGCCTCCAAATCCACCTGGAGGAAGAAATATTTAGAAATATATCTCTTTTTAAATTCTGAAATAGCTTTTATTTCTATCAATATATTACCTCTGAAGGCAGAAGTTCAGTTTTGAAGAGATGGCATCAACATAACTTATATTTTCCCTGAATAGTTTCTCCAGAGCAACAAAACAAGTTTAACAACCTAACAAAGAAACAACACTCATGTAGAAAACACTAAAACAGAACTGGACAATTCACTGATAACACAAATGTTCTCGTGTGTTACTCCTCAGTTTAAAAACACATGAATATATAATGTAGGCAATACTTTTAGAGCTTTTTCACATAGGACAACTTTGTCTAAAAATAGGTGTATATAATAGGGATACATTAGTGTGTATCACATTATCCCCTCATAACTCCCTTTTTCTTCTAAGGATTCTTACTGGAATTGGAAAATATCTCTGCAGTACCTACACTGAGCACAACCACAGGCTAACTAGTGCCCCTAATTTATCTGGCTGTAGTTATCCTTCCCCCGCTAGAGAGGAGAGAGAAAAAAAAAAAAACTCTAACTTGTTCAAATGCACCAAAAAGCAGGAAAAGCTACCACACTTCTATTTCTAAAAGAAAAAAATGTGACAGGGATGAATATATGGAAAACAAAGAGTTTTCAATGAATTCTCAGACCATGGAGAGTTTCAGATAAGATACTTATAAAACCCAGAGTTGATATTTAACAAGAATTCCATGTGATTTTGAAATAAACTGATTAAGTATTTCTGTAATTAGAGTAAATATTTTCTGCTAATACATTTATCAGATGAAGATGGAGGAGAGGTTGTTGAAAACAGAAGAACCAAGATCGTACTAAAGCACAAATACTCGTACTAAAAACATGCTGGGTACAGCATTTTGCAAGTGGATTGCCTAGAGAGGAACTAAACAGCAGCTCAATCAGGTTTATTTTATCATCCAGTTCTTAGTTCACTTCTCAAGTACATCGTCATGTGCAAACACCAAGCCAGGCACTTCACTAAGTGATGCCAAGTTCCTAAAGGCACTATCTGAAAAGTGCATCGCTTTGGTTAATTTTCAAGAAAAAAACAGTGATATTAATAGAATGCTTTTTGATTTGCACCACCAATTCTGGCACGTTGCCCTTGCTGCCACTGGCATGTGTGAAGTGCTTTTACTCTCTCTGGAGTACCTACTGCACAGTGGAATGGGAAGGTAAGGACAACATAGCAAAGAATTCCTAGCACATATACCCAGGACCTCTTGATGAAATACAGCTAGTTTGTCTTTATTGTGCCCATGCCTGTGTGATCAGTTACAAGCCTTTACCTTTTGTCTGAGACAAAACATCAGAAAAAAGATTTCCCTTCCCCAAGGTAATTTCTAGAAGCAGTTTCATTTAATTCATTGCATTAATTGAGTGATAGATCCCATTTTTAATAAAGTGCTGAGTCACTCTCATGTTAAATCAAGAATGATTTCCTATACCAAGACTAATACCTGCTGTGCATCTGGTTAGTGCAGATCTTTAAATTTTATCAAACAAAATGGTGGAATGTAGCTCCAGTTTTTGTTCTTGGTTTGTTCTTTGTCTGCCAGTTCACTGACAAACCAAACCCAGAAGAAAAACCCCATTTTCTCTTTTTTTTTCTCTTGCAGCATCAGGCATTTCCATAAGATGTATTATGAAACATACCTGGAGTCTTTACAATAACAGTGAGCTGTTTTATGTTTCTAAATCAAACTAAGGAAACTCATTAGAGCTTTTCAAAGAGTATGAGAACAGTTCTTCAAAGAAGCATCACTAAATTCTAAATATACATATGCTTACTTCAAAAGTTCTCAGCTGAACAGAAACTGGATCTTCAGAAATACTTCAGGATCTAAGCAATGTCAAGGAAAGACAAGACACACAAGAAAAAGCAGAGAGGAGCTTTTTCTAAGAAGTGATAGGGAGTAAGACTAAGCAGTGCAAAATTTTCAGAATAAGGACAAACACCCAGGGAAAAGAGAACTGCTCTCCCAGAGGTGAGATAAAAACTAAGATCACCTCCTAGGACTTGAGCATCCTAGGTCCAGACGTTTGGTTTTCATTAAAATGTACTGATGTAAAAATGAGAGACCTCCTGTGATGTATTTGTCACTTCCCTATCAAGTTCAGTCGGACCTATGTGTACAGTCCTGATACAGAATTGCATCTTCATTAGGGTCACACAATGAAACTGTCCCTAAATGGACAATCTAAGGCACTAAGATTTGAGGGGTTTTTTGCTGTTGTTGTTTTCACTTGTGGGATTTTTTTTTCCTTTGTACACTGGTTTTCTCAATCATACTCATTATTATGAGTCCTCCTCAGCCCATTTCAATTAAATTAATATGGCCTCTGTGACATCCCCCCCTTTGCAGCAGCTCGTGCACTGCAGTAGGAGCCATTCCCAGCCTCTGGCTCTTTCCAGGCTTAGGTTTCTAAACCATTACTCCTTGTAGTGTTCCTCATAAAGCAAATCCTGAAGTGAAACTGTATTTCCTAATAGAGGCTTCAAGCCATGTAAGAACAATTTAATGATAGCCACCCACTTACAAAAATAAAAAAAAAGAAAAAGAAAAAAGGAGAAAACATTTCACATGTCTCTTCATAGCTGCAGTAAACACATGTTACATAGATTCATAGAATGGGCCAGCACCCTGTCCAGCTGAGTATCAAACATGTCCAATGTTGGGGAATCCCCCACTTCTCTGGGGAGATTATTCCAATGGCTGATGGCGCTTATTGTGAAAAATTTTCCTCTTGTGTACAACTGCAATCTCCTTAGGAGTAAACTGTATGCATTACACCTCATCTTTTCCCTCTGACTCCTTGTAAGAAGGGAGTCTCCATCTTCTTAGTAGCCATCCTTGAAATAGAGGAACATAGTGGTGCCCTGGCAGATGCCCTAAATCTTATTTTCTCAAGGCTGAACTAATCAAGCTCTTTCATTCTTTCTTCATATGGCAATCTTCCTAGTCCTTTGATCATCTCTGGATGATCTGGACACTCTTTTTTTGCATAGCAGGGACCAAAACTGAGCCCAGTATTCAAGGCATGACAAGCTGAGTGGAGTGGGACAATGATTTCTTTATCAGCTGGTGATGCCCCGGGTGATGCCACCCAGCAGCCTGTTGGGCTTTCTTTGCTGCAGCTGCACACTGTCCACTTATACTGAGTTCATCATCCACCACGACCATTCCCTTTCCACAGAGCTGCTCCACAGCAGGGTAGATTCCTGTTATCCTGGGTTATGTTTTCCCAGATACAAGACCACACGTACTTGTCAAACTTCATAAGGTTCTTGTTAGCCCACTCTTTCAGCCTATCCAGGTCTTCCTGCAGGGTGGCTCTCCCTTCTGAAGCGCCCACTTTCCCACTCAGCCTTCCCCCATCACCAAACTCTGCCACGGTACACTTGAGCCCATCTTATAGCTCACTTAGGAAGATATTAAATAATGTTGGGCCCAGTATCACTCCCTGTGGGACCCCACTTGTGACAGGTTGTCAGTTTGAAGAGCTATTCCCCACCACCCTCTGGGGTGGGTCAGTCAGTTCCCCACTCACCACAGGGACCCCTTGTCCAGATCCTTAATGCATCTGCTTCTCCCGGACAGGGCTTTGGGGAGCCACATCAAAAGCCTTGGAGAAATCCTGGTAGACAATGTCCACCACTCGCCCCACATCAACCAAGCAAGTTACTTTGTCATAAAGGGCCATCAGGTCTGTCAAGCACAATTTGCCCTTGATTAATCCATGCTGGCTCTCCCCAATCCCGTGCTTCATCTGACTTGTGATGGCCCCCAGGAGGATGTGTTCCATAAATTTCCCAGTGACTGAAGTAAGACTGATATGCCTAAAATTTCTTGAATCCTTCTTTAATCCCTTCCTGCAGATGGGGGTGATATTAGCCTTCTTCCAGTCTTCTGGAACATCTCCCAGTATCCACAACCACTCAGAGATTATGGAGAGCAGTCTCCCAGTGCTGTCAGACAGCTCTCTTAACACCCTAAGGGGACAATGTCAGGGCTCATGGATCATTGGGGGCCAGGCCCCTGTCACAGATCACATACAAACCCACCCTTCTCTAACAGGGGGTCTGTTCCCAAGGTCTGGGGCCCAACAGTGCTGGTAAAGACAGAGCTGGAATAAGTGTTGGGAACCATTGCCTGACTAATTCCCCTTTGCTGTTTAACACCAGGTCACTATTTACGTCTTCTTTCTGCTTGGTGTTTACATAGCTGACGTACTCTTTATTGTGATTTTTGATATATTGGCCATATCTCTGGCCAATTTCAATTTGTACTGAGGTTTTGGTTTTCCAACTGCATCTCTGCATGCCCTGGGAGTGCCTGGTAGTTCTCAAGGGGTATTGTCTGCTTTTCCATCTCTGGTACACCTCCCTTGGTTTTGAGCACACTCAAAGTCACAGTGAAGCCAAGGGTATCTCTTTCTCCTCCTAATTCCCTACCTTTAAAGGGGATGAAATGTTTTTGTGCTTCCAGGGGAGTATTACTGAAAAACTCCCAGCAATCACTAGCTCCTTTATCCTTCATGGAAGTTTCCCATGGAATCCCTCCCAGCTGAGCTCTGAGCAAGCTGAGTTTCCTCTTCTAAATATCTAAAACCTTTTCCTTAGCACTAACCTTCAATATGCTCAGCAGGATCCCAGACTCTACAATATTGTGATCACTGTAGCCAAGGCTATCATTAACTGAGATATTACAAAGCAGTTTTTCTTGGTTTGTGAGTAACAACTCCAGCAGTGCCTCATTCCTGGTTGGCACATCTAACATTTGTGTGAGAAAACAGTCATCTATGCATTCGAGAAACTTGATGGATGATGCATGAGCTGCTGCACTGTTTTTCCCAAAAATGTCTGGGGGAGTTAAGTCAACCCTAAGAACCAACCTGTGTTGACCAAAAGTTTGATAAGTGACCCAAATATCATTTTGTTGATTTTATTGTGTTGGTTTGGAACTCAGAGACAGATGAATACTGTAAGATTCCTCTTGGATCCAATCCCTCTGATCTTGATCCAGAGACATTCCATAGGGCTGGAATTATCATAGTTCACTTCCACACATTCAAGGTTTTCCTTTAACAAAGAGCACAACAAAAACTCCTCCTCTTTTTCCCTGCCTGCCTTTGCAAAACAGCTTACACCCACCTGTTGTGGTCTTCCAGTCACATCAGTTGTCCCCCCATGATTCAGTTATCCCTATGGCATCCTAACTTCTGCTATTGAGAGGAAGAACCTTTATCACACATCCACACTGCAAGCAGCTCTGTGCAAACACAGCAGTGACCAGACAGCTCAGCTGACTCTTCAGTGAGGGCATCAGTTTCAAGGACTTTGATCAAATCCTGATGGGAAGGAAAATACCTACACAACAAGCTGTTCCAACTCAAAAAGGTGAAAGAGGTCAAATTCCATCTTACAACCAAGTAGAAGAAAAAAGTTACAAAAGGCCCAATTGCCACACTGCTTTTGTTACCTAGGAAAGTGGACGAGTTTCAAAATTTCCATGTATACAAATCAGAAGATTGCATCAACATCTGAGGCTGAACTTGAGCTGACAATTAATCACTGATTATTTCATCCCATCTTTTGCAAACAGCTCAATATATCATATTATTCTGCTGTACAGAAAGCATACCTGCCATGAATTTTCGCATCCAATATATTGAAAATTGAGTATCTTCTCATACAAGAAAGAAGGCGCATGCACGAATACAGCTGCAAGTACTTAATCTCAATTAGCTTTATACAACACATAGTTTACATAATTTTCTTCCTCCCATATTCATTATCACTGATTCCTTTCCCTTCCACTTTATTTTGCCTGATTTTTCGTCCAACACTTTTACCAAGCTCTACAGTAGGGACTATAGCATATATTGAAATACTGTCTGGGCTCTGCAGCACTGTATTCTGAGTGACACAAAGCCTTTGTGTCTTTAAAAGGTGGAGGGTGAGGGAGCACATATCAGAGAATATGAAATCTCAAATGTATAAACAAGTACAGATGGTGCCTCCCAAAGATCTACTGACCTACTAGAAGGCACTCTGAATAGAAGTGATAGCTACAGAGGTGGGACCTGGTGGTTATTCACGTCTGGCCCAGTGTCAAGCTCACTACAGATGCAGCAGAGGTACTGTTAAAAAGCAACTCCAGAGACATGAGCCTAGAGGCCAAATCCACCTTGGACTTGCCTGAATAAACCTTTTCCATTTTTGTGACCACTAACTATTGGGATTAAGCAAGAGTTTCCAAAGATGAGATGTTGTCCAAACCCAAAGAGGGTCCTTCCAGGCCCAACACAGGTACTATCTGATGCCCAGAAGCAGCAAGCATGGTGTAAATACAACAGCACAGGCTCCAAAGTCAACAGCAATTTTGATACCCATTGCAGAGGTGCATGGTAAAAACCCATAGGTGCTATTGCAATCCAAGAAATTCAAGAAGGGCATAACCTCTTCTGTTGTTACTGTTAGGATTATTAATGACTGATCACCCAAAGCACATTGCAGTGAATAGAAAAATCACTTGAGCAGGTTTTCATGCATATGTATTTATGTATTTAAAATGTCTCCAGACCTACCAATGTCAAATTACATTATGCTATACTAGAAAATCAAATATTTCAAATACTGGCACAGGTGATGCAGTGAAACATTCCAGTAAATATCTATTGTTGATCATGAGCACAGGGCTTCTTACTGAAGCTTTTTGAATCTTTTAACATGAAACACAGGCTTAGCTGTAGTTAAGAGTAAAACTTGCATTTCTAGCGCCAACCAATGTATTCATGCAACTCTTTTACATATACACAAAAAGCAAAAATTGGTATTTTTGCTTCAGTACGTTACTCTAGTAATTCCATTTCTTGACTGTGGCCAGCTGGGAAATGCTGAATTCAGTCCAAACTCTGCTGTTAATGATCGCTCAGAGGCCATGGTACTTTCCATGAGGCTCTCAGCAATTATGTGTCTGGTCTCAAACAGCAACATATAAAAATAACAGTCTCAGGGCCCTGCCCAGATTCTGCCTGGAAACTTTTACTGTTGAAAGATTTTCCATTAGTGAAAGATTTGGCCAGGCAGGAAGATGACTCACTAATGCCACCCTCACCAGAGCCAGAATCAGAAAGATTGCATGCTGAGTGCACAAGAATACATAAGTCTGAACTCACCTGAGCTAGCAAATTGCCAAAAAGAAAACAGCCTTAACAGAAGCAGAGATGTCTGTGTCCAAGCACATGGTCCTGCAGTACAGCAGAGACCAGCAAGACTGCTCTTTGCTCATGGACAAGAGCTAAGCACATACTCCTCCACATCACCAGGAAAAAAAAGAAGCTTCCCAGGGCAGGTGTTCCTCTTCTACATCATGATGGTAGTAAACTATCAAAGGGCCTCACAGGTGAGCTTTACTTATTAGCTCCTGCAATTAGGAGACCCAGAAACAACCTTGGCTCTTCAACCATAAATAAGAAAATACATTAAAGAACCCAAGCTGTCAGATCATAACCTTGGAAAGGAGGAGAATGTCACTTTTAACTCAGCTGTGTGCATCTCCTTGTTCCCCCATCACATTTCCCACCCATATCACACATCTGCAGCCCCCTGCCCCAAGGATTTTTTTAATATCTTCATCATCTTGGGTGGTCACCTTATATCTGTGTACTAAATGCACCCTGTTCTCAAGTACAGTTATGTCAATACATTGTAAAAAGAAAGCTACAGCCTTAATATCTGTGTCTGTGTCATCCCTCTCTGTGTGTCTAAGCTAATCCATGGTCATTTCAATCAGGAAGTCTCTCTCTTAAGGAAGTCTTTCCTTAAATTAGCATTGAGAATCTCAACCTCTCACAAGCACTTAACTTTGCCTTGTAAAAACCCTCTTAGAAATGTTAGAGGGAATCTCCCTTCACCTACTTGCATACTTAAAGGAATTCTGCAGCAAGTTAATCACCTAGGAGGTCCTCTACCACTCTACTAAGTCTGTAACCAGCTATATATACACATAAACACACCAACAGACACACATCAACTACTGCAAAAATCACCTTAACCACTTCATCTTCTAAAATGAATCAATTTCTTTTGGTGAAGGAGACTGTATGAATCACTGCTGTCAGCCCATTGACAGAATCCTTAGCAGACACTTACTCAATTGAATAAAAATGTAGAGACCAACAGAAGTCGAAAGTAAAATAATAATTGTCTCAGGTCCTTTTTTCTCAGTCCTCCTAAATCATAGCAGCACAAAGGTTTCTGTAGCTCCAATTTTTCTATCAAACTATCAAATCCATCTGAGACCATTTTAAGCTGTGCATTGTTATACTTCACAGACTGATGAAGCTGCAAACAAACAGCCACAAATCTTTATATTAAGTTATTGGAGTAATTTCATTTTAAGTTGCTTATCAGTTCTAGCATGAGGACTCAACTATCTAAGCATTTTCCTATAGGCATACTGTGCTCAGGACTCTCTTTGAAGGTTCCCAGATGAATGTTATGTGAAAGATGCAAGCAAGCAAGAAGAAAATATATGGCCCAGAGTCTGCCCAACCACTTCTAAATGCTCATGTTCTGAAAAAAAAGAAGCAGAAAGCTTAGAGACATATATATTGCTTCTGGCAGAAGTGCTTCATTAAAAATAACCCACAAGAGCGAAACAGGATCAATGATTTCTTACTGAAAAATAGGTCTTAAACATTAATTCTTCAAGCCTTTTGCTGAAAACTTTGCCTTTAAAATTTCTGCACTGCACATAAATGAAGCCTGGCTTCTGTCATAAGAGTAAAACAGGGCAGGGTTACTTGAAAGTTCAACATCCCAGCAGGTTTTTTTGTTGTAGTTTTTTACTTGTTTGTTCTTAGGTCTATTCGTTTGCTTCCTTCTTGTCTTCACTCTAAATATATTCCCTCTTTACTGGATTCCCAGCACCACCATCACTTTTAAGTCAAGGAAAAGCCCTTCATTTTTCATGTGACACATCCCTCTGGCTCATTGTTCTTTCTAGTTTTTTTATATTAATATTGAACCCTATCAAAGACCTGCATTTTAAAAGTCCAGAGTACAACAGATCTGCATTCAGTCACTGAGTTGATTCTGCCAACACAAGCATAAATTCTGCTTTAAAGATATCCTACACATGCAATGAACACAGCACTAGCCTAAAATTACAAAAGTCAGAGAGGCTTTGGCATAGGACTCAAAAGAAGGAGCACCACTGACTTACAGCATTTATCACATTTGTTCAATATCCTTCCCTCCATCTGCAGCTCTCACAAACACCCACTAGAGCTTTATAACCACATCTATTTCAAAATCTTTATCCTACGCTTTTCTTTCCTCACCTTGGTCTTTTCAATTCTACTCTGAGAAGGCTTTCATATTACTTTTTGTCAAACAATGTTACTGTTTCACCATGATTCAGTTTCAAAGCCATTAGATGAATCTGACAATGTTGTTAAATCTTTTTCAAAAACAAAACAGAACAAAACACAAAACTTCTGCTCTTGAAGCCTTTGTATTTTTCCTGAATTCCCAATGATACTTCCCTATTTTATTCGTTCTTGTCTGCTTTTGTTTCCAGTTCTACAAAGATCACGTGTAATTCACTAGTTTCTACCTGTTTTTTTCATTTTCCAAGCTACACCAAGAAGTGATACTTTAAAGAAAATTTTGAATTTATAGACCAAGAAGAATATTTCTGTTAGGACTTCAGAAGAAGCCCAACCATCTGCTCATTTCAAATAATATCATTCTTCATACCAATAAAATTAATTGGGTAAACTAATTTCAGCCTTTTAAAATAACAATCAATCCCAGAGCATTTACTTTGTGTTGCTCACAGAGTATTTTAATGTACCATGCTTTAAATAAAACATTGGTTTCCATATAAATTGATGTTGGTCTTTAAAAAGATGTCATTATCTCCCTCTTTTGACTGGATTATCCTTCTCAATAAATTTAATATTTTAAAATGTCATACACATTTCAGCAGTGTTTTCTTGAAAAGGTTTATTGCTGCATAAGGTTTAATTTCAATGAGGACGCTGCACCAGAGACAGAGAGAAAGAAATGAAAAGGGGTTGGGTGCAGAAGAACGTGAAAGAATCTATTATCCAAAAACATAATAAGGGAAGATTGAACACACAGACTAGGATATACATGTCAAAGTAGAAAACGTGATTTCCAATGATACATATTTTATAAGTACCTTTTTGGCTGAGGTGAATTTTCAGAAAAAAAAACCCCTGAAATCAAGCTGCAAAATAAAATTAAATGAGAGACAAGGAAATAAAACAAACAGAAAAACAATGCTTTTTCTGAGCATCTGCTGAAACCCTGAATTCAAACTTTCATATTGAAAGTTAGGATAAAAAATAGGTTGGATGAACAGATGTTAAAACTTAAATAATTTTAAGGTGAGAAACTATACAAGAAATACAATTTGAAATAAGAAAATGCATCTCCCAGAAACCTTATGCAACGTTGAATTCTTGGGGAAATATCAAATAATTTTATTCCATCTACAACTGCTCATGAAACAAAAGCAAAAGAACTAACAGACAAAATGAAATTCTTTGAGAATAATCAGTAACAGTATCCTTTGTCTTTGGAACTGTAACATCAATTGACAAGCAGGTGAATAAGAAGCGAGAATGCAACTAGATTTCAATAGTCCTGAACCACTTTGTCCTACCTGTACATCCCTAAGAAAGAAAAGGAAGCGCATGCTATGCTGTGCTGAAAAAAAGGTTTGGATTTTTGGTTTAGTTCAGTTTTTTAGAGGGGGTTTAATGCTTTTTTAGTTGGGTTTTTTCCCCTTTTTTTCCTCTTTTTTTTCCCCCCCCTCTAAGAGCCCTTGTTGGAATGGCCTTTCCGGGCAGGGGGGTGGATGAGTGCTGCCAACCCTCTTTTCTGTCTTTTATCTAGTTTATTTGGGCACATGCAAAGAGACTGCACCAGCAGTGTACGCACAGCTTAAAACTATAAAGCTGTTATTTATTTATTTATTTATGGGTGTGCACACAAAGCAGCAATTTTAGGACTTGCTGGGCTATTCACTACCCTGATGAGAGAATCAAGTGATTTTTGCCAGCCAGGCAGACACAAGCTCAGGGGAGATGGGTCAGTCTCTGGAGCTCCCTGGAGCAGATACCCTGTGTGACCAAGCTGCCACCCCTCCATCACCTCAGATGGCACCAGGGACCCGACTGGCTCACAGCTACATCTGCTGACCTCCGGCCAGCCTCTCCTCTTTCTTAGTTTATTTTCTTAATACTTTTCCACATTGATTCTTCTCTCAATTCTGTGAGGTACTAACAATCCTTGCCTCTGCAATTCAGCCTCTGGCTGTAATTTTACCCCTTTTTCTTGTTATTTTTCTTACAGGCTCTCTCACAGCTTTTTTCTTATAACTTAACAATTTTCTCAGACATCTGACCCCAAGTTATGGAGCTGGGTTGTGTTTGAGCAAGACCTTGGATCCCTGGAAGACTCACAGCTCAATGGGGTTGTTCAGAAAGAAGTTCCAGGGCAGACACATGCAGAGGGTGTTACAGTGTATAGAGAAATAAATACCACAGGAGTAAAATTGTCATTTGAAACAAGTGTCTGCATCCAGCCCAATCCAGAAATAAAAATACCTCAAGTGTTGCATTGGAGGAAAAAAACCCAAGAAATGAACCAACCAAAGAGAAATCAACCAACGCACACACTACAAAACAAACAAAAAACCCACCCAGCGGTTAAAATATCTAAACACTGCCGAGGCTCATACGTACCACATATGTACTTGAGCTTCAAATGTCAGCATTTATTAAGTTATCAAACTTCCTTGCCAAAACAATGTGCCACAAAGGACTGACACTCTCCTTACCAGCCCTGGAACGCTTTTGCCCTTCAGTAATTTCAGTACAATATTGGAGCTTACAGTGTTATTTGTCACCTTACCCTCATTGCTTACCACTGAAAAAGTAATCTCAGACACATTTTCTTATACTTACAAAACCCAGATGTTAGCAAAAGAGTTAAATATAGGCATTCTAGAAGCGCATTTTTTGCCGTTCCTTATGACCTCATCCCTTGTTGAAAATTGGTTAATTCTTTGAAGCACCTGTTTGGATTTGTTAGAAATCGTATTTCCCTTCTCTTGTCATTTCATCTTTACTTTAATTTTTGGAATTCCACTGCCCTTTTGCCCTGTAAATCCACTTACCATTGCACACCAAAGCTCTTGGAGTACCTCACATGCTGTGTGATAAATCCCATTTCTTAATATCTAGACAAGATACTTTGGTTCCACTTATTTGGACAAAGCAAGTCTAATTCTGTGCTTTCATACATCCTTAAATCTGGGGAATTATTGTTCAGCTGGTTAGAACATGGTATTGGTAATGCCATGGTTGTGGGTTTGATCCCTGGATGGGCTGTTCACTTAAGAGCTGGACTCAAGGATCCTTGTGGATCCATTCCAGCTCAGAATATTGTGATTCTGTGAAGTATTTCATGTAGTACCACCAGAAAATAAAGGTCTGTTTTCTACAATTAAAATCTGAATGATCTGAAGACTGATATGCAGAAAACAAATCCAAAGCTAGAAAATAAATACTACCACCAGAAAAAATAAATTACACGTTCTTGAACTACCTTATCCTACCTCTTAATCAGCTTCTTGAAATGTTTTCAGAAAGCAGGAATAACCTTTTTCATCATGCTTCTTAACTGCACACACAGGTTCTCTGATGCAAAGTTAAAAGAGTTTACCCACTGTAAGATACACAGCTTGAGATGTGTAATTACTTCAATGGCAGCCAATATGAAATCCAAGTACAAACCTACTTCTGGCAGTCCTAAGAAATTACAAAGTCTAAAACATCAAGATACATCTCAGGATTCTTTCAGAATCAATAATCAGTTAAGATAAGATGTAAATATAACAAGAGTCAGAAATGTGGCTTTCCAGACAGAAATTAGTATCTTCCCTTTATTTTCAACTTGAAATTCAGAGCTTAAAAGCAAGGAGAAATACTTTTCTTCTGTAAGACTAATTGGCCTCTGAAAAAGTTACATTGACAAAAACAACAGAAACACTTCAGAGATTCAGAATAACAACGTACCTTTTGGAAAGCTACCCTGCCTGTGCTCTTTAATACATAACTGATGAGATTGCTGTTATGTTCAACACATGCTCATGAGTTTTCCTAAATCTCAGCAGCATTTATTTATTTTAGCCTCTGCCACATTACTTGATCAATAACATGAGGGATTTCATTTTTTTACCATATTAGCAGCCCTTTTAGAACAAACATTTTAAAAACATATGTAATTATTTCCCAAAATGCCTGTAATTTTGTTCTGATTCTCTTTGTGACCACTGCATGAGTGAATTAAAATTATATATCACAGCTCTACTTGCAAACCTACAATTAGTATTTCAATTTTTAAAATAGTCTAGAGAGGTTTTTCATAATTCAAATTTGCTATCCTTGCTACAGAAGGATGGAAATGTGAAGCCTTGCTGGCCATCATTCTATAGCAAGTATCTCCAAATCACACATCAAAATACACTTCCAATTAATTGTGGTGTCATAGCTTCTCAGAGAGTAGGGGCTATCTGGATCTTACTTCCATATGGTTTATGAAAACAAAGGAGGAACTATGGTCTCATTTTTTGTTGCTCTGGAAAATCAGAAAAACTGAAGTTTAAATTAATGTTGGTAACTTATCACCTAAAACCTCCCAAGCAGCAAAACCAACCAGTTTTAGCAATAGCAACCTCTCCTTGCTATTATCCCATATATTTTGAGAAGGGAAAGTCAGGCTTTGCATCTTACAGTAAGACAGAAAATAAAGTGATTTAAAACTTGGCTAATTTAGGTAGTTTCATTTGCATGATGGTCAGCAGCACTAAAGCACTGTCGACAAGCAGTACTGGTTTACTTGTTCTTTAATCAAAAAACGTTTTTTAACAGCAAAACTTCAGTGGCTGTAAGGGATAATAATGATTTCTGAATTGCAAGCAGATGAAAACAACTGCAAGGCAAGACTTCACCATTAAGCATTTTACAGATGCAGTTGATAACTGTCAAGTTTGAGATTTTAATATCACATAGATACCACACACAACAAAGGAGCCAAAATTTCCATAAGAAAGAAGTAATAACTACTAAAATGTTTTTTGACAAACTGTTATAGTTCTTAAGCCAACATGTCTTTAGCACATGATCCAAGTGAAAGAAAATAATTCACCTGTGTTACTACAAACTCTGGTATCACATTACACATTTAAGGCCACACTGGGTTAGAACAATAAGTTTGCATATTGTACCTCATCACATTTACAGGACAAAACCCAGGTCAATTTGTAAAGAAAATATGCTTCTGTCTGTTAGCCCAATGCAGTAATTTACAAGCACTGGCAAAGACAGGAAAAGCTATTATCACACAGTTTGGGGGCTGGCTGTTTTTCAAACATAACCTTTTAAAAGTTCTGCTACAATTCTTTCCTCATTAACCTCTAACTTTTCCCAAAGTCATCATTTCCTATATGGAGAAAGGAGCAAAAGACAGGAAGTCTTTTTTTTCCTGTTAACAGGCCTATCTCAACACTGATCACTCCACTTCTACGGATTCCTGAGGCTCACACAGCTGGAAACATCAACAAACACTGAGAACACAGAGAAATAAAGAGAATTCAAATTTGCAAATGTTTCACTCATGCTCATCTCTTACCTCATCTCTGGGGAAAACTTAAGGGACTCTGAAATAGGGTCAGCAACAGCCAATATGCAACCAGGAACTGCCTATGGCAGCCCAAAATCACCACTTCCTTGTCAGAGACATTTTTCTACTGAGTTTAAATTGTTGACATATTAGACTTTCATAGCAGTTACTTACTGTTACTTACTTACTTACTTAAATTCCTGAGGAGCAGGAATTTAAAGATTGCTTTTTCTATTTTCTACTAGTAACATAACTGAAAACAAAATGACTTTCCTTTTTAATTTTACAGTCACTCAGACTTAAACAGCTTCTCCTTTGTTTCTGTGATGATGGCAACATGTTTCATTTTTACATGCTTACAATTATTTATATGGCAGAGCCCTTAATAGTGTTAATTTTGTCTCATTTTGTAAAAGCCAATTGTACTCACAATATTCCATTTCTGAAATTTTTAGTACAGGCATTTTAATGACATGTTCATAATTTTATGAGTGTCACAATTGGCAGCAAATTACACAAACGATACGGAAAACCAGGAATTCTTGTCTATTTTTCAGCTCAGTTTTAACCATCTCACTAGAAGCTCTGGGAACAGACCCAACTCTTACTTTAGTTCTTAAACGTGCATCTCATATTTTATCTTGCCAGGAACAAAATGCCAACAATTCAGGCAGAAGCTCTCAATATTGAACACATTCCCTATTTCTATTGATTGCTTGAAAAAACCCCAACCAAACTACTTTAGGGGCACCCTATAAATGCAGAATATCAAGATGAGGAAATTCAGCCCCACCAATACAGTCAATAGGCTTTGGAATTTAATCAGTGATGTCTTCCATGAGTGGCAGAGTAAATAATTGCAGGTACCCTCCTATAGTCGTAAACACCGTTTGCAGATTCATTTTAGCCTTCACTGGAATAACACAGCAAGTAAATCTCCATCAAGTCACTCAGCAATCCCTTCGAACTTTTTTTAGCCCTAGCAGCCCCAGGTGAAAGAAATAATTTAACAACAGAGCACTCCATCTGACTGGGAAATCATTGCCTCATTGATTTTTTTATCACTTCATAATATCACACCAATATTTCTTAAGGAAAATTTACTAAGCCTTGGAATGGCAGAGTGCACTGAGCTCAGCCAGGTGTGCAATTCTATTGACATCTCATGTGTTTGAGGTTCAGATTAGAGAGACTTATTTTTCTAAATAAGATAACCTCTCACAGAAAATAATTATGATTTCATTTTGCAAGTCTTGTATCTTACATGTGTCATTTCAGTTAGTGATCCATGTATTCTTTATACTTCAAACACTACCCAGCCCTGTTCCAGTGGCAACAGGTTTCCTAGGCTTTTTAAGCTTGAGCTAGCAGCTTAAACAGGTATGGGGAAAAAAAAGTCAGCTTTATTTTGAAAAGTGAATCACCACACCCTCTTAAAGCTTTACCTTTCCCCTCTTCAGTCACTACAACTCAGCACTCACACAAATAGTATTTCTCATAGCAATGCCTACCAGATCTCCTAAAGGAAATCTTGACTTGGAAGCCACTGAGCAGAGGAAAAGTCAAGCTAAACAGGATCAAAATCTATCATAATCAAGACAGTCAGTTCTCTTGCTCTCCAGTTATCAGGAATGAAGTGACACCTCATCTCCCATTTTTGAAACCATTAGAAGGCATTCAGCCACAGCTGCCTGACAGGCTACTTCCAAGCTCAACAGAACTTGTTACTGCCCTGGACTGTCAAAGAAACTTTCAAAAGTCTGCTTTCCAAGAAGCTTGAGTGACTCTCCTTCATCTCAGCTCTTTTAACTGATTTTTTAAGAGCTCATTACTTTTATTCTTTCATTCTTAGTTAAGAGGGTCTGTTCTATTAAAACAAGTTACTGTGGGAAGTTTGGATATATAGCTAAACTACCCCTGCTGGAAAATATTATATTCTGAGTAATTAAGTGCCTCAATTTCTGCTACTAGGAATTTATTCCTTTGAGTGTAAGCCTCCAATAAAGAAAAGAAATCCAAAAGGAAGTACCACATGAACAAAGTACCACGAAAACCTACTACAGAAGGCCCCAAAATTGTCCTTACTTCATTATTGAGAAATACTGATAAAAATCCACAGTGAATTTCAAGATTTTTTCAGTTACTTAAAATTTGGACAAATGTGTGTGCCTATCTATCCAAAGTTATTATATTATATTCCTCATTTACAACCTCCAAGACAGCTAACAAGGCTGAAGCACTTGTATACAGCTAAATTAGTTTAAAATACACAAACACAGAGAAGAGTTAGGAAGATGTTCCTTTGAAAAAGCAGACAGAAGTTTTTAATGGTTTATCAACAATAAAATTTTTATCAAAAACTAGACTGTATCAAATTAAGGAATACATTCCCACAATGATTAATTTTCAGATTGCTCCCAGTAAGCCAAATAAATTACATTTTGGACACTTATCAAAACAGTTTCTACAAAAGATTACTGTCCCTTTAGAATAATTCATTCATAATTGTCATTATCATCCCACTAATACAAAATTGCCAGTCTCTTGACCATTCTCCTCTTAAGTCTCTAAGGTTTCCCTGAAAATTCAACTTTATAATCCATTTACTTGAAATGGATTTTTCTGTTTACGGTCTGTCCAAAAGCTTCTGAAAATACGCTCCAAAAATAAATGCTATCTAATAAAATCATACTTCCATGTTTTCTCACGACAGCCTACAGACACACTGTATTGAAATGTAACCTACTGAGTATCCAGTAAGGTTTACCAAAGTAAATAAGCACAATCCTGATGTGTTAATTGTAAACCACCCTTCCTTTCTTGTAGAATTAATGTGAGAGAAAGGCTCAATGGCTCTCCTCTCTCACCTTACCTTGATAGAAAGCAATTTCCTTCGTGTTTCTAGACCTGATAAACATCTAATAATGAAAACACTCATTTGTTCTGAGCTGTTTTTTAACTGGGAAGGAGCACATACAACCAGTCCAATTAGAAGGAAAAGCCTGTGTCAAGATCTGAACGCAAGTGTAACATTAATAACAAGCACATACAACACGTAGAGTAGCAGTTCCCATGGCAACCATACGTCTCACTGCACATCTAATAAAGTAGAGCTTTTCTTCACATGAGTGCCAAAAGCACAGATAACATGCCAATCACTGGGATGGTATGTATTTATATGTATTTATACACACATCCTGTAGCACATTAGCATGGAACTTGCTAACTGTATTTCATGCCGAAGCTGTTCTCTCCCCCATGACCAGGGAAAAAAAGCCACCACAGAAAAGTGTTTATCATGTTACACAACATTTCTCAACTATTTTGACACGCCTGTCATGATTGTGTGACCTTCAAACCTCCGACACTCTTTAAATATCCCCTGATGCTTGTTAAAAGGGTCAGAGTCAAGATTTCACAGTAGCTGCTATTACTGCATGCCCTGTCCTCTTTGCAAATGCAACTTCACAGTTCACTTCCATAATTTCTGCTTCCTAAGACTCTCCCTGCTTTCTCTTGTCAGCTTTTTTTTCCCTTTGACAAAACAGTATTTCAATTAGTATTTAATCAAAAAAGTGAAACCTCTCAAGTTTATTCACTCTGAGAGCCCACTCTTGGGGAAGGAACTCCTTAATATTGACACTCTACCCTCATTTCACTGCTAAATATCTGCTTTCTCTATAGCTGTCATCCCTCCCCAATGCCTCTTCCAGTCTACTTGAGGAATATGTAAAACAGTTTAATGACTAGAAAGAACTCTTTGAAGTCTGCAGGACCCCTACTGATCCAGTCCATGCTCAGCCACACAAGGACTGGACTAGTACATGCTGGATGACCAACAGATCCCAAGCACTGCACAACTTCTGTCTAGATGTTCACTCAAAACCACACATTTTCATCCCACTTATGATAAACTCTCCTGTCTACAAGCCCAAACCAGAATTTAGGAGAAAAGCTGTTTAGACCTGTCAAGAATAGGAAATGTGAGACTATCAGAAAATAAACAGCTACAAAACAGCAGAATATTTTTGTCCGTAAGTACAAAGTCAAACAAGTTGATTCCCATGGGCAAAACCTCAAAACTTATTTCATCCACTGGCCTGAAAACAAACAGCACTAACACTTGAGATAACCACATGCTGTGGATCTTCACACTCCTGCACACTCATTAATGCATTCTCAGAAAGCATTCAGATACAGAACTATGACTAACCTTCCCTGGGATTAGAAACAAGTATGTGGCCAATTTTTGACTTTTCAAACTATTTATTGATAAAAATCATAGCCTCAAGCCAACAGAGATGGAAGAAGTCTTTGAGGAGACATTTCTGACAGATTTGTATAAAAAACAGTGCAATCATCTCTCCTAACATCTGTGCCCTTAAGAAGCTGAAAATGACAATTTATAAAGTATACAATATCATATAAAACTTATCCAAACAAAGAAAAAGAAGGAATAAAATGACATGGAAGTGCTCTTCACTCAAAGAAATTGAGGAATGAATTGTGCAAGTTTTCAACACAAAATACATGTTATTACAAAAAATATTACTGGGTGTCTGAAAGGAATGATGAAGAGAGTCATTCCAAACAAGGAAAAGTAACAGAATTAGGAAAGAAAACTTTAAAAAAAACAAAGATTTTTTTTCCATTTGCTATTAGAAAGCTTCAGATAAGGCACATAAAAGATAACATACATATAGTGCAGTTGTACTCAGAATTTAGTGGTATTTCTAGTATAGCAGAATATGTGTACTATGAATATAGTAACAGATATTGCCAAAATGCATATACTGCATAAAAGAACACCCAGATGCAGATTTCTACCGTCATTATACTTACTTTTTTTGTAAGCCATTCTCCCCATTTCCTTTTTTTAAATTTCATTAACATCTTTCTCACCACTCTTCCGTGTAATTTTCCCCATTTTCTGACAATTTTCCCCTTTCTGTACATGTTATTTGTTTACCTTCTCCCACATTAACCAGGTAAAAACACTTGCAAAATAAATAACGATACAAGATGTTCCTTTAGTGAATGTCATAGGAGGATTACAAAGCTGTTCTCTAAATTCAATTAAACTTAACAACATTCCTCTGCCTGCTGCAAAAGATTACAATAACGAGCTTAAATATGGAAAAACTGAAACCTAGACAAGAGAGAATCTGTTCATAGCTCCATAGCTCCCAAAAGAGAAAAAAAAACCCACAGCTGATATGTTGATTTGGGCTGCTGATGCTTCAGACTTTCCATTTTTTTTTTTTTTTCTTTGCAAATTCACTGCTTCCTTCCCTCCTACACACTCTGCTGAGCCCCAGAATTCTTGTAGCATGTTGTAACATAACGGGCATGGAGAAGGTGGCTATGGAATTCCAGACTACAAACCCAGGACCCGACACACTGCCAGAGCTAAATCTGAGTTAGAGGGTCCCAATTCAATAACAGATGGACAAACCATGGAGGATGTAAAACATATATTAAAGATACTGCTCTCAAAGAAGGAGAGGCACAAGAGGGCTGCCAGTCAGGCCTTGCAGGGGTAGGGTACAGTCAGAAGACCTCAATGAGGAAAGGTCTGCTCCCTATTTCACACTTAGTTCTACCAGCATAGTCACAATGACCCCAACAATAGCTCAGCTGGCATGCAATAGTCTAAAAAGCCAAGAGCCTACCATTACAGAAACAATTAGAAGTGAAAATAAGATATCAAACAGCTTCAAACCTGTTTGATCCAAGCATTTGATCTGAGAATTTCTCCATATTCTATTTTAGTTTATTTTCTATTAATTTAGGTAAAAAGAAATTTTAAAAAGGAAATCCTTAGAAACTCCAGCTTCAGCAACTTAGAATCCACCTTTGGATTAACTGAGTGGGAAATTTTCAAACAGGAAAGTGAAGAGCTAATAAATCTATGCAAACTGGTGAAGAGTTAGGGAAATCATTATAAGCTTTACTGTGAAACTTCCAATAAAAATACATTTAATACTCAGTGACTCTCACCTCATAAATCCCATGAACTAGATCTTATTAGAAGGGAGATGATCTTCATTCAGTATTGACACTTGGTCAGAAGAAACTGAGAGGAATGAGAGACTTTATCCAAAGGACTACAATCAGACAGATATTTCTCCTAAAATGAAATTAGCCGACAACAAAGAATCCAAACTTTCTTAAAATGGATTTAAAAGGAGGAAAAAAAACCCCTAAAGCTTTCTACACTCTGGCAAAAAAAAAAATATTTATCTATTTGATTATTCTAATATTATTCTTCAAAATTAGAAAATTATTTTGACTCATCCAGCAAACACAAAGAATTCACAACAGAACCATGACTGAACCCATGGGTGATGTCAAAAATCAGAACTGGTATGTCTTCTTTCACTGACCTTTGTGTTCTGTTGCCACGTCTCATAGCATCTTGATTAATGTCATTCATAACTGAAGGAAGGAGCCACATCTATGAGCAGGAATCATCTCCTGTAAGGGCAGTACGTTTGACTTTCAAGCGAGAGCAAAAATGGAGCTTTGCTTTTTCTGTCTAATTAGCCCATTGATTTTCCAGGAAATACCATTCATCTAGTTCCATCCTGTCCGTGTCCTCTTAGCCAGAAATGTAATTAAAAAGCCAGTTCCCTCAGGTAGTGGTAAAACTAAATGGAATGTGGGATCTCACAACACAGGACATTTCCCAAAGCTAGTAGAGAGCAAAGAGATGTTAAATCTTTTTGATGCTCTGAGTATTATGGATCAAATTAATTCCTAAGGTAGCTGTGTGGAAGTCACGGTAATTTGCCCCAAGGGCAGACTTACAGAAGATTTAGCACTGTCATAGTGTTTATGATTTCCTGAATTGCAAACCAATGGCTGACATAACGCAGGTTTAAAGTTTTGAAACTTCTGAAATGGGTATTTGTTGCTCTGGAAGAAGAAAACATATTCTTACTCCAATAAAAATGTCACTGCTATGGCCTCTGAGAAGACTAATATATTCAACTATAACAATCCACAATCTGAAGTTGCTTAGTCTTTTTTGCAATGTTTAAAAAATAGACGGGAGCACAGATAAAGAATTAGCATTAATGTTATTAAAATTATGGGAAACAGGGGAAGAAAAGAAGCTGTCTAAATTAATATCTTAAGTATTCAGTTAACTTGAAAGTGAGATAGTACCTGAAGTGAAAGACCAAGTTAGAGTTCTTCTAGTTCACACTCACTACTTGACTGTCAATTTTGTAAGGTCCAAGTTTTCTGGGATCCAGTTGATGTTTCCTTGCATGGCTTCCTTCTTAAAAATTAGGATTCTGATGCTGAATATAAACGCATTCTATCACCCAAAGCTTGCAGTCAAGGGCAGAAAGCCTTAATAATATCTTTTAAGGAGCTGTGATATTTGTTAGGAGAAAAATAAGGTATTTCTCCCACCTATAATCTGTCCCTTACAGGCTTACCCTACATGACACAGGTTTGTATGACATGGGACAGAAAAAGTGAACACCACATTGCAAAAAAAAAAAAAAAAAAATCGCACCAGTTATGTATGGGACAGCTTTATAGTATTTACAGAATTTTTCTGTATTCCTTTCTTAATGCTGCCTATGTTTTTTATGGCTCCTGAACACTCAGCAGATTTTTTATGGAATTCCTGATAATGATGGAGAATGCAGGAGGTCTCTGACAAGCTACCTTTGATTAGACCTTCTAAATGCATCAGTTTTTCAATTATTATTTTTGAGCTATTAAAAATAAATCAGTAAAACAATTTTCAGATATTACAGCTCTTTCCCCACATTTCTGTTCACTTAGTAGCATTCAAGTCACAGCCCAAATGAAAAAGACTGTTTCAAGGAATATTTTCAAGATGGGAACTATAAGCAGCTCTGAAACATATGGTGATAATTGTGTTTTCCAGCTCTCAGAAGTTGAATAACTACACAATCCTTGAGTTATGAAGGGACAAAAACATTCCAGCTAAATATCATTCACACATCTTTACCTGTAGGGTTCAGTGTAGTGTCTAGTTCATGTCATTCTGGCTGCTCACTGTATTACTGATCCCTACAGCTCCTTTTTAGTAAAATGATATGTACTGCAATCAGATTCCCAAGTTCAGGTGTGTTTTCTGGTGCTGCCTTCTCCCCATCAAGACAAGCTGCTTGCTCATCTAGAGACCAGAAATATTCAACGCCACATCCTTGCCAGTTTGCACCAAGAGGTCAGAGTGTATTTTTGTATTCTCATCGGAGGGTACGCTACATCTGTGCCAAGCATGAGCTACATGACACAGGTACTACGCTACACAGCAGATGTTCCTGGCTGCTTCCTCGTGTGTTCCAACAAAATTTCCATCGGTGTAACCAAGAGGGAGCACACAGATTTCTGGTACTATTCAACACTCAGTCCCCTTCAGGGATCCGAAAGAAAGAACAAACATAGATTGACTTACTTACAACAATTACACTGCATTCTGTCAAACTGGCATTGACATTCTAAGACAATCACATATACATTTCACATGTGCAGTGTTATTGGAAAAGACACGTTGTATCAGTGGATAACAGCCTAAGTATCCTCCTGGTAGCTGCAGGACATTTGTGCAGAACCTGTACCATTTCATTCTATAGCTTTGTATACATGATGCCCACCAAGTTTGGCACAGAGGCTTTTACAAGTCTAAGAAAATAAAATTGTTAATCTATGTGATTCTTAAAAGGAGTTAAAAGTATAGTTTTAGGTACCACATCTGCTCTAAATGAGAAAAACAACTGAGTAACACTACAGGCACAGGCTAACAGCTTTTTTATGATATACAATAAACTATGAAATCCAAAAAAGTACCTGTACAGAATCTCTCTCTCAATAGTTACACTGGTTTTACTAAGATTTTTTCTTTAGTTGCCTCATTTAGGAGAAGTCCCTCTTCCAAAAGAAAGTGTTTAAATGCAGTACAAATTGCCTGAATAAGTGACAGGCATCCTTGGACTGCATCCAGGGGCAGCAGGGGCATCTGGAAAAGTGGAAGTCAAAGACTATTAGCTACATTAGAAGATTTTAAAAATAAACTGACATACAAATCTAAGTGGATTTTAATTTCAACTTGCTGTAAAGAAAGGCAGCAAAGTCTTTCAGAACTGTGCAATTCATGTCACATTCCATCTGCCTGAGATACATTAATTGGGTATTAGCCAACTGAAGAGCACCCAACACTTTAACCTCGTGTCAGCAATAGCCAAAGCAGGGTTCCTGTGCTTTGCCACTCAAAGTGCCTGCTAAGAACCAACTGCAAAGAACACAAATAATCTATGAACATACTGTTTTTCCCCTGCGTTTGTCACATCCCTTAATGTACCTACTGGGGACAGAGCAAAACCTTGGCGGGATGAAAGGGCAGAGAGGACAGTACAGGTCCAGGGAAACAACACACAAACAAAGTTCTGGCCTCAGTGGTTCTAATTCAATGCTTTTCTGTCTCTAATAGGATCGATTTATTTCACTCTAGTAAGTTTGCAACAGTGAAAGAGCTACGAATTTCTCCTTTCCTTGCTGCTCAGTCTGTAACATACACATGTATATTTTTCATTTCAGTAGTTTTCAATTACACCACTTTGCTCTTTGTCTTCTGAAACATTTCTTTTTCTAAAATCTGATATATAATGCATAGCTCGGAGCTAAGTATTTTTCTATAATACGATTAGCTAACACAGTCTTTTCAACAGAGCTTTTTCATTGCTGCTGCTAAAGGAGGAATATTTTGCCTCAAAAATCCCTTTTGCAGTCTGCTGTTGGACTGACCACCATAGAAAAGAAATCTGAAAATGAAGAAACTAGAAAGCTTCCAACACAAAGAATATTAAAAAATAGAGTTGAATATTTGCATGTTATATGACAAGACATCTTAATGTCAGATTTACATAATCTATCTGAAGATAAAGGTAAGTAAAAGTCATCTTTTATCTGATCTTTTTATTGACCTTCAAGCAGTGATGTAGAAACAATAAAAGCTTCATGACACTATTAAAATAAAGGTGTGCTGAATGCATAAATCCTTGTGATAATCAGTTAATGCCAAAAAATCTTCAGTCTCAGGCTTCCTGGTAGTATTTACCTTAGCTTTTTCCCCATGTCACTATATTTAGATTGCTGATGGCTGAATGCTCTTCTGAATAGGATCCCATATTTCTTGCTGGGCCCTAAAGCTCCTTAAGAGTCAAGGCAAAAAATTACTCTTGGAGAAACTCTATGAATAAGTTCTGATTTGAACTATTGACTAGAGACATCAGTGAACTTCACTGCTGCCTAGGAGTGTTTTGTCACGGGACAAGTTTACAGAAATGCTGAACCTGGGAAAGTGAGAGAACCTGATGGCAAAACCTCTCCTTCAGCATTCTGCACCATGCCTAAAGGCACATGCTAGTCTGTAGGCTGTATGGCCATACATTTATGAGCATAAATCTGATCTGTTCCAAGAGAAAAATAAATCTCCCTAACGAATTCTTCATCAAGGAAAGACTGAAGTTATGGGAAAGACAAATCTGCCTGCCAATTGGAATACAGTTTTTCTAGTGCAAACTTTATTTATATGTCTATAAATCCTGTCCCACAGGGAAACCCATCCAGCATTAGACTACAGCTGTCTTGAAAATCTAACATCATAAACATACAAGAGTGTGAGAAGCATCAGCTCTGAGATGTCATCAGTACCACTCTCAGAGCAAGGAATTATTTTACTGTAATAAAATAGTACTAGGTGAAAAAACAGCAGTGGAATATTATTTTGGATAAGCAGAGCTGAGGCTTAATTAATATAAGTCAAATTAGTGAGCCAAATATTCATTTTTGTTGAACATTACTTTATGCTGAATCTTTCCCCTTAAAAAGAACAAAACTCAAAAAAAGCACATTCTTGTTGTGCTTATGGCAGCACATGGAGTGGAGCAGGAATGGCAGTGTCATCCTTCTTAGCCTTATCACACTTTTGCTTGTAAAATATCTGCTAAACCTGCAGCATAAAATACAGCCATTGATAACACTTTGTTGAACTCCTTAAGTTAATAAGCTTATTGTTTATAAATTGTCTAAAATAGCATAAGCCACTAACTGATAACCGGTGAGCACTTAGTCTGAAAAACAACTCTGACTCTTGCTTGTCAGATATATTGTTACACTGAAAATACCTTACAGGAACACCTTTCAACAGTCGATATTGAAAGCCTGTTCTAGTATTACCATTAGCAACTAATTCAGAAACAACAGGACAATGTTCTCCACTCATGATGGTGACAACACCTACATAGTCTCTTGGGCTGCTTTTGCATTCTTAATCAGTATACCACAGATTCATGATCCCTTGGGATGACATCCATGCAATGTGACACTTAGGCCATACCCTTTTTGTCTGTGGAAAGCAACCTGTGTGCAATAGCAACGGGGCAGGAATGGAGGGCTTGTGAACACAGTGGAATCAGGACACTGCTGGATGCATAGCTGGACTCAGATCTGTGTAAAATAATTTGCAAAATGCTCTGAAGTACGTAGTACAAATGTCTGCCAGCTTATCTTTCTTTCAAGCAAATATCCCATAAACCCACTTGCTTAACAACAAAATACGATAACAATATTACATTCCAAACCAATTTATAAGTACTTGTAAAGACAATGCAGACATGTGGGATTAACTGGGAAGATCAGGAAGAAAAGTATAAAAGCGAAAGAACTTCAATACCCCATTATAGCTACATTTTATGAGTACTATAAACATGTATGAATGGAAATGTGTTCTTTCTTTAGATAAACAATAACCTCTCTCTTAGCTAAACTTTGTGGGCTGCAGAGTAATGCATTGCTGTACAGTAATACAGTCCAAATAAAAAGGCAGTATCCTTGTTTACTTTCTGATATCTATTGAGGTAAAATAAACAACCAGAAGACAAAAATCACAATAACTCATTTTACCAAGGTCATAATCTGCTAGGGTTTTAAGCATGAACCTACTGTGTAGTCTGTAACATTTAGTACAACGGTGAGCTGACCTCTAATTAAACAATCTAAACATCCAGACACTAAGCTGATAAACCAGACACAATGGCATTAAAAAGAGACATAACTACCTCCTAGCTCTAATATAATATACAAAGAATGATAGCAAAAAATGCATTCATTCTAATGTTTTAATGTAGCAAAAGTTGAAAATGCAAAATTTTGTGTAATTGACTATGTCACATGGAGAAACTAGTTTAGTTAAACTAAGGCACAGAAAAACCATAAATTAACATTTTTCTGATATTTAAGAATTTCAGCTAAAGAGCCTGTTTTTTTCCCCTTGCCTGATTTTCCCAAGTGAATTAAAATTTGAAGAGAGAAAATTATAACCATGATTGAAGAACTTGTTATTTTTCTGCTCCATTTGTGATTTTAAGGAGTTTTCAGAAAGCTTTTCTCCCATGAGATTTCTGATCATTTTTTCAAGATTCACAAGTCTCAGAAGGATAAAATTTGACATTAAAAAAAAATACCTTTAGTATGTTACCAAGCGTCAAAAACATTGTTACTTTTGCACACATAGAAGTTGCCTACTCTTTTAGAGGAGAGGGATAAAGAATGGAGTTTAAGGCTATAGAGTCCAAAGACAGGTAAGAATTAAACAACAGAAAAACTGTCCTTGTGTATGTACCATTTGTCTCCTCAAAAGGGCTGAGGTGACAGGTACAATAAAAAGAGTCTGCTCCAGCCAGACCTTGGCATTCTGGAGAGGGGCATCATTCTCAAAGGCAGCCATTAAGGAGGAAGGGGAACCAAAGGAACACTTCGGTGCATATGTTTTAAAGAGATTTAAACAATTTGGTTCAATTACTAAGAGTTGTTTAAATCTAAGCCACTCACACAGATGCCTTTTTTCGGTCAATGGAAGGAAAGAGGAAGCTGTGAAGGTCTTGAGTTGACATAATTTAAAACAGGATGAATTGCTGTTGGAATGTATCCACCTTTCCATTTATTTTTCAAGGGCTTAGACAGCTATATTGCATGATAAATTTAACATAAAGACCTTTATTTGAGTTGGTGAATGGATACAGTCCCCCCCAGCTGTTGTTATAGTAAGATAAAGATGTTATTCTTAGGTAAAGATGAGTGTGAACAAAGAAAGTATCAACATCTGGTTTGCAGCTCATAGGCTTCAACTCTGCTAAGCAGAAAAGCTCAGTGGGCCACTGAAGTTCTCCTTACACTGCTAAATGATAGGAAACTTCTTTTACTGGCCTACTTTATGGAGAAGAATTTCACTCCACAGATAATAATAGTGGGGAAAAATAAAAGAAAAATCCATTCAGAAACGCTGGAATTGGGAACCACTGATCTGTCAGCCCGTGGCCATGAACCTACAATGTGAGACTGGGCAGATCAAAAATAGAAACTGAAAGCATCCAAACTGTGTTGACACTTTTAATTTGATCTGGTGCTGAGAATAGGCTGCTTTTGAAGGGGCTGTGTAATTTCCCATATAAAAGGATAGAAAATGAGCAAAATGAGAAGCGTGCAGTTCTTTAATATGTTTTTACTTCCAGGGTATGAGATGTTTCAGCTCTTTTAGATATTTAGAAATACCCTGTTTAAAATGAAAATTTTAAACAACAATGTTCTCTACCAATTTAGCAATACCAAGAAAGAAATGAAAAAGCAGCTCAAAATGCACATGGGCCATAGGAAAATTAGGCTGAAAAGATCACTGAGAACCAGACTGTAGGTTATAAACTGATCTTTGAAGATTAAAATGCATCCTCTAATGCAGGCAAGTAGATTATCATTATCTACTCTAGATTTTGCTTCTTATTGAGAAGTTCCATTCCTTGCAGCACATAATTTAATCTTTTCCACCAATGTCTCTTCATCCTTTCACTGGCTTTAGAGAGAGCTACTGTACATTATGCATGACTTCTATATGAAAAACCCATAACTAAAGTTTCATGGTTAACCCTTCCATGGGGTGCTGTCAACAACACACAAGTTTTGTTTTGCTTGTCTTAGGTCTCAGATGAACTCGCCACATTCTGATTGAACAACCACATGTGGCCCTCTGGCTACTGAAAAGGAGAAAAGAGCCTGATTATTACTGATTATATTATAATCTCTTAAGGACATCAAAGTGCATAAGTTTCTTAAAGTGAACTTTTGATAAAAGCTGACAGAGGTCACTTTGTTTATTTTGGGAGGTTACTTCAGCAGTGACCTTGCAAACCCACTTCACTAACCACGTATGCTGGAAAAGAGAATATGCTTGACTAGTTTTTCTTATTTGATTTCTATCATGTTTCTTTTAAACTTCAGTAAGCCGTGTGCGTATACATCGTTCCCATTTTCCCATTCTCATCCTCCTCAGTATTAGAATTTTTGCCAATATCAGGCTCCTCCCATTTCCTTCAAAGTCAGAGGTGCTGTTTACTCCATGGGAAAGCAGCAATCACAACTTCCCAGAATCTGTGTTACCGAGGTGCTGCCTCCTGTGAGATGTCAGGTAAATCACTCAGGCTCCTCCCTGCCTCATGTTCCTCACCCACACAATGCCAATAATTCTTGGTACCTGCTTCAAGTGCCACAGAGATTAAGCAGATTTATTGGGGATGGCATTTGGGTTCCAAGGACAAAATGAGTTCTCTGTCTTACACTGACATTTTGGTTGATTAGGCGGCTTTGTTATACTGCTGTGAGCTGCCATCAAGTATAAGCTTTAATACAATTCTAATGTGAAACGTACCAAATTTGCTCTTATTTCATGGGTGAGAAGCATGCAACAGCTTCAGTCACTGCCATCCCTTAGCTTCAAAGAGCAATTTGGCTGGCAGCAGTTCATGGGAAAGAAGGGACAATAATCTTGAGTGTATGAAACAGCTGCCTCTTCCAGTGCTTCCCTAAGGGGATGGAGCACATGATTTCTTGGACATACACATGCTCCATTGACCAAAACAACAGCAGAGGTGTTTACTTCTAAATTTAACTTTTGCTTAAAATGTTAATTCCATGTTTTCTATAATTACATTTTTTACAGAACCTGAAGCATAGTCACACATTTCCTGAGTGTAAGACACTTTAAAAATGGCTCTGCCAAAGAAAAATGTTGACACAAAAAAACCATAAGATCAGCAGATATTAGGGGGGACCACAGAGGGAGAAAATCTAAGGTATAAACAACAGATAAACAGAACCACAAAAAATGCATTATAAATGCTTTGTTTCCTAAACATGGAGAGACAAAGGTCAAAAAGGGAAATTTTGCAGGCATCTCTTCAAAAGAAATGTATAGGGTTTGGATCCTTTTGATTGTGTAATTAAAATTCAAGTGGACCCTGCTGATCTGTGGTATTAATTCAGAACTTACTGGAAACAAATATCTTTTATCCAAAATCAAACAAAGTGTTAGTCTTACCTCTTGGCAAAAAAATCACAATGCAATCTAAAAAAAAAAAATCATGGTAATTCATTCTCAGAACAGTATGCCAAACTAAAATAGTTACTTTCTGGTACTGTTGTGTTGAGACAAGATTCTAATGTCTCCATTATTTTTTAGAGTAGTGATAAGCTTTATAGGCAAAGCTGCTATTGTTTACTGTTAGATTGTCAGTTTATTCTTTTCTGGAGACAGCAAGGTTTTGTGCATGATCCAAAGACAGACAACCTTTGCCCAATAATTTATTGTATTTAGTTTGTGTGAGCTTTTCTGTAAAAAATGGAAAGTGGCATACACTATCAAGGTTTCTCTCCCTGCTGCAACACAATCAAAATAGTTTTCACTGTGTGAATAAAACTGATAGAGTCAAGACATGCTTTTAAATTGCATTATCCAGGTTCAGATACAATACAAGGGGAGAAAGTTGTTAAATACCCCATAATTCACAATGGCATTATTCAAATTTAAATTGCTTAAATTATACTGCAGAAAGGTATTCTAGTTTACATCATGGTCCTTTAAGCCATGGGATGACTTAAAAGTAGTTATGAGAAAAAAGAGCTTCAAGGTAAATGTTGTGTGGAGTAATTAATTATATTATTTATAAGGTCACTTTCTTGGCATGACTGGCTCTATAAAGTTTAGCTAAGGCAGTTACAGCTGTATATCTCAAGTAAGTTCTTAATTTCCAAATGCACCACCCACAGCTTTATTACTGAAATTTAGTACAGCTAATAAATAAGATCACAAACTCCTTGGAGCAGGACTTACCTTATTATTAGTATAAAACCTAAGCACAGTAATAGCAATACAATGAGAAAACACAAAATTATCTATTCATCATGGTCTGTTCAGATAAGCCAGTCAGAACTATGGTCTCATGTAGAGTTTTCTTTTCAAAGCTTCAAGTGTTTCAAAGGTTAAATATGTATTAAGAAATAGAACTGTAGCTGTTTGATAGTGGATGAAATGAGGTTCAGTCATTCATCATACCACAAAAAAAGGACAGTGTGCAAATTCCTGGTCAGAGAACAAGTCTGAGGCTTGGGGGTGGAACAGACCAATGATGAACAGCTGCGCAGAATTGTAGCTGCAACTTTAAGTTACATTTAGTGTTTACTGATAACCAAGATCATCACCCAAATTACACAGAAACACTGGAAAGTTATTTCAATACATCTACAAATTACTATGTGAATTCAGATATTTGTAATTTTAAACAGTGAGGTAACTTTAGTGATATGAAAATCTCACAGCCATAACATTAGCAGGTGGCTCTCAAGCTCTTTCCTTTCTCAATCTCAAAATGTATGAAAAGTAAAGGTAAGGTTTGAAATGTCATCATTTTTCTTTTTAATAGCTTTCAGCAGCAGGGCCCCACCCAGGCAAAAACTAAGAGTCAGCATTGGTTTATATAAAGAGGATAGCTGTATGTGGAATATGGCTGAAAATAGCACATCACCACAAAAAATCCACCAAGAGAGAGGCACCTACACACACAAGTACAGGAGCGGGACCCAAGGAAATCCTGGTGTTCCTCTCTCCATCTTTCATCAGCTTAGGGATTCCACAGTAACATAAGGACAGTGTAATGCATCAGCAGTTGATGCAAATCACAGAAACACGGAATCAATTAGGTTGGCAAAGACCTCTGAGATCATCAAGCTGGATTATGAGTTACTCATTAAGCAGCTATGCAGGTGATGTATACAGAGCCTCTCCACTGCAGGAGGAAATGTCTTCTTGCACACCCCTCAAACTCTGCCAGACTCCGCAGAAAAGGAGAACAGTGAATACCCCACATCAAGTAAGAACGGATCTCCCTGGATCTTGTCTGCATCACTCTGGACAAAAGGTAATGAAATGAACTGGCCTTGCTGCATTCAATATGCAAAGGGACGCTTACTCTGTGCAGGTATTGCTAAGAGTTTGCAGTAACCTCACCCTGTTTTGAAGGTGGAACCACTAAAAAGCACTTGAAAAGGCAGACTAACAGATCCATTTACCTCAAAGCTTCTGAAGCTGAGGGCTCTAAAACTGTGCCATAAAGAAGAGCTCACCTCACCATCGCACCCCCACAAGTTCTGGTGTAAGTACAAGAAGGCAGTGGAGAACAGTTTCACTCCTTACAGGAGTTTTGCCAAGGTCCACCACTTGAATCCAACAGTTTCCCTCCCCAACATAATGGTGTAATAGTCTTGACCCCGTCTGGACACATTATATTAAATATTTTTAATGATTACTTGGGCTACAAGTAATTTTTCTGAGTATTTTCAGTGATTAATAGTTAAAGCAGTATAAGGCGTATCCACACATATTGGCCATTAGGTCCATAAGTTGTTGGATATGATGTTATTCTCAAGTGAGACAACACAATTTGGGTATTTAGGTGACAGCTGAGCAAACAGGATTAACATGTGCGAGTGTTTAAAGCAACAAGACTAATAGGGCACAAGGAATTTTACTTTTCTTCCAAAAATAAAAATGCTAAAAGGACTCACAATAATATCTGTGTGTACAATTTGCAAGAGCACATTAAGATTTGGCTATGGGTTTCTTTTTAATTGAGTGAGAAGAGGTGCAAACGTCAAGAGGAACTGGACATCCCCTGCAAGTGAAAGTCAAACCTTTAATTTTTAAATTACTGGAATTTTTTTGGAAAAAAATAATCATACTTTAAAATCTAGAAGTGTTTTCGAGCACAGTCATCATCTTTAAATTTTTAACTCCCTTTTCCAGTTATTTTGCTTTGCTCTCCTATTTTCTTTTATTTTCCTGCTTTTCAGAGGAGACTACTTCCAGGCCACTTATGCACCTGGACCACAAGGAACTGCTATGAGCACCTGCTGTGAAGAGGTTCAAATGGAGAGTCATTTTAATCTGTGCATGGTAAATAGGCCAGTGCTATTTAAAGTGACAAATTCAGGCCTTGATTCTGCAGAAGAACTATGCATATGCCTAACTTGACACACATGAATAGTCCCTTTGCTTGAATGTATTGTAAGGCTAAGAACAGCTTTCCATGGTTTGGGGTTTTAAATTCAGTTTTCAAGTTTGTCTTACACGCTTATAAAAAGACTTCATGGTTTTGAAAACAGAACTTAGGTTTGGTTGTCATTTCAGTGCTTATATTTCATGCGAACTGAAAATATATTGTACAGTGCCTTCAATTCATTTTTCATATCTACCAACGTAAAGGAATGAATTCTTAATACAACAGCTCTTTGGAAAGGAACTGCCTGCTGCAATATATAACACTGAAAAATCAATGACAGTTGTATGTTTAAAATGAGCTCTGCTTTTTTTTTTTTTTTTTCATCTCTGTCCATAATTTTCAGGCTTAGGGCATTAGTTAAGAAAAACTTGGTGATTGTCTGACAAATAAGGCTGTGTACTGAGGTTCGTAATCAATAAGACAATTAAACACACTCTACAAGTCCCAAAATTTAATATTCAAGAAGTAATAAAATGTTGCAGGGAAAAATAGAAATGCATGTGCATATGTGTGTGTATATATAGTTAAGCTCTTAAAAACATCATACTGGCAAAGATCTAGGATGTCTCGAGCATTTCTGGGCCCAGTAAAACAAAAAAAGCTTAACACTTATGCACTTGAATGCATTTTTAGCTCTCTACGGCAGTTTTAGGGTGGATTCCTAAATGTTTATAGATTAAACACATGCGACAATGCAAAAATTTAGAAAGACGTAAAGCATAAGGTCCATTTACTCAGTGCACTGACTGTGATATGAAAAGATGCAAGATAGCAGAAAACTGATACCTCCCTTCAGCACAGCCCAGCGCTTTTGGAAGTCAAAGATTACCAGTATCAAGGGCAAATATTGTGCACAAGTAATCTTCTACACTTGGAGACTTAAAAAATTTCCCATGATAGACAAAGACAAAGGGTCAGATTCTGAAGAATTTATGTATGAGTATTTCTTTATCTCAGTGAGTTTTGTGATGCCCCCAGAAATTCTGGAAATTGAATTTCCTGAAACCAATGGCATTACATTTTCCAAAAAACCTGATAAACCTCCAGAAACCTGATAAACCTGAAAAACCGACTTCCAGACTGCATATGCATTTTGGCACTCCTCATTCTAGAAGAAATTATTTTTTAAAAAGCTTATACCAAGGAGAGGTTTTACTATTTTGCTTCACACAGGATGAGCAGTGACTACTCAGTCTCACAAAAAAAAACCCTAAAATAAGTTTAAAATTTTTATCAAAACCAATAATACTTCCATAATGAGTCAGTTCACTAGAAATTCTTTTCAACTTCCAGTTATCTTTTTGGTACATCATGAAGGTCAAATCTTCTTCAGTGCTGCAGCAAGCCATACTGTAAAAATGACAATGTGAAGGCTAAAACCTACCAAGCATTCGCCATGCCAAGATGTCCCTAATGAAAATCCCTTCCACTTCATGAACTGGACAAGCCGTATGCTTCATTAAATCACAGACAGCACACTCATTAAAGATCAATGGCATCTTCCAAATGCATTTTGTTTTGCTTTAGTCCTAACATATGATCATAATAATGCATTTAACAGTAAGCCTAAGCACTGATTTTTAATGAAAAATAATGTTCGGACCGGCCCATGTAATTTGCTTTTATGTTTCTGACCTTGTTCTGAAATGAATCCCCATCGTTCCCAAACATTCTCATTCCAGGTTCTCAGTTCTCTTGCCAAGAAAGGCAGATGCCATGTCTGTAACTTACAATGCCTCCGTTTAAATCATCCCCCTTCATCTAATGCTGGGCTGTGTTTTGCCTTCCTAGGTGCTCCCAAAGAAGGAAAAAAGAGACCCAAAGCAACCCCTGTCAAACAAAGCTAGTGATAGCAAGGCAGATATCCCTCACAGAGGCACGCCGTGCTTCTGTCTAGCATGAGAAATGTTGTCATTTCAGACATACTACATCAGCCTATTTTGCCATCTGTGTAGGAGCTCCATGAGCCCAGAAATTATCACAGTGAAGAGTGATCAAAGGTTTGGCAACTATACTGACATATTTCATTTTCAGTGCAGAAAAAAAAAAGTCCCGCCACATTTGCTACTAAGGCTCTGCAAAGAACAAATTCATACACTGGAGTTTCCTCCAAGTATTTGGCCTAAAAGAACAAATGCTCAGCTTAGACTTTCACCTTTGTTTCCACCACCTTTGCTAATTATATATACAGGCAGTGCCAAGCCCTGATTTGAGTTTGACAAAATGGCAGTGCACCAAAACCTACCAAAATTAAGAGCTGTGGTTTTTGTCATTTGTGCTATTCCCTGAGACACTTCAACAAGCTGTAATAAACTGAGTTTTTCTGTCCTCTTTTCCCAAAACCTAACCTGACTTCTAGATTTAACCAATCAATACAAGTAGCAGCAGGTAGGCCTGTAGGTCTTCCTTTATTACATACTTGACAGTTTCATTAGGTTCTTACTTTCCAAACCCCTTACATTAACTGGAAACTTGAAACAGAGCAATGCCTCCTGCTTTTCTTACACAGTGAAAGCAGAAATCAGCTCTTACTCCTCCTCACACCAGCACTTGTTCAAAAACTGGAGCACTGGCATAGCACAAAAAGAAATGGAGTTCTTATACCCTGATTTAAAGAATCCTACTCCTAACTGCAGCCCAATCCTAGTTTTCATCATAGCTGAAGGCATCCTTATTTTACAAAAGCACACATTGAAACTACTGTTTCATCAGTACTGTTTCATCTGGGATCATAAATAATTTTAGCTCTGTAAGCCTAAAGAAAGCCAATAACCAGAGGTCCTCAGCAGCAGTTTTCTCAAACAAGCCCTAACCCTCGTTTTAGTTCAAGTCTAATGATGCAGGTGAATATGAGAACCAAAGCATCCTTCAGATGCTAACCATCATCTTAATCCTAGTAACTTTGCAATGCCCTTCAGCAGATCTGTCCAGTATCTGAATTCCCAAATCCAGTTTCTAGTTCTAATTTTAGGCATAATAATCCACCAATACAAGTGTTAAAAAATTTCAGCAGTCCTTTGCAGAAGAGCATAATCTCTGTCCTGTTGATTTTTTTACTATATCAGACAGGTGCAAGGAGTAAAAAGCCCAGAAGTGACTCCACCCTTCTTCTTTCAACAGATTTCTAAGAGTCCTTTCATAACAAAGTCAGTCACTAAGACCATTATAAGAAATGCATAAAATGAAGATTAAACCTGCTCAAAATTTCCACAGTATTTTAATTAGCCAAATGACTTTTCTTCCTGATTTTTCTTTCTACAAGGTAGATGCCTGTATTTAACTTTTTATTACATGACATTAACATTCAAAACTGAAAATTAAGTTTCTATCCAAGTCAAATGAATTAAAACTAATTCAAGGACGAGAAATTTTCAATTAAATTTCAATACTTCATTTTTACAGTTTGATTTCAAGCTTACATGTCTCCATAGTACAAAACAGAGAGGATATATTTAATCACTTTATGCTTTCACGATGAACTAATATTTGAGTAGGAAAATCCTTCAGCTGCATGTTTAACTCCAAACTCAGACTGTTTGGACTGTGTGGAACTCACATATGGAAAACGGCTCAGATATTTTGCTCTGTTTTCAGGTTTACAGAAGAAATTTTGTTTCTTCTACCTAACTGTATCCTAGCTGCCCCTTTTCACATACAGGTGTCTTTTTAGGAGAGTTGCCATTAGTTTGCAAGGCCCTTAGGATCTGGGGGGCTCTAAGGCACTGTGCATATTTAAGTTGTTAGTATCACATTTTGTAAAATCTATTCTTGACAAGAGCTCTTTTGTGGTTTTAGAATCTTATTTTTTGACTTTCCTCTGGCTTGTACTTGCTTCCCCAGTCCTTCAGCTATCTAGAGGGTTTTTTAAGTGGTTGCAGCCACTGATTATTGTGACATTCCTTTATATTTTCCTACAGCTAATGCTCAGTTCCAATCACTTTGTTGCCTTATTTAAAGACGCACATTTTGTTAGCCTTATTTAAAGATGCACCTGTTTTAGACCACAGAGTGGTCTACCTGCTGAGTTAACAGTTATTATTACCTGTAAGTGGGAAATGTATTTTGAAAGAAACGGAAAACATGAGTTAGTGGAGAAGCTTATATATCAGCAATTAAATAACACCTGAATTAAAGTGACAGATTTGCTACTAAACTAAAATGGTTCTTAAATATTACACTTCTGAGAGCACAGATTCGGCACGAGTACTTAACTTGCTGTAAAGGAATGTAATTCCTCTAGGAATGAACAATACTGGAGCTACCAAAAGTCCACATACTTCATTATTTTAGAAGAGCTCAAAAGACACATTTTCCCCTCACTCTTTCATGTTAATTTAACAAAATATATACTTTGTAAATGCTAATGTTTTTCTTTTATTAACTGTTGAGTAAGATCTTGGTGAAGACAACGATGAAACCAATTCTTAAGCTTAGCAAGAGGAAACACAACTGATGAAAAATCGAAGACAACTATTGCTGAAACATCCTCATTCCGAGAAAGATGTTTTTAAGGACAGTGTTTAATATCCATCAGTTTACAAAGAAACAGAAGTACTGACAGCAGCTGGGTGTCAGTGAGATGACTGGTACACACAGGATATGCAGCCCTGGCTGCATGCAGCTGCCACAAAACAACTAAAGCCAGGGCAATCTTTCAGTCATAATACTGAAACTATTTCTGTGCTTCAAATTAAGCATGCATTTAGTTACTGCTGCTCTACCAGACTTGTGAGTTGTGCACTGCCCTGCACCCACCTGGGATTAAAGATACACCCTAATTGCAAAATATACCAATGCCAGTGGTAAAAAGTACTTTTGCTCTATTCGCATATTGAGTAAATGGCATATGTATAATTTCCCTGCAATCAATGGAAATCACAGATTTCCATACCACATGCTAAATGCTGAGGCTGATTACCATTATATCTAATTTATAGTAATCAGTGTGAGCCAAGTGGGGCTTTAACATTACATGGAGATTTACATCAAAAGTTTTCCTTTTTTTTTTTTAGGAAAAAAGCAAGTGTAGATGGTATCAGAAACGGATCGTCATACACAACACACACAATAAGTGCTTAGAAAATGATGGTGTCTATTTTAAAACCATTTGAATACTGCTATTTGAAAGTATTTCAATAGAAATCTTTGTCTTTCATTTTAGAGATCTCTCCTGAGCAATGATAAAATAATTTAATAACCCTTTTAACCCCATTTACTTCTAAAAGTCTCTGGAAATAGTTTCTTATCCTTCTCAGAAAATAAAGCAGAGTTCACATATTTTTTGCACTGGAAAAATTACAGATTCAAATCATGTCAAAACATGATAAGTATGTGTATTACCTCAATATAGGTTTTCTATTTTATATACTGACAGTCCTACGGCTGCATGTATCTAATGTTGCATGGGCACACTCTTTAAAAAGAAAAAAAAAATGAAATACAAATCTTTTTTATCATATTAGCAGAAAACTTCTGATCTTTCAAGTGGTGCAGCTGAAAGAAAGAAAGTAAATAGACATGAGAAAGCCAAATTCTCAAAATACTGTCAAACAACTGACAACTCTCAGAACTGAGATGACACCTGGAAGCAATTACCAGGAATACAGAATAATTCAACACTGACTTCACATTTAGTAATCTGTTTGATCAGGGTTGGGGTTTTTCTTTTGTTTGTTTGTTCATTTCTGGGTAGAATGAGAGGCTGCTCTGGCTGTGTAGGCAGGACACCAAAAGTGTTGTATACAAACTTCCAGGCTATCTACTACTTCTGCAGGAAAATAAAGAGGCTGAGTTTCCTCTCCATGCTTTATTTTCAAAATGAAGTGCTATCCATAATGTCATACTGAGTGAAAATATCAGTATGTGTCTCTTAATACATCTAGGTTTTCTTTTTCAATGAACTGATTCCTATTTGTGGCAATAGAGTTACAGAAAAGAAAAAACAGGTCCTGGTTAGATTTTTTTTACACAAGCTGAAAATCTGCTCCCCTATTCAAAAAGGTCAAATCAACTGGATTTAATCAATCCTGAGGTCAGCCATTAAACATTAACGCTGAAGCTTCAATGGTTTAAGAAGTTAGAGGGCACTTGTGGGGAAGAAGCATCAAGCTACAAGACCAGTCAAAAATAACAAGCTTGAAGGATAGATTTCAAGTCAAGCAAGCTTTCACAGTCCACGAGATGATAAAATCCATTTCGACGTGAAAAACAAGCCAATGGGTAAACTGGGCAAAAAAAAAAACCAAAGCCATTGACACTGTGCCTACAGCTGACAGTGTAAAATGAATTCATGTTTGGGAAGAAGCTTTACCACTTAAGACAGAGAGGGTAAAGGTGAAAATCGTGAACCAAAGCCTGTGGAAGGAATTCAAAGGAAGAATATGTTACCTTCTCACCATGAGACCCTGACAACCTAATCCTATGATCATGAAAAATTGTATACATTCATATCTTTCTACTGAAGCCAAAATGACCATTTACTTTCCCTGCACACTGACTTGCAGAAAATATGTTAGACTAAAGATATATGAGAAAAAGCTTACCTAATTATCTCTTTGAAATTGAACTATCATGATAATCTGAATTTATATCCAGAGCTCTGGATATTTCTAACTTTCACATTTTTACTTGAAACACGCATCAAATGTAATACTAGCAATAGATGAATTTTTAAAAAGCAACAAAAGAGCAGAGAATTTTAGTAGAAGATACTATTCCAAGTTACGTCAGAAACTGTTTTAGGCTAGTGGAACATTTGAAGTACTCAAATTTAAATAGCAAATGAGGAAAAAAAACTAGGCAGCCTTTCTTTGGGTCTTTTAAATAGTTGTGGGGTTTTTTTGCAGAAGTGGGTCTGTTTTTCTGTCACAGTAACTGCTAAGTAGACTCCTTGTTTTTATCTCAACTTATAAGTTCCTCCATCTTCTCTTCTCCTACAGTTCCATCAAGAAAGGGGAATGAGAGAGTGGCTGGCTGGGCATCTGGTCAACCCACCAGCAGGGATAAAAAATACAGTCAGCAACAAAATATTGAGGATCCTAAAGTTAACCATCACAGGAAAGTGATGACAAGAGGAATGGAGGGTGCATTTTTAATGCCTTCCCCTATCCAGGTTCCCAGACTCTAAAGCGACTCTGGATGTCAGAAGGCAGCAGATCACAACATGTGGTTAATGCTGAAGGATTGGCCCACGTTAATTTCTGCTTAATATTAAAAGCTCTGTCGGTAAGGAAATGTCAGGTCATGTTTGCAGGTCTACATGTTACCTATGTGAGAGTACCTTGTCCTGATAGTTTCTAGACAAAATGTCTATTTCGTGGCTGCTTAGAAAGATGTTGATTACCTTATGGTGCTTCAGCATCTACTGCCACAGAGTAGAACTAGAAAAGGATAGAACAGGATCAATACATATTTTAAGATAGGTCCTTATTTAAAGGTTTAAAGTTATATTCAGAAATGGATAATAGTTGTACTCTTTTTAAGGGCATCTTAATAAAAAGGGTGATATCAAAACAGATTTATGATCACATGAGATGATTAATTAGGAAAGTGAGGGTTTTGTTCAGTCCCTTTTTCATTTATCAATGTTAAAATGAATGCATAACACGCATTGCACTTTGCAATGCCAAGCACAAATGCAAATCAGCTCTTTCATGAGTGTATCATTACATTGCATTGTCATAAAAGCTGATGTCTTAGAATGTGCCTTTTGTTACTACTAGAAGTTAAAGACAAAATTACTTTCCTGAAAGCCCTTACAAGAGACTGGATGGAATTAGCACTAAGCCAGTGAAGTTTGCAACTCACACCGAAAGAAGTTCATGTGCACTGAATGTGCCTGAAATCAGAATTGCCTCTTGATTTTCTGCTCTTCACTATACCCTAGATAAGACTCCAACCAAATATTTGCAGACTTCCTAAAGAAAAAAAAAGAAGAAGGAAAAGAGTATGGAAGTGAAGCAGTTTTGTTGGGGTGGCTTATGAGAGAACTCAAACACTTCAGCTTTTAGAAAGGGCATCGTATTCCTCACCTCAGAAGTTAAGCATCCAATTCTTACTTTCACTGCAACAAGACAGAAAAATTGAGGATTTGGGCTCTGATTCTGTGCAGTGGAAATGATGCATATCAAGAAGAAACACAAAGCTATCATCTGAAGGATAAAAAAAAATCATTTTACTGCTAAAATTGACTCAGTCTCAACAAAAACCGGCATCCATACCATTTGGTCCTATTTCTGTCTGAATGATTTGCTGATTTTGAAGAGAAATGTAAAAGAAAAGTAATTAAGATTTATAACACTGTTCTTTGTTGCTGTATCCAGGATATTTGTCTTTGATTTTATTCATTTCAATCTCTAAGAATATTAAAAAGGGCAATGACTAATGCACAAGCAATAAAGAACTACAAGTAAGATCTGGAAGTGTACAGACAAAACTCTATACTGAAAGTTATGACCTCAGATATGATTCTTAGAAATTAATGTCTGAAATGACTAAAGAATAAGTGAGACCAGAATTTATTCAGTTGCTTTGAAAATTAATTCATGGATATAAACTGAATCAGCAGTTTCACACAACACTCAATTTCCGTCCCTTCTGTTACTTATTCTTCTTATTTTCTTCCTAAGATTCCTTTCACAATTGTGTATACTCAACAGAAAATTCAACCTGCAGTTCTGGTACTGAATATTGACATAGAATTCTCAATATTACACTTGCTGCCTGCTTGTATAATCACAGCACTGTTCATGGTAAGTTACAGTACCTAAAAATAAAACTCAATTTTTATTTTCAAATTTCTCATCCAAATGCCAGGAAGAATGTGAACCACAAACAGAAGAAACAGCCAGGAGGAAGTAGATTATAATGGTTCTTAATATAGAATGTATGGCAGAGGTTGGACAAAACTTCTCCAGAGCTTCCCTGTGATTCCAGGATGTCAAAACTTTAACAGAAAGCACAGAAGTAGAAAGGACAGCAATGAAGCTTTTCAATATTATCATGGAATCAGAAGGAATATAATTCTTTCATGTTGCATGGGGGAAGTCAGGAGCAGGACATCTGGAGAAGAAAGGCTTCCTCATGGTTATTCAGATTTGGTGGTGGTGGTAACTGGGCTTGTGATCAAATGCCTTTCAAGTCCAACAACAAAACCATGTACTCAGTAGCAGACCAAGGGCAGGAAGATCATGCATGCCTGGTCCTGATTATAGAAGAAAAGCAAGCCAGAATTCCCACTGAATCTGGCTGCATGCATCTAACTGGAGGATAGTGGTGACAATAGAGCAGATGCAGTCAGCTCCAAACAAATGACAAATGCAGTTTGACCAACTGTTGTTAACATCATGAACCCCGCTCAAGAAATCTCCAGAAATTTAGCACACAATCTTCAATGATAGTCTGCTGACTTGGACATTTTCCTATTTCCTATGGTATAGCATCTCTGCAAAAATCTAATAGCCCTTGGCACATTCTTACAGCTTTAAATACTACAGCCGAGGCAAAAAGAAAAAAAAATAAAAGAAATACAATGTAGTGGTTCCTGGCCAAATCCTATTACTTGGAAACGTAAATTTACATGCTGAGCATGTTTTTTCTTTCTTATCTCCATTTTCTCATTTTGCAGCACTAAAAGTAGCTTCAGGGTGCTTTAATATTTAATTCCATTGAGACTCTTCAATGCTTACATCTAGCTTTGTAAACTTAATAAAAAAAATTAAACAGAAATACTGCAAATACCAGTGCTAGCTCTACAACACTGAGCAAGATCAAAAGGGAGAGCACACATGCATAAATATGTCAGCCTATACAGTTTTTGGTGCTCACAGTTACAAAAAAAATATTGACACTCACAATATTTTAGTAAACTATCTTATATTAAACTTTGACACAAGAAAACGTATCTGCACAGATGAGAATCTGGTCACACATCAGAGCAACTGGGATGCAATTTATACATTATATTAGTTTTATTTTTTTGTATTAAAGATTTTGAAGAACCCAAGAACATTGTTCAGTATAGAGGAATTCCACAGAATACTTTTCCATGCTTGAAATCAGTTTATCCTCAGTTTACTGGTGCTCTGAACAAGGTCACACCAAGTAATTTTTCCAAAGGACATATATTTATTAGGGTGAGGATCATCCATAGTTGGGAATGTTGGAACTATTTCGCTGGAAAAGTTGCTGGGAATAGCTTTATTTTAGATAGTGAACTTTAGGACCTCAGTTAAGACAAAAATGGATTTCTTTTGTGGCTATTCCAAAATGCTGGAGATAAAAAAATGACTGAATGCATTATTTTAAGGGAAAGTTGCATAAATTACAATTATGTAAAAAGATTTAATTTTAGAATTATTTTATCATCTTGGAAACAAATTTAGACAATATATTAGTTTCTCCTCAAGTCTATTTTATTTTTTAACATGTATCACACTTCTATGTCATTACTTTTAAAACAGCAATTCTATATGGTGTTCCTTTTCCAACAAGTCCTAGGGGCCTGAATGCCTATCAGCCTACCATTCTCTTCTTTCTCCCCTTTGCATTCCAGACTTTGACAAACCATTCACAATTTTCCTTCAAAAAGCAGGCAGAAAGTTTAAAAAAAATGGAAGAGAAAAAAACCCACAATACACCTTGATTTGGAAACTATCAGATCAAAAAAATACACAATCCATTTATTAAAACTAAACAGAAAAGAAAAGCACCATACCGCAGTTTCCGCTTTCACTGTGCCAATAAAGAGTTGTAGCAGAGTTTGTCATTCAACATTACTTAAGTTTTACATAGTTTCTGAATATACTGATGGAACAAATTTCCATGTAAGTTAGAGACTTAAACCAGGGGGCATCAGAAGCTGCATTGATTAAAGTTAACAGATACCACACGTGATGCACTTGTGTCTGAAGTCAAGAGGAAGTTCTGTATGTTGGTTTAGGCTTAAAGGCAAAATATTGAAACTTTTCCCTCCACAATCAAAACAAGGACAAGAGAATTGTAATAACTATGCAAGAATTGAATCAATGGCTATTTTCAATACTGGCAGCATTAGAAAGGAGCTAGCTATTCAGACCTGATTCTAAGAACCTGTGTTACCAGTAAGTTTCTTTTCCTTAGAGTGGGAGTAGAAATGTTCAATTTCTCAAACATATTCCCAAAAATAGGACATATATCTGTTTAGGAAAAAAAATATTCTTTTTTAAGACTTGATTATAGTTAAAATTACCTATTGAATTTGCATATACCAGTTCAGTTTGAAGACTTCACTGGAAACATGTTTCCATAGCAGATAAGCAAATCTTTATTTGGTGCCCATATTGAATGTTTTCTGGGGGCTTTTTCCTCTGTTTTAAAATATTTAACTATTGGGTTTTATATTCTCAGTTTTGAGAAGATATTAGATCAATCTTCCTATGATTGAGGGTGCAATCATCAGCTGAGAAAACTGGTCAACAAAAATATTCAGCAGCCTGCAGGCAAAACATTTTGAATAAAACAAAAATAAAGCTGGATAATATACAGGCAAGCACTGTACATGGTCCCCTGCGAGCCTTCTCCAGCATTTTTCAGAGAAAGGAATGGCTGAAAGAATGTTAGAAATGCTAAGGGAAATTTATGCTCAAACAATTTCACGAACTTCCAATAGATTTCAATGTATTGCAATAAATTGCTGTGTTACAATGCAATGGAATTGCACTGAGGACAATGCTAATGCTCATCAGAAAAATGTGTTTCCTTTGAATCAGAGCAAAACCATATAAAGCATAGCAAAGTTACACGTGGCATATAAAAAGCTTCTAAACTTATATATCAAGTAAGGTGCACCTAAGACAGAACCAGCAATTTAAACACCATCAATTTCATGTTTTCATCACAGACTTTAAGCTTCTCCCTAAATTAGCAATCTAAAGGTTGTATACAACATAACTGATACAAAATAACATTTGCCTTTAATGCCAAGTCTTGTAAGACTTTGTACTTTAAAATGGGGTGTCGTTTCCAAATGTGAATGTCACAGCAAAGCTGAGCAGGTTGGAAAGAATCAATTCAATAAATGAATACCACTTAAACATTAACCTTAAGGATGAAATTTGAGCAACATTTGTAAGAGTGAAAACAATTTTATTAACTGGTATAATTCCTGTATTTGCTCTTTTTCTTACTTCATAGCAAAGGAATAGTAAGGGTAAGAGTAGTATGACCAGACAAGTATTTGGGTGCAGAAAAGTTATCTTGCAATGGAGCTGATGTATCTCAAACTACTTTTTTCAAGCCATGGCTGTAATTTTTGTCATTAAGTATGACAGCACAGCAAAGCCTAGAACAGAACAAAAATTGTCATAACTAGAACCGAAATGCCCACACTGTAGATAACTTCTGGCACAGGCATATGTCTGAGGATGGGGCCATGAGATTCTTCTACTTCTGTCTCTCTAGTAAACTTCACCTCGCTTTAAAAGCCTTACCTACATGTTACCAGGAAAACAATCAGCTTTCTTGACTCCTTTTATAGATAAGAAAAAAAATAGTATCAGTGAAAAATGACCTGGAGTTATTTACCCTGTAAATAAGAGGTTTTTGGGTTTTTTTTCCACCAGGAACCAAAAGAACAAGGAAAGGAGGAGCAAACAAGTAGAATTTTTTGAGACCTGTGTTTGCTTAGGTATAAAAAAAACACCAGCTGAGGATGCCAGCTTTCAAGAAACCTTTCACTTCACATGGTATTACTGGGAGCTCTCACAAGCACAGGCTCCAAGAGCAGGGTCTCAGCTAGCGCATAAAAGCCTAACTATGCAAGCCCCAGGAATATGAAATCCATGGAAAACAAATGTTTAGCCCACACAGAGGATCTCCTGGGGGGCCCTTTAACACTGGAAAAAACAAAAGCAAAGCAGCATGATACTGTTTCTGCAGCTGAGCTTTCTGCCTGTGCAGTGCCACTGTGCTAAGCTGCACTGAGAACAGGCCAAAGTGATTTAAATGCCAAACTGCTGAGCCTTCAAGCCCATTTGCAGTGCCCCCGGGAACCAGGGCTCCTAACCGAGCTGCACCTGGGGAAACGCTCTTCCCTCAGACCTCCCCGACTAACTAATAAGGAAATCTTTGAGCACACACAGAGTGAGGTGGCTGCTCCTCTGAGATGCATCTTAACAGCATCTTGAGCAGTCCTGGCACTTCATTCTGGGATTCCCACAGCATCCCTGCTATCAGAAAACATCCCCCTCCCATAAACTGATGAGAAGAAATAAGAAGACAGAGACTTAAAAAAGATATGAACAAAGTTGATAAAAATGTGAAATGTTTCCTCCATTCATCATTTCCTTAAGTGTGACTCCCTCTTATCCTCTTCCCCCCTCCATTTTCTAAGACAATTTTCCCTGCATTCTCTTAGAAGACCTTCCTATTGCAAGATTTGGGGATGATAATTGATTGAGAGGAGATAATGAGATGAAGATCAGTATTTCATCCTTCTTGGGAACCTCATCTTCTCATTTCCAGAAAGTAAAGATACCCTGTAGATGAGCTCCTAAACACATTCTTAGCTGCCAGAATAACAGGATTTTGACTTTGAAGTATAGAGTGCACATTGTTCAACTCTCTTCAGTGCCAGCCTATTTACTTAAATAAGTTTGCTTTTAAAATCACTAACTATGTGCTTACCATCATTCCTGACAAATATCCCCAGGATAAAACCCCCATCCATGCTTGTTTATTGACCAACTTCAACAGGTCCACAAGGTTTCCATATTCCCATTCAGCCAAAGAGACCACATGGAGGGAGAAGGAAAAGTTGTGACCAGGCCCCACATTTCCTTTAAGGATACAGGCAGTTAAAAGAGGCTTGGAGTTGAATTTTATCTTGAAATTAAACAAACACATCTAAAGGCTAGAAAGCCCTCTTGGGTTCAAAATTACAGGCACAGTCAGAGAAAGAAAAGATACACTTCAAAGCTAATTGAAGTAATTAGTGGTACTTTGAAGACAATAAACTGTATTTAGCAAGATTTAAAAATGATTAATGAATTGGTCAACACACTGACTTCCCAGGTTGCTTAGTGTTTGTTTATTAAACAGAATTTGATCATTTGCCATGGAAAATTAAATTTTCCAGAATAGCACACTTTAATTGAAAACTTATTTTTCTATTTAACATCATCAACTGTATCTACTGTTTATTGCAAGCTTTCAATAATAAATTCCTAACTGTAGCAATTCTAGGATGGGTGATGAAGATTTTAGATAAATAAATTATTATAGCTTCACTGCTGAGTGCACCTGTGCTAGGTATCATTCCTAATATCTTTTTCTGTGAGCAAAAACTATGCATCACACTGAAGCATACATTGCCTTCTATCTTTTTTTACATAGAATCCATGCGTAGGTTGGGGACAAAAAGATGAAATATAAGAAACTGTTGTTGAAAACGCTGTATTGAGTCTCTTCAGGTACTGTGTAAGTCTTTTGTAAATATTCTCATACAAAGAATTGAAACTGGCTGATGTAATGGATTAATTTGCTTCAGCAACTGCATAGCTCCAGACACAATCCATCTAAAACATAATTAAAATACATTTGGTAGATCTGAGGCTAAGCCTTTTGAGAACAACAGATTACATTAGAAAGATTTTAATGAGGCCAGGGCTGATTACATCCTTGCTTCCTCTTTTGGACAGGGACTGGGGAATCCTCTGAATGAGGTTAACATACCATTTACCAGCTAGAAGTATATGGGAAACAAGAAAAAAAGGACTGAAATAATCATGCGGTCTTTTGAGTTTTTAGCAGTATAAAATGAAGGTGCTTAGCTTGTATTGACTTTAGCAGCAGAAAAGCAAGTGGCTGTTATGTATCTCTGTCAGCAGAGTACTATTATCTATGTATTATTCCTGTATCGCTTCCACAAAACACTGCTGTTTCCATATCGTGTCAGGCATGTTTTAGTGTGCATCATCCTCCAAAGACTCACTAAATGCCAAGTACTCGGTGAAATAAAAAGTGTTTGGGTAGAAATGTGCCACACTCCTGAAGTAATTTACATGAATTAGAATTCACATTAGCAATGTTAAATACCCTCTGATACCTCTAGATGAAAAGCACTGAGTCTTCTGTGGGATGACACGATGCTTTCATAATTATCAAGATTAATTGAGGAAGATGGGGTAAGATCTTCCTCAAAACCCAAATGCTGTGGGTACAATTCCCAGACTTGTCAAATATCTTCTATTTCTTTAATGTTAGGCAAATCACAGATAATTTATCTGATGTCTTTGGCAGATTTGGGAATGCAGTAACATTCAATATTTATTCTGTGTCTGCAAACTGGAGATAATTTTTTACTATCATGCTACATGGATGCATGCATTAACATTTGGGATACATCTCATGCTAGAGTGGCAGAGATCATATTACTAATCTCAGTGTTAATGACCTAACACTTATAAATTTCAAAACAATCACCTGCACAAATGTCCAGATGTTCAAAAGGATTTATCACTAGTTACAGATACCTTGCCAGCCCCTCCTTTCCCCCGACTACTCGAAATGCATTGGTTTCAGCCTCTACTATGGAGTCAGAAGATCATGTTATTTCTTTTTCTTTAAATCTTATCCTAAACCATCTCTCGGAAAGAAAAGGTAAAACAGACTATTCACAATACAAGATACCCCTCTGTCTTCTTTTCATAAAACCCACAGGAAAAGTGCAGGCAGTCACAAGAAGTCATCTGGGACTTAACAAATTCAGTGGTGCCTTAACAATGCCATCAGGTTATCAGGCAGTAAATCTTCACTGGCTCACTGTAACAGTTTGATTCCCTGCCAGGATAACTATATAGCAAGATGAATATTGACCATTTAAACTTCCCCACTGTCAACTCCACAGAATTCCTCAAAACCTGCAGCTCCCACAACCTCTTCAGCATATGATTATAGATTTGTAATATATAACATAATTACTACTTACCACACTGTTGCACCCAGTTGCTATTTTATTTCAAAATTTTATTGCTGAAATATCCATTGTACATCACTTAGGCAAATTATCAAAATCTATGTAGAAAGAGTTTAATACTGTGTTCCATCTTTAACATTTACACCATGACACATTTGCAAATCACCACAACGATATGCTCACTTGGCATTTTAAAACTGAAGCAATCTTTCCAACAGAAGGATGCAGATGAACATGCACACAATAGCTCTTAGGGCTGATTGAAAGATTAAATGTTTATTATGTGGTTTAAAAAAATAATGCTAAAAAAGACTACGGGGCTTATCTGCAAGCAGATCATAACCAAAGGAAATGTATTTCTCAATGTTAATTTGTTAGATGCCTGAAATTAAGCATAACTGAAGTACCAGGCACATAGTGCAGAAGAAATTATCTTACCCACTGACCCCAGTTAGAACTGAAAATTTTTAGCCATATTTCTGAGGCCAGACCTAAAATATCTGACAGTAGTGTGAAACTGTTCTGATACTATGAAAATTTACCTTGCAAAAACAAGAAGGTAAATTATCCCAAGAAATAAGATAGATAATATTCAACAGTATAGTTAAGTTTAAAAAACCCAACAGATTACAAGAGTTAGGATTTGCAAAGGTCCTCAAATACAAAGACAGATCCCAACAACCACACACACATTTAATGCGAGTAGCAAACAATTCCAGCAAGAGTTCAGGATGCGCAGGCAGACTCTGTGTCACTAAACAGGATCACTAAACTAAAGACAAGGGAGCAAATTCCGGGTGACCCAGGAATGTGACACGGTCACACAGAAAACCAGCATTTTTCAGGCGGGCACCCACTTGCCTCGAGTGCACTCCCAGCCGGCCAAGGCAGTGCTGTTAGCAGTGCCTGAGCCGGAGGAAATTCCCTGCTCCAAGAGATCGGTGCTGTAGCCCAGGTGAAAGGCAGTGCTTGCCACATTGCCACAGCCCGGGGCATCTGGCAGCGCAGGCTGCGGGAGCCGGCGGCTCTCTGAGCGCAGCTGGGCTACAGCAGGCACAGATAAACAGCAAGAACTGAGCAAAGCAAGCGGGCAACGCACAGGTCAGAGTGTGAAAGGAGAAAGGCCAAGAGAAAAAGACTCAATTACCAGGACTCCATTAGAAAATGTACATCCTTTGTTTTTCTGTCATGATCTTCTAAAATTTCTCTATTCAACAGATTACAACCTTAAGATCTGCCTAATTTTTAGGCGTGCCACAATATACAAAATTACCTCGACTTTAAAAAACACCAAGGACAACTAAGATGGAATTTTCCCATTAAACATTAAAGCTTTTCTTTACTATAAATAATTTATATTATTAAATGTTGCATAATACTTTAAGTAAGGAAATTCCACCACCATGAAGACTTAAAGTTATTCTGTAAACATAGAGGATTCTTTCAATCCAAGTTGCTCAGGCAAATTCTGCTTATCCTCTTTCATTTAATTGGTGATTCAAATACTAAACCCATTTATTTTCCTTCTGGGGTGCAAAGGGTTTCTAATGATGCAGAAGTGTATAAAAATATAATAATAACAGGAAGATTATTTTTACTGGGATTAGTACATCTTTGAGCAAAGCTAAGCAACTCGAATGCATATGATTTAAAGGCTTAACTTGGTACATAAAGAATAATTCTCAAAATTTTTGGTTTTATTAATTCCAGACATATGCTCCAATTTTCACTTCATTAGGCTATTTACATTTCATAAATCCTTTCCTTTTTATATTTTAATTAACTGATATTCAAACTTGCTTGAGTCCTATTCACTTTTTATGAATGGTTGGATTCTGGCTGTGACTTATTTACTTCCTTCTTGCAAGAGTGAAACATGAAAAACTTGCCCTTTGATTCCACTGATCCAATGTGTCCTTGGGGAAAAAAGAAAATCAAAACACACTATACTTAATTTCAGGCTTTCACAGCAGCATGAGCATCTGATACTGAGTCACTTCAAGAATCTTCATTCTCAGTACGGGAAGAAAGTATAACCTTTTCCTGAATGTTCAAGATTTTTCACGTGGAACATAAAAATAAAATAAGGCACCATATAGCAATTGGAATTATGAAAAGTGAAATATTGGAGAAAATTTGGCATGTATGAATATTCTAATGACATTAAAAAAGTCAAACTCAGTTCTATTTGTTCATTACCTATTTGCACCTTTGATTTGTTTCCTCTGCAAATGTATACTGAGACATTTATTTAATTATCTTCAGTTCCCTTAATCAGTTTTGACTGCATATTTGTAGTTCAGTGAGGCCTCGAGGAAAAAAGAACATTTCTTATTTCAGAAACTTTCAAAGATCTTTTGTTTCATATATAAAGGTTAAATTACAAAATTGTTAAATGGGAGACAGGCAGCTTTCTGACATCCCATAGAATATAAATCAGCAGTTTATTGCATTGTTTTTACATTGCACCTCAGTAACACCTGCATGTGTGACAAGTTCTCCTGTGCAATTTCTGCAAGGGAGAAAGCCCAGCCTACACAATGAAAACTAAATTTTAAATATTGCTGAGATTATTTCAATGACAGCTAATTACTATTGCCCATATTTTTAGTAGCAGTTTGGCTCAAGGTAAGTGATGTATCATACAGGACCTCTGTCTGTGACCACCAATACTCACAGAGTTATGGGTAATATTCACCTAGATCGAAGTGATGGCTGTAATCTGGGTTTTTCAAACAGTATTAATAACAAGGCAATGTACATTACACAATACACAATGTAACTGGAAGAGGGGCTGAAATGCAGCGCCCATCCTTGAGCACATCTGATCTCTGCAAAAGGAAGGGCTTCTGGCTTTCTTCCAAGAAATTGTACATAATATTTCAAGACTATGTCCTTTAAAAGTAGAGAATTAGATTTTGCAGTTTCTACTCATAATAGAACTAGAGAGATAAAGGAGAGCTACAAAGAACTGTTCACATAATTAAAGGTTTTTATAAATAATCCCTCACTTTGCTATGCAGCTGAATTTTCTGACAGTCAGAGAGGAAATTATGTCCCTTCTACTAAGCACTGTGAGAGGTTCAAGAAAGCTACACAGGGTTTTATTCCCTATTCCACTCCAGAGGTGTTATGAATTGTTTCTTTAGACCCCTGTCATGCAGATCTATAAAAGAAGTTATATATCTAATATATCATATAGGCATTTTATTCCTTAGAATTATTTGATGGAAAAACCTTGGTCTTTGAGACTATTTCTATTTGTAGGGAGACACAAGAAGTTTTTCAGCATAAATCCTCTTTGCTGATGAATGAGGCTTAGCCGTTTGGAACAACAAGCTAAGTCCCACTACTCCTGTTCTCTGAGAATCTCCACGGCTCAGCATGAAGGGCTACAAAAGTTTCCATGCATGCATGAAGATTTTTTTCTTGAATAAAGTAAAAAGAGAGAAGCCCTACCACAAAGCAGAATCACCTCATGCCAAACACCCCATGCTGACCTGGGAGATCCCACGCCAAGGTCCCAAACAGCCAATTTAGGCTGCACTTTAAGTTACATTTTCAGCAGAGGACAGTGTCCTAGGTGCTGTGTTGCGGCAGGGATGGATTTTTCCCTCTGCCTGGCATTATACCAAATAATGAAATGGTAAATAATGTCGCTCACCTACAGCACAGGACAGCAAGGCTCAAACACCAGACCTAATGAGTAGGTAATTACTAATACGTGGCACATTTACAAATGAGAGGATTGCAGAGAAGACAATCAGGAATTTGGCATATTCGAAATGAGGGTTTGAATCAGGCACAGTGGGAATACACATCCTGGTTTTCTGTATCCATACTTTTCAGCCTTTACTTTTGATGCAGAGTCTTAACCCGACTAAAACTTGCAGGAGCATTACTGCAGAAAGCTTTGATTTGGCAAACCATCCTGTTCTCAGAAGCAACATTGATTTTTTCCCAATTTATTTCAAATGGCATTGGGAATTTGAAGTGCAAGAATTAGATGCTTTCTGGGCTGATTGTCTGGCAAAAAGGAGATTGACATTTCAGATTGAGACAAACAACCACCAACTCACTTAAATAACCTAAGCAGAAAACTAACTGATCTGGAGCATTTCTCTTATCTCAAATGAACACAAAGCAAGTCCACTGCACAAATCACATAAAAAATGAAGCAGGTCTAGCCTGAAGACCAGAGAAATCACACCTTCCTGAAGAATGCAAAAGGTTTGAGAAACAAGCAGAGGGCATGCTCCTGACCAGCAGCTTGGTCAGCAGTTGATAACAAGGTTTCACTGGTATCAACAAAAAGAAAAGTAAAATACAAAGACAAAAGGACACATATATACTGCCAACATAAGTTTTTGCTTTTAAGGTTTTGAAAACCACATCAAGTCTAGTACAAAGAGGGCCAGTGGTATGGCTCTTGTGCCCATAGCATGAGACAGGTTACTTCTTTTTTTTTTAGATTTTTTTAGACAAGTTTTTTACTATTTTTTAATAGGTCATGTGGAAATTGCACAATCCGATATGATAAGTACAGCCTTGTTTATTTCCTCTGGACTTTGCAACCCATTCTTCATTAAAATTTATACCATGCAGACTTTCAATAACTGAGAGGGAAAAGAATTCACAACTACTGCTTTTGCTGATAAATGCCCATCTTATCTTAGAAAACACTATTTGTCCTCCTGTCTAATACGTGTTAGCATTCCTGTGCAGAGAGAGGATCTGTCTTGGAATTGTACAGTGCATATAACTGACTCCTCAAGAACTGATTTCTAATCAAAGGAAAAACCCCACATGTACAGCATTCAACAGATTTTGTAGGAGAGTCTTCTTTTCACTGCATAATCTCTGTGCACACATTTCAGGTCTTTATGATATGAAAGGAATATGTTCTGTCACTTTAAAAATCAATCAGTGGAAAATGGGTAATGTAAAAACACGACAGGCAAGCAGTGTGCTATAGTGGAGCCAGCAATACCCAGAGAATGCACTATTCTGAATTTCCCAGCATCAGTTCACAAGAGCTTATCTCTTGCCCTGCGTTAATCAAGGCCTCTGACACTGACTTTGCAGAGCTTACTGATAACAACAAAAGTAATAAAACAGGTTTGGTGCTCAGTCCCACGTTTGCTGTTGTGCTTTTCTGACAGGTATGACACTACCTACTTCCCATGATGGTTGGGGTTAAATAGCCAACAATAGATGCAACTTCCAGTGCGCTGCTAGAACTGTGCAACCATAAAATAAACACTGCTTAGCACGTTTTAAATAAATACTAAAGAATTAGAGAGCACATGGTAGAAACATTAATCTCATAATCCTCCTAGCATGTGTGCTGTTTATATGAACACAGATAGGGAGTTCAGGCTGGGGCTGATGGCTGCCATCAGCTCCAGCCTCGAAATACACTCAGGTCCTAACTTTAAAAAGCAATGAATAATCACATTCTTCCCAAAGCTGTTGGATGTGGCCCAGCTGTTCAGAATAGGCTGCTAACTGATGAAGGTGAGGTGTGTGTAAGACCAGCCTGGATACATAACAAAGAGAAGATGCAGCTATTGTGTCCAGAACTCCTGATAAAGAGAATAAACATCTTCCCGCTTGCTGTTTGGAAAAGGTGCCAAGCACACGACTGACAGCTATATCCAGATTTCAGCCTATAGAACATCCACACAGTACAACTTCATTAATAGGTACTCTTTACAACCCTCCAGTGCTTCTGTTTTACACCTCTTCCTAGAGAGCATGAGCAGCTACTTGGTGTGATAAACCATACCCACTTATGGGTCCCTAGGATTTGACATGCAGTAGCTAAAGCAAACCTTTTCCCCAAATCAAAATGTCACAAACCAAGTGTACGTATTGATCTTTACTTTGAATATGATGCTCATGACACAACCTAATTTTATTTCATTTATAATAATGGCAAACTACAAAAGCTAACCAGATCAGATTTATGTTGATATTTAGAAGTCTTCTGAGGTCTTCTCTGATCCATTAGCTGCTGTCTATCAAAATAGTGGATGTGCCGTGCACAAATGCATGCAGGATGAAAAGCTGCAGCTGATTTATGTTTTTATTACTTGACACTAGCAGAGCGTATCGCAGATCAAAAAATGCAATCTCTAAAATGATTTAGATCTGGATGATTTTATGTCATTAACATATTATAACCAGAGCTCAGAGGCGATCTTTGAACTGGAAGCATTATTTCCAACCAAATGGAAACTGACATTGCTTAGTCTTGAAAATAAATTAATGAATCCTTTCCATAAGGAATCTAATTCCACTTCTACCTGTAAACTCCATGGTATTCGGTTTCTCATAATTTCCATCAAGCTTTCTACAGCAGGACAAGTAGATCTTATAAATTTGTTTTAATATTTATTTAGAAAATCTCCAAATTAGATGCTAGTGCACTGCAGAAAGATTGCTTCACATTCTAGCTCATTTTGACAGCTGGTTTCTGCTAGCTACAGCAAATACTGATGACAAGAGCCTCTCAAAAGAAGAATAACTAGGGTGAATACGAGCAGAACTGGCCCTACAAAGAAATTCTTAGTCACTGTAAAATCCAGGAGGAAAAGTAAAATTAAACTCTCAGAATTGTGATTGTTATTTAAAAGGAATTTTTTTTCTTTACTCTTACATAACTGCACTTGTACTATTTATTACCAGGGCTTCATTTAATTTATAAATTTCCCATTTCATGACTCATTTCTCTAATCCCTCTCTGCTTTGTTTTGTTTCTTTGTTTGTTTGCCTTTTAATCTAATGGCATAGAAAAAAACAGGAGTGGGGTGAAGGGAAATAAACAGAGGAGAACTTATTTAGGGTTCTCTTTCAAACTGAGTTTTAGGTTGTATGAGGATAAGAAGGGAGCAGGAACAGTCGTGACAGCAGGGGATGTGGTGGAAATTGAGAAGTAGCCAGTGTAATAGTTGTCTTTTAAGCTATGAAGTCCAGGGTCTTTACTGAAAGCAAGAACTCCTTGCTCTTTCCATCAATACTGCTCTTTCAAATCCACACTGTCTCTCCTTCAACATGATTTTGCTCAAACCTTCCACTGTCTGGAAAATTTGGGTCAAGCTTTGCATTGCATTGCAATTTTTAAAAATCATGCAGCTTTCTTCATCCCTTGCCAGCTTTTCAAAAGCACAGGAAAAAGCATTATAATACTGTGTTATTTTGCAGAGGCAATGAGCCCTTTTTCAGATATACAGAAAATTAGTATTGAGGCATTAACATCATCATCTTATACCAGCTTTCAATGTTTTCCTCAGTTACTTTTTTGTCCTCCTTACTGTTATTTACTCCCGATGAAGTTGGATGTGGGGAAGAATTATGATTTTTGCAATTATCTTTCCAGAGCTAACAAGGTAAGATGATTCTCATAACAAGTGGATTGTTTTAATATTAACAACAGAGTAGAAGACCAAAACATATAGCTGATCTTAAAGACTACAGAATATTCCGTGTTTATCATTTCTTTATCTTGATAAAACTAACTATGGAAGCCTGCATCACAGGGTCAAACAGTGCATGAGCTCAGCAATGGATGAATTTGGTCACACATTGAAGTTAATTGTTTGCATGCAGGAACAAGTAGATTGCATACACCAAGAAAGTCTCTTCTGCTTCCTCCTTCCTTAAGCTTCATTAAGTGACTCTAGGACTGTTTACTTTCTACAAAGCCTTCAATGTTTTACTGGGATTTACAAAAACATATCTACATGACCTGGGAGCACAACTCCCATGGATTTTTCCAAGAAACTGCTTCCAGAATACTTGTACGCTTCTGAAAATCCAGCCTCCCCTGCCTGACCCTCCGTTCTGTTCCAGCCAAATATTTAGGAAAGCTTTTGTGCTGTAAATACAGCACATGGTGTCTAGGACAAACAGTGACTGAAGAGAAGGGGAAGGGTAAGTTATTCTAGGGGTACCCCCAGAACTGAGAATCTGAGAACTGCACCTCACAGGGAAAGGCTGCTTGCGACTGAAGCGTTTAATTGCAAAGATCAACAGCACAGTTCCTGCATTTTTATATCCTAAAAGGACACTTTGTGTCAAGAGATGCCCACAAAATCCATCTAAACCCTGTCAAACCTCATATACCTAAATGAAAAATGCCCAAGTCTCTCCCAGTCTTCCTTGGCCAAAGTGATTGACTTTCCCAGAAACACTTTGGATAGTATTTTGTCTGGCAAAAAGGGCTAACATTTTACTGATGCAACAAATCCATAAATACTCAAGTGCATCTCTGCTTCTAGTTCAGAATCTTTGATTCTCAGTACTGCTTTTGACCAAATCCTAATCTCTGCAATCTGAAAACATCTGGAAAGCCTGGGTACTACTTGTCTCCTGTTTCTTAAATTCTTCCCAAAGGACTCTAAAACACTTCTTCAAACTTAACTACTAAACACAGTAACATACAGAAAAGTAAATTTCAAAGAGAGTGAGCTTCATGCACATCCATTTGAGCCTTCACTAACTAATAAAGAGCTCCGAATATTTCAGAAATAGCATGCCACGTCTTTTGCCCGATTAAATTTCACTTTTACTGTTGCAACAGCAAAATGTGAACCTAAAGAAGTATTTCAGGAAGATGGAAGGATGATGCAAAAAGGTGATGCGGATGATGTGGCAGCACTAGGTCTCACAAACACAGCTCTCAAGTGATGTCTGTCCTGTTGCTCAGCTGCAGTGTTAGGGGGAAAAAAGAGAAAACAAGGTGAGCTGAGTTTGGCTGTCAATATATTTTACCCATCTCCTGAAGCACAGCTATGGACAGGTTGCTTTAAAGAACAGATGCCATCAAATAGCACAAACAAGTCCTATTTAATTATTTTTTTATACTACTATCATTATCTCCATAACAGAAGGAATGAATGGGGATGAAAATGCTTAATAATTTAGAAAACATATTGGAGTAACTAGTTCTCCCACGTTTTTTTCCAACCATAGTTCAAATGGAATTATTATAGACTGGAATGTTCTTTTCTGTGTGTGTGGAAGGGAAGCTTAAGTACTATACATGTGTATAATTACAAAGCCACACGTGCTTACTACAAGGACAACAACAACAACTAGATTTTCATATTATCTACTGCTGCTCCTAGGCCTGAAATAGAAATGCAACTACTTCATACCAAAAATAATACTGCAGGCACAATTGCACAATCATTTTAATAATTTAAAGACATTTATGTCACTGGTATAGGAAATATAAAGATAAATCACTAAGATACAATACTATAATGTGCTTTATGAGTAAACCAAGATAAGATTTACTTCCCTTTCAATTAGTTTTCTGCAGAAAATTTTATATTATCAGTTCGTAATTGGCAACATGTATAAAATTAAAAACCTTTTTTTTCCATTTAAAGAAAGAAAGCTGGATTAAAGAGGCAATGCCACACTCCTGGGTGTTAGGATTTCACCGCAGAGGTCACAAAGGAATTCTTCCTCTAGAAATAACTTCAGACCTTCAGCAAGATAAGTTGTCTATTTTCCTGCCCTGATTACCTCTGACACATCAAGTATTAGCCATTGTAACAAGCAGAACCACAACTTCAACAGGTCAGTTGCTTTGTTACAGAGCAAGCCACATCTCCAGTGGAGAAGAGCAAAAAGAGCATTTAAAAATAACAGAAGCCAAATAGGCAAAACACAAACAAAACCAAAAACAAGCAAAAAAAAAAGCCCCAAAACAACCACAATAAAGAAACCAAAACCAGCTCCAAAATACAAATCAAAAACCAGCTGCAGAGGCCTGAAAAGTGACATTATATTTCATAGGCTGTAAATATCACTATAGTTCTGTTTCCAAACACAGAGGAAAGCAGCAATGCTGCAGCAAATTATTGGAACTTGAAAAACTAGCACTGCAAAAGACAAAGACTCAGGAAGGTAAAAAAGTAGCCTTGGTATTTAGCTCATAGATGAAGCCCTCAAAGGTGGAGAACTCTATCATCACTGCCTGGCTCCTAAGGCTCCAGGCTGCCAAGGAGAGGTCTCACTTAGAAAGGTTGGAAAATAAGAAGCTGTAGAAGCTCCATTAGGTTGATATTTACATTTGGAAGACAAATTTAATTTGCCTGAATTACAGCCTGTTTTCTTCTATTATGAGTGGATTTTAGTACAAGTAAAATATGTTATCAAATTAGTCTGAACAGGGAGCTTTACACAAAATATTTCTTTTGTATAATCAAACAAATTTGCAACAGAGGCATGGCTTTCTTACATTATATTTGACAGAAATCTAAGTTTGATCCTCATTTCTTTCGTTCAATACAAATATGTGAAAATTCCTTTATAGCAATCTCTAAGCTTTGAAATACTTTTCCCTTTACTTTCAGAATTCACTTTTACCTCAAATTATAAAAATGTATGCAACATGTAGGGTTTTTTTTTAAATTTTTCTCTCCTTCTCTACAAAAAGGGTTCAGCCTGCAAATGTACATTTCAACCAGGTAAATAAGACACAATCTTAGTAGATATAGATAAAAAACTTTCAAAGCATTGGTAGTGAATGAAAAGAGGAAAAAATAAAGAGGCAAATTATCCATCCCTTGTAAGTAACAAAGTCTTCTATTAAAGCAGTCATTATGTAACTACCAACTTGTAAAATGGTCATTTCCAATATACATAATTCCTGCATTTTTAGCATTTTTTTATCCTCTTGTAGAAGTTGAGAGCCTTTCCAGAGGCCCTATCAGCCTGCAAACACAGAACAAAAAGGACAGCACCTGCCCTAAAGACCTTTCAGCCCAAATGCAAGGCACAAGACCAGGAGTGGAGAGAGGCCAGGTAGTCAGGATGAGAGGCACACCAGGCACCTGGCTGCTGTCAGGCTTCTTCTCATGGTGAAACAAGGATCCACGTAATAAATAAGGTGGTGAGTGGGTTTGTGTGTCAATGCAAGTGCTCCCCAAGTTTATACAAGGAAGTCTAGAATAAAATTATTCTGATGTGATAAAGAAAGGGAGAATTTTGCCTGAGAGCAGGCAAAATGTTCTAAGCCACAGGTTACAGAAAGTATTTGGGCAGCAGATGTGAGTAGATGGAGAATAGAAAATATATCTGCCAAGAATAGAAAATAGAGTATTGGGATGTGAAATGTGGTGACTTTCAGATTTGCACATGGCTAACAAAAGCTGCATGTTAGAGCTCATGTGTAAAAACAAAATCATGTAAGAAGGAAGCAGATGCTGGGATATAAAAGGTAATCAAAACTGAGATGAGATCAAGGTTATAGGCCAAAAAACAGTAAAGAGATGATACTCCCCACAGTTACTAGGAATGCTGTCCCTGGCATTAATGTAGAGGAGATGAAGAGCTCTGCTTTAACCCCTTTGAAATGACAACCAATGGCAGGTGAAAATTAAACATTTCCTGCAGAATAACACCATTGTTAAAAAGGATACGAAGAAACAACCAACACTGCTATCAAGGTGTTAATTGTTTCTTACAAAAATACCTTTCAAAGAAGGAAGCTGTTATAGAGCCTACTGGTACCTCAAGCACAAGCTGGACTATTACTGACAAAGGAGGGCAGGCTTCCTCTTGCAATCCATTTCACAGGAATCAGAGGTGTGCAAAGTAGTTCATTCCCACACCTACTTTAACTTAGATACACTTCCTTCATATTTTCCAAACACCACAATATCCCCAAGCCCTTTCTCAAGCTGAAGAAAACAGTGTACAGCATCCTTATCAAGCTTTTATGATAAGAGACTCGAGAGCACCAACTACTTCTGTGTGATAGGAAGTTCCTCTCAGGGATTGTTATCATTGCCTCCAAAAGCACGGCCCCACTCTGATCCTCAGGAAAAGATGGCATTAATTCTGCGAATCCAAGTAAACTTGATAGGAGGACACCATAAAACTAATTTGTCAAACAAACAGTCATAAATACCTCCTAAAAACCAGGAGACCTGAGGCAGCTAGATAACAGATTTTAAGAGCTGAATAAATTAAACAAATGGCATCCCCACAGACAGTTCTTCTTACACTTTGGGCTTCATCTATACAAAACACTAAGCTAAACAAAAAAAAAAAAAAAAAAAAAAAAAAAAAAAAAAAAAAAAAAAAAAAAAAAAAAGGGGAAAAGAGAGAAGAAGAGGATACATTATACATTTCCTGTGATGCCTTTTGGTTCAGTAAAGCAAAGGTTGGCTTAATCCAAGTCTCCTTTCAGGAAATATGTGAAGATTACACCATATGTAACAATGGGAGAGGGAAAAGATGGGAAAATGATAGACAGGTGGGATAAATACATTCACAAGGGGAAGTGAGCAAGTGCCGTTCTACTCTTATATATCTACAGTTCTGACTTCAGATAATGCCTAATTCCCCTTTATGTGAGTTTAAAAGAAACCTTTTTTCACAAGCCATATGAAATAAAATGCTCATGCAATATATACCAAAAATGCTCCTAATGCCTAGTAAAAAAAGTTAGGAGCTTGGGATTTAAACATTAATTTTCAAACACAAAAAGAACAAATCATCTTGCTTTAAAACCCACACAATTTTGTGCATCTCTAAACACACACCCACGCTGTTCCGTACATAGAGGAAATTCTCATTAAATTAAATCTGAGCTCATTTGTGGATCTTGCAGTGGCACCACAAACAAAGTGAAAGGTATTTTAGAAAGTTCATAAATAATTTAGGAGCAACAGAATAAGTGGTCTTGCCAAAGTGCAATAATGATATTTTTGAAACTGGAAAAAATATTTAAACCAGTGTGTTCTTAGCTAACTACAGTAGAAGCCACACTGTTGTCCTGAAAACAGATCTGTAGGTGTTTCTGTCTGTACCTAAGTGCAAGAAGGCATTCTAAAGCCTTGAATACAGGCATTCGTCTTACCATCAGAGGTAATCAGACATACATTTGCTACAACACTTCTGTTATCTTCCCACACAAACAGAAAGGATGCTCCTTTTTTTATCATTATTGAAAGACATTTTCAAAGGTAACTTTCACAGAGTGGGGCTAAACAGTGACTTTCACAATGTGCTCAGTTCTTTGGAAACAATCTGAAAATCACAAGTGGGTTCTGAAAAAAACTTTAATGAAATATTTCATCAGAATATGAATAGGAAGAAAGGTTCTGCATTTCAAATATTCCTTACACAGAGAGAGGTTTATGGTCAACCACAAGCAGCACACGGGAGTCTTTCTTTTTTCCATTTTGCTACCAGTTATTGTTTCTTCCTTTTCACTTCATGCATGGCCCGGTATTTTTCAATTTCTTATGAAATATTTTTTTCCTTCTTAACTTAGCAAGGACCTTTCATAACAAAAGTAATTCAATTTATTTGTTCAGCCAGGCTGACCAAAAATCTTTGCAGTTACATTTGACCGTGGGACCACCCTCCCTCACATACAAACCACACAACCTCCACCAACACACCTGGCTATGCACAAAAGAAGAAAATTCACATCCCTTTCCTGTCAGGCAGCATATGTGAATACTTAGATTTTTATTTCAACTCAATTAATTTGTTAAGGCCACTGTGATTTCCAGTATTAGACCAGTTATCTGTTTCTTCCAAGTTTTATTTGCTCTGATGTCTGTCAGGATATTATATTGAAAAAAATATATTTAGGAGACAATGAATGGCAGAGAATTTAGATGCAAGATAAACAAATAATAGGACAACTAAAAGGAAGACCAATAACTCTCCTAGCTGAAACTCACTTAGTACTTTCAATTTACATAAGTAAATAAATATAAATTACCATTATCCCTGGCATTTAATACCTGTTAAAGAATAGACCTTGTTTCACATTGGAAAGTGTAATAAATGGTTTAATTCTCTATTTTGAAAAAGAAGGTAGGCACTTATTGGTTGCAATGGAATCTTTACAAGTCCCAAAGCAGCTGAGAGTGCAGAAGTCATTCAAGCTCCATACTACTCACCCTTCCTGGACCAAGATGTAAGTCTTTGGGACTAAACAGGTATATCTGAAAAAACTAAGAGCCTAAGGCATAAAACTCAGGAAATCAAGAAAAGAACTGACCAAAGAAAATAGCAAGAGGCTTGAGACGAAAATCTTAAACCCAAGTTAAAAGTCAAAAAAAAGTAATTTTCATATTCCTTTGCATCCCTAAACTCAACTGATTTTGGAAGTATCACTTTCCAGAGTGTAGGGAAGGGCTGCATTGTTTGGGGTTTTTATCTATAAAATACTGTGGGAAGTGTAACACTCAACCAGACAGCAACAAAAGTGCTCCACAAGGATGCATAAACCAAGGCCACAGTTTGCAGGACAACAAAAGCAAACTGATTTTCTGTCTGTTCTCATGTACCAAATCAGCAGTTCCAAGAAGTTAATAGATACTCATATATTGACTGAAAGTAGCAGGACTGCAGGGGTGTAAGTGGAGGGCAATTACACAATGAAAATATATCATTTAACCACAGCAACATCACCAAAGTCGAAACACAGCCAGATTTAGAGTTCCCAGAGGTATATGTAGGGCTGACAGTTTAGGAAATATTGTTACCTGTCAATTGAGGATATTTTAAATGAAAACCAATGAAATATGGAAACTCAATACTAATATATCATAGATATAAGTCCAATGCTCAGCCTTGGACTTTCATTCTCTGAATACAGTACTGACTGCAGGAAAGGCTTGCACAGAGAGCTGCAACAAGAAAAGAGAACAGAAGGTACCCAACACAGAAATGATACTTGGACTCTCACCAGATTCAAGAGGTTTAAAGCTCTTGTAACTTTTCTTCCTAGATGTCTTCAAAATATGTGGGAACATCAGGAATTAACGACCTCCCAGCAGTGCTGGTGAACCAAGTTTGCCTTCCCCATACATCTTCAAAAACAGAATAGGCTATATTAAATCTGGTTTCTTTTGTAATAAGGACAAACCTGAGAGCAACAGTAATGGAACATAAAACACTGAAAGATAACTTAGGGATCATCATTATAACAGTTTTTGTCATTCTTTATTACCTCTCCAAAGACTTCGGAAGAAGACAAAGCTTTCAGAAAGCAAATGGAAAACAATACCAAGGATAAATTAAATTTTGGATTTACTGCTAGGCATAACCATGAAGCATTAACAATGTACAAAATTGCATTTAAAGTTATGAAGAACATGACCAATCTCCAGTGTTTTTTAAAGAAATTAGGCAATAATTTTATTCTAAGTGAATGTTCCAGAGGGTAAATGACTTCTGCAGTGCAATAAACGGTACAGCAAATTGAGGAGTATATTTTAAAAGTAGGAGCAATTTTCCTTCCATAACCTTCACTTGAAAGAACATTATTGCTATTTTATTAAATAGACTAAATGAAAAATAAATTAGAAGGCATTTTATGGGGTTTAAATACACTTAATATCACAGTAAGAAATGTGGATTTAAATGGCAACTTTCTAAATTATACCACACTGGAAGCATAGAATATACAGAACAATTTAAAGAAATAATCAAGCAACCTGACAGGTCAGTTACTATTGTTTCCCAGAGGACCCATGAATGATATCAAAGACCTATTCTATCTCTGTTTATGTAACTTACTACTCAAAATTTCACTTCATAGAAATTCAAGCTTTTGGCAAGTTACTGCTCCCCTGCCAAAAAAACTGTGGCAAAACCAAATACCTTCAGGACATAACAGCCTGCACAACCCGTGTATGGGGGAAAACTGCTAGGTGCATTTTGCATGGCAATCTGATGCATTTCCCAACCAAGACAAAGTACATGCTACTGACATTCCAAAAAGTTGCTGAGCAAGGTTATTTTCTTAATACTAGGAAAGAGATTGAGTTCTCAGAAAAAATGAAAGGAGTTTTTGCTGTTACAAGATGTTCTACAGCACAAAAATAAGCACAAAATAATTACTGAAATAGGTCTCATATTAAAACGGCACAGAAGAACAACTTGTGGGGTTTTTTTGTCAGGATTTAGTGGGGATATCAAAACTAAAGCCTTGTTTCATTGCAAGAATAATGCCTGTTATGTTTACCTACCTGTAGGTAACCTGAGTATTCATGTTTCCATTGACTTAGTTTATTTTCATAATGTAGTTATTAACCTTATAAAAAATGGCAAAAAATAAGGGTCTCTCCACTAAGCCTACCCTAAAAGGAAGTTGGTGCCTTATACAGAAAGAGAAAAAATCATAGTGGAGAGGCGGGGGAAGCACTGGCACTGTACAGTATTGTTTTTCATCAGCCTGTACTGAGGCCCTGAGGATTTCCCGAGCTGTTCCATGCCTGTAAGTTGACTCTGGAACAGTTGTGAAGGTTGATGGCAAAAGCTCAGAGCCCTCAGGTGAAGATCTGCGTGGCCAGGCACAGTTTGCCTTTAGGATGTGTGAAAAGGGAGTACAGTGTCATGGTGCTTTACTTTCTCACATAGCACTCACTGCATTTCTTTACAAACGTACACTGAAACGTATTCTGCTCCTTTTTTATGTGCTGGCAGTTCGAGACTCCCTCTTTGCTTCTGTTTATGAATGTTCTTGGCTCAAAGTTCTCATATGATGTTTTGAGAAGTGGCGTAAATGTGAATATTTATTACTTCAGCTACACACAGTGAAAAGGCATATGCAAAACCATGTTCAGAAATACTCACTGCTGATGAAAAGGCTGTAATTCTGACTACTCCTCAGGTTTTTCCTTGATGGTGCTATCAGTGTTTTGCTGTCTCCCATGAGGATATTCAGCCTACTTTTGGCACAATCCCAATTTTGCAGAAAGATGCAGATCACCCTTTTATACAGACTGAAGGCTACCCTTTTTGACATACAGAATGATTGCTTGGTATTTGAGTACCAAAGAAAAATGTTGACAGCTATAAAAACAGATATTAAAAACAAAACCTAATCCAACAGTGCAATATGCTCAGCCTAACTTTAAGGGAAAAACATGATTCCACTGCTTTTTCCCTTTCTGCTTTTCCTTGTTGTTTTAAAATCACTGGCTAATGCACTCTCAAAAAAAAGTGCAATACCTGCTGGAAGGCAGAGGAGGACCAGGACAAAGAACTAACCCTCGAAAGGTTTCTGTACCCTTTGCCACCTGGGTGTCATCACTCTTTGTCATCAGTAGCAAAAAGTTGTCACACACAGGATGGGCTCCAGGACTTGAAGAGTCCTTTGCTGCAAAGTCAAATGGTACCTTTGGAGAAAGGGACAAGAGCAGAAAGTGATAAAAACTTTATTACCAATTCTTTTAGCCTAAAACCTCTTGAGATATCATGATATTCAAAACAGGCTGGCTGAATCTGACAGGAATCTTTTCACAGATCTATCCCAGGCCTTTTGAGCTAATTTTTGAGATTTTGAGGCCCAGATGTTTCTGTGGTACAAAAAGAAGTAGCACGTAGAGTAATTTTAAGACTTCCCCAGAATCCCAGTTCAGAAGAGTGCGTTACCAGTTAAGTTTCAAAGCTCAAACTCACTCTTAAATCTACACTGGGCTAACTGAACTGGTTTCCAATTTCTCTGGTAGAGCTTTTATATGATTCTTCCTTGCAAACCAAAAATTGCTCCAAATCTTTCAGAGTTCAGACACGATCTGTGCTTTGCAAATGTATCTTAAACACAGTTTCAAAACTGTCACAATACTTTCCAAGCTATGCATATAATTCATACATATGCCAGGAAGAAGATAAATCATCAAGTATACATTCGTAAAGTATAAGCATAAGGCTTTTCAAAAATATGGGCACTTTTTAATTGCTATTTGCTTTTTAAAATTTCAAGGGATAAGTTTTCAAGTAAAACAGGAAGGCTTGAATATAAATAGTTCTTTGCACATGAATGCAACAAGCTGTCCCCTGTCCTGCAGAATCTCCATGGTCTGCTGTGCCAAAGGCAGCTTTCCCTATGCTGAGACAGAGTTTGCAGTGGCAGATGTCTCATCCTTGCTGTCCAAATTAATCTGGCATAGTGAGTAAAGGATGCAGTCTGAGAGGGGAAAAAAATTAAACCAACTTTCTAAGGCAGTTTTGTAATACACAAGTTATTGTTGGCTTGTTTGGTTGGTTTGTTATTTGTGTTCCTTGCTCGTCTATGCACTCTATCTCTTTCTCCAATAAATCTCTCTTCAGGATTAAATCTTGTCTATGATTCATAAGAGCCATTAGTTAAGAAATTATGGCCAAACTGAGTGGCACTTGCAGAAAACTGATATAATTTATTAATTGACACTGATAAGTAATATTTTGAAATTGTAAAGTGATCTCAGATCGTGGTCTTATTTTATTATGCTCAGCTTTGTAATTTCTGTTTTTTCCCCTGGTTTTTAGTCCCAACTAGTGCATTTCCTTTGGAAAGTACTGAAAAAAAAAAAAAAAAAAAAAAGGCAGATGGCCCAAACAAGCAAAGGCAGTTAAACACAGCACAGATCATGACAGTTCATTTCTGACCGGAGACATTTGGTACTATCATGATCAGATATACTGCTACTAATATAAAAGTAAAAAAAAAAAAAAAAGAAAAAGAGAGAGAAAAAAGTCTCTCCCTCCCTTCCCCAAAATAAAGGAAAAAACAACCCTCCTCACCACAACCAAGCAAAAAACACCAAAACCAAATAAACTAATAAACTAATAAACAAATAAATAAATAAATCCTAATCCCTTCCTCCTTCCAGATCAAAATGGTTATAGAAACCCTACAAACTTCTGAAATTAGGTGAATAGTACAGCTGGTGCATTTCTTCAAACACAGACGAATGCAGGCAAACAAACTGTATTTTTTCACTATTTTATATCAGGTTCTTGAGGCCAAAAATGATCATGTATTCTCATTTTAAATGGCAATAATTAAATATGCCACAGCAATGGTACTTTCCCATTTGCTCTTTGAATAGAAATGAAGAAATGCCTTCTTGATAAAAAACATCACCTCAAATGTATATCCATGAAAATGGCAAAACTAAATATTAAAAGGTTCTCCAGAAACTGGGACCTGTCTATCAGGTATTTATCAAAATAAGTTATTTAGAGGCACAAATGCAGTAACAAATATGTGCTACAACAGTAGCAAGTGGGCTGAGGTGCATCAGAGGGGAAAGACTGAATTTCCCTTGGAATGGAAATTGCTAGAAATAAACAGCAACAAAGTTGTTGCATAAAAAAGTCATTTGCTTTGTCATTCAATAGCTATCTATTTTGAAAACAAAACCCTATTAAAAGATCACTTATATTCCAGCTTGATTGATGATTTGTCACTTTTGCTACCCTTTTACTGAGCAGCAGTTCAATAAATAAAGAGTGACTTTGAGTGACAGTAAACCCAGAATTTAAAGTAAATTAGAGGAAAATAATCTGTATAGATAAGAGTCAAAACAAACACCAAGGTTTGATTTTTCTCCTCCTCCTCTACTGCAAAATTGGGATGTAATTAAATTTTGTAATGACAGCTTTGAACTCAACCATCTGCCTTTTCCCCCCCCCCCTCATTTTTCTTACATTTCCATGTAGACGATGGCACTCACGTTCCTATGAGTGAAGCAAAGATTAGATTTACTGAGTGGTGACACTCTCCAAAGGCACAGGGTCTGAAGATGGGGATTTACAGGTCATAGCACCTACTCAGAGGAACCTAAGCAACTCTTTTCAATGATGTAGGTCAGAAAAGGTGCTTGGATGTGCATAGATAAGCAAATATTGAGTAGGCTTAGGAAGGTCCAAGTATCTTTGATCTGCCACTGAATCAAAGTGCCTTTGGACCAGTGGGTCCTGCCTGGCTCTTCATCCTGCAGAAAAATTGGTGAAGACTGAAGAAGATTCAGAAGGCAACGTCAAAGGTGAGCCTAAAAAACCAGGAAAGCATGACATAAAAAGGAGCATCAATCTGTTTTGCTGATCTAAAGGAACATGAAGGAGTGACTTGATTACAGTCTTTAAGAAATACATGAAGCAGAAAAAATTGATAATGGAAGAATCACAAATGAATGGCCAAAGCCTGAAGTAAGATTAATACAGTCTGAAAATAAGGAGGTTATTTTTAACACTGGAGGCAATGAACCAGTGAAGCACCTTATCATGGGTTGACATCAGCTCTGCAGCATTAGAAACATTAACGTTAAGCTTGGTGCTTTCCAAAAAGCACAGATTTAGGCAAGAAATAACTTCTTGAAGAAAGGTCCCTGGTTAGATGGAAATAATGACTTCTTACAAACTCCAGGACTGAATGGAGAGAAATGATTGGTGGGTACAGGGGGAAAAATGATTGGAGTGCATGGGTCTTGATGAGTTTACAGTCCTGCACACTGAAACCTCAAAGCAGAATAGATGACAAGAAGGTAAGATAAATTCAGTATTTAACAAGTAACATTAAAAAAAATTGTTATAGCATCCACTTCCTAATAGTTTTATTTGAACATATTTCAAATTTCAGTGGCATCCCTGATTGGTTTCTTTTCAGAAAAAAAAAGAAAAAGGTAGCTTAATTAAGTTTTATGAAGTCAAAAATTTGAATTGACAAAGAAGGCCAAAACCAACATGTGTTGTCAAGGCAACCTGGGCCAAGAATTGTCTTTGATATCTGTTAGACCTGACAGTTGATAATATTAGGCATCGTTTGAACAGAATACTGAAGCATCTTGCTGTAATTTTAATTTGTAATGAGAAGCGCAATGCCTATAAGCAAAGATAAAATCTCATGTTTAAGAAATGTGAAGTAATTTTTAGTTTGATTTTTACTTATGCCAATCAAGTAATACTCAATATAACCCCTGGATGCTGGTGTCAGATTCAACACAACACTGGTAAGGAAGTGTTATCTCTAAGGGCCCAATTTAATTTTTAACAGTTTAGGGTTTGATAGATGTTGGAAGTTAAGCAAAAATAGAATACCCTCCAGCAAATTCAGTCAGATAGTTTATTACAGCAATAATAACTCCATCTTTATCATGTAATTAGAAAATAAAATGCAGAAAGGTATTTCAAAACATACCTTCATGAGCAACTTGAGTTGTTCATGAGTTTCATGAATTTCTAACAGAAAGAACAACACAACAGAAAGAAAAAGGAGGAGGGGCATTATTCTAATTTGTGGCAAGCACTCAAGTAAGCCAGAAATAAATTCAAAGGCACCTAACACACAGAACTACAGACATTTCAAATGTACTTCCAGTCTGGAAGACAAGATTTAACCCAGATCATTACAACTGGGGGTTGGGGTGAGCAGGGAAAGGAAATAAAAGGACAAAATTACTGTTTAGGGCGGAATGTTTGCATCAGGATCTTGGAGCATTCACTAACTCTCTTTTTCTTGCTCTGAGATATATCAGTAGTGCTGGACAGCAAATGTTTCTGTGTTTACTAATTGTTTACTGCTAAAACATCTAACTAGAATAAGCACAGACCTGCAGCTACATAGCTGTCAGAGAACAGCTTTTCCTCTCTCCCACTTTCCTCTTTTCTTTAGAGGAAAACAAGGACTGACAAAGCAGCTGATATTAATCTCTCTCCAGTGCTATCCTGTTCCAGTTGCTTTGGAACATAGGAAAAGTCTTGGAGGAATTAAAGAACAGGTGAATACAAGAATTCCCTGTATTACTAAACAGATTCATCTGTATCCAGATGTTCTTGAACTGCCCCAAACTACAGCTGCTTCTTAAGAGACTACAGATTAAAAGTAGTACCCTAGAGGTTTTCCACTGAAGTTTTTGCTACTTTATAGCTGTAATTACAGTTTTCACAGCTGATATTTAGAGAAAGCACTTGGAGTTTCCATACTACTTCATTAGATAGTGAAGGTTCACTAACACCCCTTCTATCACAATGCAAATTCAGACCTTGCCACACGTCAAGGAGATCTGCAAGACATCTGTTCTGAGAGATCAGCTGGAGGGGAAGAGGCTTCTTTTAGGATCACTGCATATTTTCCCCACACTTTTAACTTCTCACTCACAAAGTAAACCTCCCAATTATAAAAAATAACTAACTTTACAACCTGGTAAAAAACACAAAATGTTCCATCCTGTTGGTTGAGCATTTGGGAACAGTGGTAAACAGCACTGGTGCAGTGAATGGAAAGTTATGTCCATACAGCCAAAGGCTTAAAGTCTATTTCTGCCTGAAAAAGTTCCATATATGGTTCTGGGAAAAAACAAAAACATAAAATGTGGACAATGGCCTTGCATACAGATATGGTGTGAAAAAAATGTATAGGAAACTACACTGCATTACAGAACATAACTAAGATAAGACTCATTAGAGGAGAAAAAACATATGAAAGTCAACTTGAGAGAGATGAATCATTTCTGTGAAGTAAGCTGAACATCTAAAATTGACATATTTCTAATTAAAAGTCCACAGGAATGAATCAATTCTGTTTCTAGCCTGGCCATTCGTTCTTCTCTGTGCTTTTCTTATTGGATCTGATTGCCAGTGCTATCCATGTAAGGAGCTTCATTACTCTGTTTTTTTAATAAAGTAGTGTGAAGATTAACTGCCCTTCCCATGCAAGTGAAGAAGATTAAAAGATCAAAACAAACCTAAAGTTGAAAATTAAAAGCATGTAAACTTATAAAAGACTAACATGACAATACATGAAAGAAAATTACTTACACAAACTATGCTTTCCTTAAAGCCAGGCACCATACAAGGGTAGCACTAATTCACTGAGCACAGCTATCTACAGTATCACTAACATTCCACTTCCACAACTGTGCTTTACTGGAATCAGAAAAAATTAAACCTGAATTGTCTATACAAGACCAAAGATCTGTTCTGTATATTCATGTCTTTGGAATAACATCAGTCTGCTCAGTTTATAATTAGTTCACCTGTATGTCCTAAGACCTCACTTTTAACTCCAAATTACATCCATGTGGATTTTCAAATTGATTCCTAATTTTTTCAACGTAATGCCAATTTACAGCTGAATTTCTGATCCTTCTTTCTTTGTGTAGCTATGAAGTTTTTTTTCACAAGATATGATAAGTACAGAGCAGTTGTTTGTGCTTCCATCTAATAGTGAGCTTTGCTGTCTTGGAAATTCCTTGCAGAGAAACTGAGATGACAAAAAATATTACAAATTAAGTATATATTTAAAAAACGCCTTTTTTTTTTTTCCTCCAGATTACATATGCAAGCATAAGTGCAACCAAAAACAGATCAGTCAACTACATGGAAGCCCACCCAGGCCTGAAAAGCGTAAGGAAATAGCTGTAACAGGAAGGTGAGAGGACAAACCAAAGCACTCATCTACTCTCTTTCTAACAATCTGCCACTACAACAACTGCCAGCAAATAATCCCCTGGGACAATCATGTTGTTGTATTTAATAAATTCTCTAAATTGTCTTTGCTTCTTTTAGCTTTACTAAATTACCTTTGAACATGTTTGAACCCTCCAAAGTCAGCTCTGAAACCTCATAGTACACATAAAACTGCCAAGAAAAACTAGAGCCATACAAAACAATAGCTCTGATATGAAGGTAAGCAAAATGCAGCAGAAGGAAGTGAGAATACTTTTCTTGCCATTTTCCCTCAAGAAAACAGAGAGAAGGCATCTTCTTTGAAAATCATTCTTTGCTAGTCACATGTGAATGAGTACCTGAGCATTATACAACAAACTGTTCTGCAGTTTAAGAGCTGTGAGAAAAGTAAATTCATCATATACCCAGCTCAAGCCTCTACTGCCTCCAGCAGCAACCATGAATTACAATTCCTGGTCTTTCCTGCAAGTAGAATAGAACAAGTCATAGCTCATATTATTCTACAGTATATAATAATGTGTGTAGAGGAAAAAAAGAGAAAAAAATACAGTTGTTATCTCTCAGTCTTTTATCCCTCAACTAAAGGTTTATTTTTGAACTTGTTTTCATAAAATGTCTTTTTCTTACCTGCAATGACCGAATCATTGCTAATGAATCACTGCTTTTCAATTTGTTATAAAACAAGTAGCTATAATAAATAGCCAAAACCATGCATAATACCTCATGTCTGAGATTCAGAAGACCGCGTATCTCAACACTCAATACATCTCCACTTTATTGATATTTTCTCTTTTGTATCCAGTGAACTATCCTTTTCACTGCAACTCTGATTATTCTTTTTATTCCTTAGAGTGTTTTAAGTAAATGCAACTAAGGCCAAGTCCAGTTCTAATGAAATGAGGGAGAGATTTGCCATCGACCTTAATATAATCATGAAAGGGCTATTAGTGAATAAAAGCTGTGTACCTTTTTATCCTCTATGTGTTATGCAGGCTTCATAGCATGTCCAACATTTCTAGATTTCTGCTGACTTCCCAACGTATTTATACTTTTCTGTAAACCTGCAACATCTTGCTGTAATGACCACCACCTGCTTTACTTTTAATTTGTCTTTTACTGTATAAAGCATGTGTGTATTGTGTAAGGTATATTATAACAGAGCACATGAGGGATACACATGAGGGGGAAATCTGTTATTGCTTTGTCCTGATTCTGCACATTGGGTCATGATGAGGCTTCTGGGGACAGCAAGGATTTCCGTGAGGCTGAGATGCAAGAAGAGTGAAGAGAGGGAAGGAAGAAGAAGGACTGGGAAGGGAAGTTTGCAGAAAGGACACAAATCTGGACAGCAGAAATGGCTGAGAGAAGTGAGAGTCAGTCAGGCCTTGGAGGTGATGGATAAAAGCCTTTTCTCTGGAGGGAAACACAAACATTGCTCTCTCGCCACAGAATCACTGAGGAGAAAATTAAGCCTGAAGGAAAGGCTGTGGATGTACCAGAGTAGGAATGGAAAGGCTGCAAGAGAAGTCAGGCAGAGTACAATTTGCAAAGTTTTGATATCAGTTTCCATTTACATGAATCCTATTTTAAGGTTTTTTTCTGCTTCAAAATATTAATTGCGATAATTTATACTCAAGATGAGCCTGCCTTTTGGATTTAAAGCTATTTTTGTCTTTTGGGAGCACTTGCTGAGAGTTTAGGCAAATCCACATAGAAGACAGAGATGACTCAGTCTCATCACACCCACAGAATGGCAAATATTTGTAAGACTTTCCTATCACAAAATATGAACCCATGAGCTCTGAAGACTGAGAAGCTTTATTACCCACATAAAAACTTGCACTGCTGCTTGCACCCTGTCTTCCATAAACACCAAAACTCTTCCAGGAAGCCTCCTGAAGTCACAACTCTTGCATGTAGAAAATTCAGTCACACTTGTAAAATTTATTATGTATGCTCACTGGAGAGCCAGTTCTCTAAAAAGGGGTTTGTGTACAGTAAGTTTTAATTTCTAGGACACTTCCCCTATTCTGCTCAGTTTGAGTCTCCTTGATGACTTATTGTTATTAAGTAGAACTCCCTGGATCTTTCCTGCTGGCAATGCTTGATCTCTCTCATCATTTCAGCAGTAGTAGCAGCTTATTTTGCATAATTAAAAAACTGTTCTAGTTTATCAAGCACTTGGATGAAATTTGTGTTTACAAAGAGGTGTTCTCTAGAACTGTATTTGGGCTTCAAGAAATTCTATCTGAAATACCATCCCCTTCATATTTGGTAAATATTTTTTACAATTTGGTAAATATACCAGAACACAAAATATATCTAATAGTTCTTTGGTAAGTACAGTTGATTTTTGTCTGCTAAACAATGGAACAGTTTTTCAATCAAAGAGAGTATATGTATAAACAAATGCAGAACTACTTTAGATGTGATCTATTTTAGAATTTCTGTGGAAGATTAATTAGTGCATCATTCAGATGCTGGCCACATCCATCCATGGCAGTCATTGAAAGGAATTTTGGCCTTTTACCTTTGCCTGCCTTCCAGAAGGCTTGGAATTATGCTGCAGAGTTCCCAGTCTAGATACCCACTCCCACCTAATCCTCTTTCAGTCAATATCCTAAGCAGTTAGTTGAAAATACCTGCTGGAAAAGGAATAAAATGCAAGCACCACTCTGTGAAAAGACTAAATAGGGAAGACATCTTGGTAGTAGCAACTGGTCATTATATTGATATACTTGTAAGAAAAGCTGAGGAAAACCATTACAAAAATTCCTGAAGGCTCTGGACTGAGATGGGGCTGCTCTCCTACAGTTTCTGCCAACTAAATACTCCCCAACTGGTAATGTCACTTGCATGTACAGCTTTTACAGAAAGAACTGATGAAACTCCTGATAATTCAAATATTAATCTAATCAAAAATTCCATTAACAAAGGATGTTGGAGTGGTGGTGTATTACAGATTAATCAGAATTCATTACAACTCTCTCCTGTGGTGCTAATGATTCATTGGTCTTTCCATAGAAAACTAAGGGTTATCTCTAGCAGCTTACAGGAGTTGTATAAGAAAAAATGTATCAGTTCCTGCTCATTCTGCAAAATGCTGGAAAAAAGTATTCTATCTTAGAAGGGAAATACCATAGTGAAAAATAAGCATGATTATAGCACCTATCAGATAGGCCACACAGACAGAGAAAAGCAGGTATTTTAATCACTGACCTCTCTCAAAAATTAAGAACTCATTCAGTACCCCCAGTAAATTCACAAAACCCATAATCATACCAGTAAGCAGCAGAAAGAAAGGGGGCAGCAGGAAAGCAGATATGTTCAACTTCAGTTTTCCCAATGTTTAATTAAGTAGTGGAGGGAAGAAACACTGAGCATATGTTTTGCGTATGGGGGGGGGGGAGATGTTAAATGCCCTTTTTCTGAGGCAATGCACATTTGATTGCAGTGGCATATTTTTAATAGTTGGAGACATTTAACCTGAGTTGCAGCCCACACAATTTTCTGCCATCTAATTTACAGTCCTTCAAGGCACAAGTTCTTTGCACAAGAACAGAAGCCCTACAGAATGCCATGCTTTTGTCATTGTTTTTTACTTTTCTGCTTCAGAAAGTGCCAGCTATGCAATAAAACTAGGTATTTTGTGGCTGATTATGCAGGCTGTGGTATGTACAGGTACTGCTCCAGAGCAGTGGTGACAGTGACATGAATAAAGGTAATTTGATCTTCCCTGAAAAGCATTACAGCAAAAATAGGATGATAACATGAATCAACATTATATTCCATTTTCAACAACAAGAATATAGAAAATTGTATTTGTTACCTTTCCTGTTTTCTTCTCCATCTACAAATATTTATGCTTTTAAATGTTGCCTTCTGGTACATGTAAAAATAGTAAACAGTGTACCAGACAAGAAAATGCACATTCTGTAGGCTTTACACAAGTGCAGTACAAAACACAGGCAAGCACCTAAATTACTGATGCATAGGAGACAGGATACCTGTTTTTATCTTCCATGGACATACATCTGCCAGTTGCATGGAACAAGATAGAAACCACAGTTTTATAGGGCACAGTCTGCAGCTACCACATCAAGGCTGAGGCAGTGATGCAAATGTCACCGGATGAGAAAAGGCCAGATTTCCTGTTCAGATGATACGCAACACGCAGCATGTCCTGTCACATGCAGTTCTTTCTTGCTCTCATGGACACAATTCTTACTGTGACATCAATTAACATTGATGCTGAGGAATGAGGGAACTTATAGATGCCAACAAGGTCTAGCAGAAGAACAGACTAGGATGGTCTGCTATGTCTTTCCAAACCCTGATTCTCCAAATTTTTGAACCATTTCACTGTACTCCAACTTTTATTGTGAATAAGAGAAGGAAGCAAAGAATGTGGGATATCCTAAGTAAACTGAGTTTAACCTTAAGCAAAGAAGCAGCTGAAAATAACCTACATCAATCTTACATTTAAGAGACAGAAGCATACCCAATTAATTTTAATTAAGTTATTCCATTAGCACTGATTTTCTTTGACACTGCAGAGCATGACCTCCTGTGTGCTATGGGTTAGTAGCAAGGCTGAGCTTCCATCATAACAAACTGCCTCACTTAAACTTCATTACATTGTTGCACTAATGGAGTGGAAAGGATAAAGAGAGCATCTTGCACATCTTTTGCCAGCATCTCTGCCTTCAGAGAGGTATTCCGCTAGCTCACGAGCTCGTATGTGCACTGGAAAGATGCTGTTGTCTGCCACAAAAACTCCAGCATAAACTTCTGTCTTCTGCATAACTTGTTTCTATAATAATATGACAACAGGATGCACAAAGCAGCAGATCATTTTTTGTTCTTGGCCTTTCAGCTGCTCTGTTCTAACCCACACAAGGCCATTCCTATTCCCCTGCTATCCACATGTTCCTCTCTTTCCCACTCCAAACCTCTTCCCACCCTTGCCTGCAATTAATATTTTAAAACATTATGAAGGTAGAATTTAAAAGAACACAAATATACTTCCCTTCTATTGTCATCATGCAACACATTCCCAGAGCAGGAGACAGTAGCCTTCATTTTGTCCCTTCCGGCAAATGAAATGTTCATTTGCCGGAGAAAAAGCACATTTCTACCTCAAATTTCTATATCCAATTTACTGAGAAGACAGCCAAGAGGTATTCAGAGAACAGAAATTTCCCTCCTTTCTCTTTCAAATATATTTACCCAGAGCAGTGGCAGCTAATCCAGACTCTAAAAGGGTCCACAGATTTTATTAAGAGCTCATGGATGAAGACAGCATTTCCTGAAGCCTCGTAACCAATGTTACATTTTATGGCTCAATCTAAAGGTAGCTCAAGTCCATCATGAGTCACTGCTTCAGACCACTGTGGACCTTCAGAGGTAATTTCATTTGATCATTTGAATACTAGGCTTTAAATAGCAAATAATGCGATTTTTAAGAAACTGCATTCTTAAAAACGGTATCCAACAGGTAAATTATAGACAGAACTTAATAGTAAAGCCCCAGAGACTCCTTAAAGTCATTTCTCCTAAGAAATGAGCCAAAACCTCTTGAATAATCAGAGGTGTCAAATCTGCTTTCAGTAGAAACTCTCCACAGATCATTTCATTAAATCATTTGATCACTGGCTATTAAATAAAAAAAGGAAATAATTTTGCAGGAGAGCAGAGAGGGAAAAATAGCTATAATTAAGTATAGCAATTTAAAGTTGCTCTCTTCACACACCATTACTGTCATTAGAAACCTACTAATATGCCAGAACTGGTGAATAAGGAAAAGAGAATACAGAATTTGTCTGAAGAAGTTCAGCAAAGTTCATTTATGCCCACAACTATCTGAATTCCTTGCTTAGCTTCATATGTGGGAATACTGAAAACAAAAATGTTTATCCAGCTGTACCAGTGGCCACCTCTCTGTATTTCTCCATCACTATTTAGTCTGGGATTACTGAATAAAGTGCAAAAAGAGCTTTAGGATTTTGATTCATCTTCTGCTTGGGAAGAATTGTGTTCTACCCTCCTTTCACAGAACTTGATCTAATTTCAAATAATTCCTATGATTTGTACATATATTAACAAATTGAAATGGAATTCCTACATTTGTGGCATGACCTTGTTTTCCATTACACAACTCTAGGTCTCAGAGGGCAGTGGCAAAGCACCATTATGCCTGCTACATTTTCAGTAATCAAAACTCGAGAGAGATGAGGGAGAAGAAAAGCAGAATTCAGCTGCGTGCAAAAAGGGAAAAGAAAGGTGACTGTCATGCACAGAAAAGGAGATTACAAATTTGCTAAAATGAATAATTTACAATTACACAAAAATGCATTCAAACTAGATTTTCCTTAACTGAGTCTTAAAAATCATACAGAAACCACATCTTTAAAGTCTTAAACAAAAGTCTTCTGTCAGACTGCACAAGGCTAATGGTCTATCAAACCAGCAAGTCAGTGACTGAGGCTTTCGGGAGCTCTACCAGGAAGCATCTTCCCAGTTGTTTTGGATAATTGTTTTCTTCTAGTCTAAAAGATAGGTTTTGTTTATTTTTCCTTTGTATGTGGAGCTGCAAGTGTTACTGAACACATAAAGAATTCCTTGTATTACAAGGCTGATTCTGTTTTTTGTCTATGTCCATTACTGCAAAGCACAGGAGAACAAGGAAGATGCTACTAAATGGATGATGGCAATTTCCATCTTCATCAAACCTTTAACAGATAACTGAAAATAAAGCTCTGTAACACATCCCATTGACACCACCATACTCTTACAGAAGAAGTCTTCACACATGTTGAGGCTATTAATTTCTTCAAGTATAAAGACTGAAAGTGCAAGGCAGTTTTAAGAATCATCTGTGCTGTAGATATTCCTTATGCACATGTAAGGAAAACCTCATAACTTTTTATCCCAAGAACCAGGAAAACCAATACTGACTAAATATACATGATTCCCTGTGTCAGAAATACTTCATAGGACTGCAGTCATATGCAGAGCTTAGTAACTCTCAGCATAATATGGAGATTTTCTGAAAATATTTTTTTAAAAGCTAAGAAAGAGCTAATATAGGCGGCTTTTTCATAAGCTTAGGCTTCCCTGCCAGCAGAAAAGCCTTTGCTGAGCACCCTAACCAGGGAGTGCTGAAGCTGTGACTCCTGCAACTGCCGGGAGCATAAAGTCTCACAAGAGAGCTGACGCAACAAGCTGCTGTTTATGAAAATAGAGTTATCTAAGCCAGTCTCCTGGCCTCCTAGTTCCAGTTGTCTTTCCACTGAGCAGGAGACTTGCTTCTTTTTGGCTGGGTCTGTTTCTCCTAAATTGGTGAACTCAATTGGCTTGCCAAGGAAGTGATCAATGGAGATCATTCAGGGGGAGACAAAACAGGCCAGGTATGGATGGCAGGGAGGAGGAAGTTGAAACCTTTCTTACACATTAAATGTCATCATTTCAGTCCCAGCACATCCAGGCCTGACTGAAATAACTGAAAATCAGTTTCCCAGTTAATAACCACCTCCTCAAATACACCTGAGGAATGAAGACTGCAAGACCTACTTATTTATTACCTGGCAGTTTCTGCATTTATCTAGACTTGCAACTGTCACCAGGTTTAAGGGCATTTTTCATCTCTTCTGTACAGTTTTAATGACTGTATAAGAATGTTACATTTTGGAAGAGAATATTAAATACAGCTTTTTAGCAAATCAACCAATAGATTTTATGACAAAACTGCAAAGCTTGAATACTAGAAATGTGGAACTCAGAGATTCTGACCTAGGTGACTTTGCTGATAATCAAGCTATCATTTATGCCTTATATACTGCAAGAGGACAAAAACCCCAACAACCCAGATAAGCATTGTGCTCAGTTCAAGACAGTTTAAAATTCTTACCTGCAGGTCAAAAAACAATCACCATGATTGAAGAAGCCGTGTTGAATCTTGGCAAACCTTTTTCTATGAGGAGTTTACTCATCTGCTTAAGGTCAATGATACAACTTCCATCAGCTAAAGGCCTGGGAAGATGCCATTAGAGCATCAAACTGCAACACAGATTCAATTTCACAGCTGCTGTCCTAAGGCATGGGGTTGTAATGTTTTCTTAGCTATTTTTTAACATTTTTCATGTTTAAAAAACTTCCTGATCTGTGCCACCATCACACCACTGCAAGATAATGCACACACCTGGATGGTCCAGTGATTCACTCCCCTTAGTCATGGTTTCCTTGACATCCATCAGAGAAAAAGACAACATATGTGCAGTGCCCTGGCTTTATTTAGTTATTTCTCACATTTAGTTCATAGTTTCTATTTAGTTTGTTGAGATAGACAGATGACAAGCCAAAGAGATAGATATTTTAGTGCCTCTCACCATGGCATCTAATCATAGATCTAAATAGTGTTTGGGGCAGAAAAATGAAATTGAGGTTGTGATGTGAGAAGGATGAGATTGAAACTTCCTGACCTCTGATCCTTTAAGCTAAAGAGTGATGTGTCCTCTAAATTTCAAGTCAAGGAATGTAAAAGGAAAAAAAATGTGTCCTGCCACTTCAGTCTAATCATGCATAGTTAGGTGTTCCTAGCCATCAGCACTTTAGCATACTTGACTAGTGATGTATGAAGTAGGCCACCCCTGGAAATTGGTTTTCTTGCCCTGTGTCCAGGACCAGTGTAACCATAGGCCATAAATACTTAGGCTGTTCAATATCCTCTTACTTGTATTTTTTTAGAATGATTTATTCACGTAACCAGGTTAAAACTGCAGCAGTAATTCAGATTGGGGATTGAAAAGCTGTCTGGCTTCAAGGCACTTGGGAGTTATTACCCATTTAGACTACAGGCAGAACAAGCCCTGTAGCCTGATTTGCTGACATTTGTCCTAAAAGGTTTCAGCACTGCTGTGTTAATCGACTGGCCTTGATCTGGGAAGGGGACAGAGCACAGATTTACTCCCCTATTTCACCGTAATCTCAATTCCTACTTCCATCCTCTTTTGAACCACTTAAAATCTGTCACCAGAAATAATTATTGATACTGAAATGAAATGCTCCTGCTGATTCTGTTACCCAAAACAATCCAAAAATTGTGGTTCACAGAGATAAGACATGAACTATAAAGTACAGTAAAATAAAGTTTCTAAGATAACAAATCTGTTTTCAGACTGCAAGCTATTGGCCTCAAGTTGACCATAGAAAAAAAACAAAAGACATCGCAATAAAAAGGAGATTCTTGCTTCAAGCTTTCCTAAACCAAGTCCATCCTCATTTTCAGGCACATCACATCTAGAATGCAATTGCTCTGAAATTTTTATGATTTTCAGACTATATTCCAAAAAGTGACTTGCCTATCTTTCTGACAGAATCCTGTCATCACAGAGCCAATTTTGAAAGCAGAAGTACTCACAAAATTCATGTCAAAATATCAGTATTATATCCCCCCATTTCACCTGAGTGAGAGCTCTCCATGAGACCACCTAAAAAGTGAATAAAAATGTATCTCCTTTTCTAAACAGAAAGATGATTCTGATTCCCCACACATGCAAAATATTATTACTAGCTGTACTGGGACAACAGTCCCAGAAATGGCATATTTAAGGAAGCTGGAATATCAAAGGACATTGAGATTGATTATCCAGCATTTTTAGTTGCTCTCATTGCTGCTTTAAAATTGGATGAACAACAGCCTATCCCTTTCCTACCAGCGATAACACAGTAGCAACCCAGATATAGTCCAATTATTTTATAAGTACAGGCCTACCAATTTTGTCCATGCTTCTTCTCCTCAACTCAACATGGGTCCTATATGTGACAGAACATTTTCCTAAGCAACCTGTTAATGCAAGTGTGAAAAAATGCAAAAACACTGGATGGATGAATGAAAGAGGTTAATTTATCTGGGAGCAAATCTAACCTGACACATAAAAGTATGCTGAGAGACTCTTTACACCCACTTGCCTAGATGCTGGGATAGGCATCTGGACAAGCACTTTGGCTCTGTATCATTTCTCCTTGTGTCACCACTGACAGATGAAATCAGCATTTTCCCAGAGAATAGATCATTTTTCAGCACCATGTACACCACAGTCCCCACACAAGTTGTGCAAAACCTGGAAAGAATGGCGGCATAATCCACATTCTTTTGTAGAAATATTCCTCCTACCTCAGTTCAGTTCCCTGATACTGAGCTAGTTAACTGTACAAATTGCAACAGAGGAGGGGAAAGATTATTCCATCAGAAAATGAGTTATGAAATATCCTGTTTAACAGACATGAGATGGGATATTTCTGTCAATCTCCAAGTCTGGTGATTGACAGCTCCTTCATGCTAGCACAACTTACAGAAAGGTATCTGGGAGTATTTTTTGCTTCCTTCTTGTAGTTTACTTAATTTACTTCGCATCATATCTTGAACCATAATTGCAGGGCTTATCTGCAAGTATCCTAGCACCACCCTCTGCTTGAAGTGCAGGTCAGTAGGTTTTTCCAAAGGGTACATTCTTCTCCCTTCATTCTGAATGCATCAGATCAAAGAAGCTATTTTGAGTCTCTTTAATCAGATATCGGTCAAAGGTCTTTAATGCTGGCATGTAGGAACTAGGAAGTTGAACCTCTGAGATCTGCCCACAATGGAACAGTTAGCTTAAAAATAACAAATTCAAATAACTGTGATGGGACAGAATGAGCAATATTATCCAGTACCAGGCAGTTCTCAGAGGTTTTGTTGATCTTCATCCTCAAAATTTTCAATACCAGTATGCTCTTTGCACAGTGAGTAACAGACTTCCACTTGGTGGAAAGAAGGGGAAAAACAAATGCAACTCCCATCACCTGAAGGATGAAAGATGCAGAGGGACAGGACATAAAGCATGCTGTGGTGCCAGGGCAGCAGGACAAAACCCTTCACTCCGGGAAGTGCACAAAATCCCAGTCTGGGTACAGCACTAAGAGAAACACTCAGTGGGACCAGACCTCATCAAGTTCTGTCCAAAAACCTGGGTACACTTCTCAATACCTGCAAATGCAAACATATCAGCTTGTGGTTGACTGCCTTCTCCTCATGCCAGAGGCAGCAAATACCAACAGTATTTCCAAATCTCCTGCAAACATACAAGTTTTTGTGCTAGACCTGATAGGGCTTCAACTCATGTTGTGAGGAACACCTGGGCTGGGCAGTGTGAAAGAAACTAGAAAGTCTATGTATGTGGAGATAAACAGAATATTAAATACTGCATTAAAACACAAACATTTTCAATGATTTAGAAAGTGTTTTCAATCAGTGAAATCTAGAATCAGTTTTAGAAAGGAAACATAACAAAACAAAACAATACAACCACCTACCCCATTACCAATCTCACCAACAAGAAAAGAAGGCTCGAAGAGCTTTCCACACGGATGATTGTGATTGCCAAGGTTGATTTTGCAGGAAAATCAAAAGTACTGTATAATCTTCATGTGGTCAGCACAAGAATGCCTAAAGAATCCTGAACACTGATAATTTCTGTCAGCAGCCAAACTCAAAATTTCTTAGTCCTAATCTATCTTCAAGCTGTATTTTTTGTCCTTTACAGTTTTATGCATGTGCAGAGTATCCTGCCCCTCTGAACCAGAATGGTCATTATACAAACACCATATGCATGGTAAACAAAGGTATTTTGCTGCATAGTGCTGGGAGGAGAAAGCAGCTAGAAATTTACCCTTCAGTAAGAGATTCATTATACATAAAGTCACAGGAGCAGGGAACTAAAAGAAGAGAAAAAAAAATGTCACTACCCATTGTCTTCTGATCTGAAAATCCCGAACTAAGATTTCCATCCACTGTATACTTGACAGGGATATAAATGTGTTTTATTTACATATATATGTATGGGATAAATATCTGGTATGGATGAGATACCTGTTAAGACTGAGAAATTCCAAAGAAAATAAACCCCTCACATTCCAAGTGGTTCCCAGAGTTCAAAGGGCTTTTCAGCTCTGTAAATCTGGTCATGTTCAATAGGAGCTTCCATGGGCACAGATGAATAAAAAGGGCAGTTTTTCATTTCAGCATTACAGGTCTAGTTGCATTCAATAAGAACTTGTGTGATCATGGATCCACAAATAGTGAGATTAACCAATCCAACCTTATAGGTCCAATCATGTTTAGTAAGAACCTTGAGATCACAGACTGACTAATAGTGCAATTTATTGAAGCAACAGAGAAAGAGTTTTGGAACTGCCATTGATAAATGCAACAGCTGTGAGAGAGCTCTAACAGTAACAATAATATTGTGTTAACCCAAGTAATAGTAGTAATCCTATGAAGAAGCTTACAAAGAAGGCATCCCTGTTTGGCAGGAAGGAGGGAAGAGCAGCCTGACAACTGTCTCTGAGGTCTTTTGGGTCTTCCTCCTAATGAGCTGAAATTTCTGTCATCTTATATAAAGCTCATCTTATCCTTCTCCTCCTATGCAATGTATAGCAAGACTTAAGCAGAGAGTTGGGTAATGCAGTCACATACGTGCTACCATGTACTTCATTAAGCTTATTAGCACATAAAGAGTGTGCTCCTAATATAAATAACAGTGAATCAGGCAAAAGTTAGATTTTTGGCCACGACTGCCTTCAAAGCTCCAGTCACAGTACTATTCTGTTCTATGCTGTTCATCAGAGCTAAACTAAGACCATCCTATCTCCACAGGATCCCATCCTTGAGCGAACTCATCTTTTCTCAACATCAGCTGTGCAGGTCTCCATCTGCAAAGATAACACAGAGGGGACACAGGATAGACCACAGACAGGAAGGCTTACACCCTCCCTGTCTCTTTGGTCATCATCCCACAGCTATTACAGCAGCCTCTAATTGCTTCTTACATCTTTTTACTGGCAAACATATTCAAATAATATTCTAATACATGGGACAGATAACTAAGTCACCTTACTAATTTATTGGATAGCAAAAGGTCTTGGTTGCTTTGCTGATTGCAAAGCAAACTAATCTAAAGTCTATGTGCAGACTGGTAAACAGGACAGGTAATGAGAATCTATGAGACACAGAGCAGACAAAAACAGTGTTTTTACCTTGCTGGCTCTCACACCAGACTGCATTTTTTCCTTTTAAAGAAACTGATTTTTTTCTGAGTGAGAAAGAAGGAAGCAAAATCACCATTTAACTAAATTTAATGAGCCTTTGCTTTTCCCATTCAGTAATTTCCTTCACTGTGATAACTTAGTTAGCAATACATCTTACAATCTACACAACATTTGGGCTGTTTAAAATTATTTTTTAATATAATACCTTTCCTATTTTCCCAGCCTAAGCAACATAGTTAACAGAAATTTTAAAAAACCTAAGGGATAGGGACACCACAGAAAGGAAAAGAAAGGGAAGACACTGAAATTCTCCACTTTTTATATGGTACATAAATTATAGCTTCTTGATCTGTCAGTATATTACATTAAAAATATTGTTTTCAATAACGAGTATGTATAATTTATGCAAACCTATCTCATAAGAAGCTATGCCATTGATTTTCAAAGGCCTAACTCTCATTCCAATATGCTCATAGAATATTAACAGAAATTAGAAATCTAAATGCTTTACTGGACTGAGACTTTATCATTAAGCTCAGGAAAAATCTATTTGTTTTAGTACAATGGATATATTCTACATTACAACCAAAATATCTGAATCATGATGCAGGTTTTAATTTTCTTACTGTGGCTCAAGACAGTTAAGGATTTTGCTGTTTGAAATAATAAAATAATATTTTTTCTTTATCATTAATATTTCTTAAAGAAAAAGGGCAAGAAACAAATAATAATGACAAGCAAAGATAAGATAAAAATTCTTAACATTTTAAAACACCTTTTTGAAAATGCTACTTTTTGCATTACATCCCAAAGGGGAGAGATTAGTTTTAATTTAGAGTAGTATTACTGCAGTAATTCCAGGAATAAATTCCATGGCCTTGGTTCAAAACTAAGAGAAACTCACCAACTAGTATACTCCTTACACTACAGATATACTCTGAAAAGAGAGAATTTTTTTATCTCAGGCATCTTGTATCTATGGTACAGGGTTGTACCTACTTCTGCCAGTGTTCATTCCTATTGTCATTTTTATATATCAATTCTATTTTGCTTTTGCCTAACTGCACTCAAAAAGTTTATTGAATGTATTACCTAAGGTAAACTGAATTTGCTGAATTATTTTGACTTAGCCATCGGGCTCAGAGTGCTCATCTTGTCTCTCATGTCCTATCAGTGTTCATAACAATATCATTGTTTTCCTTTTGGAAGTCACAGACAGAAATGACTCCAGATAAAAATTAAATCCTACTCGGCGAAAATAGCAGATATTTTTCCACTGGATGTGCTTCTCATCTTTAAAATTTCCACCTTGGCTGAACAGAGGATGATTTTCTTCCAGTTATCACCTGTGTATGGACCTTCACAAATTGTGCCAACTGGATGGAAAAATACCATTCCTTTAATGAGGTAACGTTTTCCATCCAGCTTTTGCAAATAATTGAAGTTTGAAAGGTTTCAGAGTGTCAGTGATTTCTTTTTAATCTGGCCTGTCCCAGCAATCTCACACAGACAATTTTAATGTTCCCATGTTTTATTATGTGGAGATGCATGTCGTTGATGCAGGTCAGTGCATAATCACAGACATACATATGGCAACTAAAAAATTTTTGGTTGTAATTTGCCATACAAATCTGAATTTCCAAACTTGGATACTGCTCAAATGAACGCAATCTCTTATCTTGGAGTAGGGCCATCTCTAGCTGGGAGGTAGACAATGCCCCTATTTATCGTATACTTGGTTAGAATTTGTAAAATGAAATATTCCCACAATGGTATGAGAGGTTTGTATGGTAAATTATTATTTTTAAATCAAAAACTATTTTGATAAACTGATGAAAAGGACCATGGAGCAGCAGCAACTGTTTCACTGCTTGGTGGGAAGAAGAGAAAAACACTTAATAAACCCCAACAAAGCAAACTTATGCCGTTCTTCCAAGAAAGGAACACTATGTGATCAAATGAGAAGCCAAAATTTTAAATAATAGTGAAATTTTCTCCTAAGATTAACCTGTAGTTAGTTCAGATTCAAACACACATGCTAAGAAAAATGACAATTTGTCTACAGTCTACTGATAGGTTAGTTTACTGTATAATTCAAGAGGAAAATAAGCTTCTGAGTATTAACCTCACCATATTCAGCAATTACCAGTAGATTGTATAACCTAAGAAACTATTTGTCGACACTATTTTACTTTGTCTATCTCAAAGAAATTACATTTTAGTGACTTGGCCCAGGTCAGACAAGGAAAAGAGGTGGACTACTTCCTCCCTGTTTCACCCCTATCTGAAGTTAAATGGGCAAAGTAAAACAGGAAATAATCCATAACAAACACTGACTCTCTGAGTGTGTAACTTTATACTCACAACCCATTAAAATGAAAGAAAATACTACAATAATTTTACAGCCACATTTTGCAACGCACTGCATGCCACTCTGTAGTTTCCTGAATCTGAGGAAAATCTGTTCCTCACTAAGGATGTTTTCATAACAATGAGGCTGGATATGGAACTTAGCAAATAAAAGAAGAAAAGGAAGCAAACACTTTTATCATCTTTTCACATAGGTCAAGAAATCATAAACAAAATTTGTCTGTATCATCTATCGCTCAGGGGGAAAACAAATTTAGTAAAATCCAAAAACCCCTACACTTGCTCAATACCAAAGCACAGTGTTTAGCCTCTCTGTATCAGAAGAGCAATACAAGAACAATTCCTTCTCTGCATGCCTCACTGGCTACTTCATGCTGTTGGAGGATTTCTAATACAGATTTGCCTCCCAATTATTTCTGGGATACATCACTCTACATTACAAATGGTGTTTCCCTAGCAAGATTCACAAAAGATTTTGTATGAAATCAGAAACTTGCCTCTAGGTGTAGAGAGTGACAGAAAGCCAGGCTTTATACCCCTTGGGTGTGGGACTTTGCAAAGGCACACAACTGCCAGAGTACTCATTACCCAGTGATCAAAAGAAGCTCCATAGAAACACAGGTGCTTTGCTACTACCTCACTGTGGAATCTGGCAGGAGCCTCAACAATATTGAAATTGCCAGTGCCAACACCTACAAAAATGAAATTAGGTCTAAATCCTTCTACTAAGCAGGTGTGAAGTTCTGTGAGTCCTGATACACAGGGAAAAAAAATTCTCTTTTTACCATAAAAACATGCAAGCAATAAATTGACATAAAACAATAAAAGCAGCTTTTTAACCATTTTGAAGTGTCATATTTTTGCTTGTACACTAGTTTGATGAGCAGAAGTTGAGCTTCTCACTATAGTCAAAGCTGCACCATTAACATAAAAATGTATGACATCTATAAAAGTTAATAGGCATAACGCTAAAAGCTGCCAAGTGTAAGAGCAGAATAAAAATAAAAGCTTTTGTCTTCAGAATCCCTGTAACTGTGAAATCCATATCCATCAGAGCACTGTGCCCTACATTATTTCACTCCATATATAACACTGCCAGAATGTTATTTAAGCAGTGCTGTGAGTGCTCATTACATTTTAGAAACACAGCCACTCTTCAAAAGGCAAACTAACAAAAAAAAACCCCAATATACAAGATAGACATTTCACAAAGGGATTTCAAGTCACACACCAAACTGGAATGAATAAGTCTTCCCACTCTACTTTAAGTACTGCTATTAGCTTGGTTAAATGAAGTCTGGCATCATGCATTATCTGTATTCATGCTTCCAGACTGATGACAATAGCCAATAAAGGAGAAATCCAGTAGGTCCATTAACAAAGGTTTTCTTATTACCATCCTAAATTGTGGAATGGTTTATATCTGCAGTCCGTCAGCTCGTCCAGCAAGATCTGATGCCTCAGAAGGTTGGAATTGCTCTCCAATTGACCTACTCCTCTGTATGTAAACATAAATTATCTCACTGGGATATATAGAAGATCAATAACAATAGAAATTGGATTTTATCTCATGTTCATCTCATTCCACAATTAAGCTGCAATTGTTCTACATGCCTGTAACAGTGCTTGATGCTGTCTCTGACAAGAAATATAAAACATAAGCCTAAGCCTGTGTTTAATTAAGAAATCCCTGCAGTCCAAAATAGATGGTTGCAGACTTATAAAATCACCACGAAAACTTATCAGTGCGGATGCAAAGACTCATTGTTTCCACTTATAATGATTATGAGAGAAAAGGATGATTGTCTTTAACAAACAGACAATGAGAATAAGCACAGGCGCATCAACATTAACAAACAAGTCAAGGTAGGATGAGTAGAACTGTATGATCCGCTAATAAAATATGTGTGGCATTTCCCAACATGGATTAGTGGAGCAGGACATTACTGGACAAAACATGAGAAGTGACCATAAGTCAAGCAAAAATTTCACATCCCTGTTACTAACCCAGAAGTATCATTCTCCTGGAACCATTAATAAATTCCCCCCAGATTATTATAATGAAATCAAAAAGAAAGGAAGGAAACTGTTTTTATACATCAATAAAGCCCACATAATTTGCTTCTCTCTACATAGCTTGTCTTATCAAACAGGACCTCAAATACAACCTAAACCTCATATGGTTAAAAAAAACCCCAAACCAAACAACAACAACAATAACAAAAATCCCTCCACCTTGCTCTTTAATTGCAGAGCAAGAGATAGGTAGAGAGAAATGTAGAGTGTAGAGAGTGGCCAAATAGCATTCACTGAGTCAATGAATAAGAAAAGCCCAGAGCAGGCAATAAAAACCAGAGTTTGGAGAAAAAAACATGGAGCCACACAGCAGCTTGAGGGGACTTGGCACTAAAAGTTTTGCTCAACAACCCTAAAGAAGCTTGGGAAGCAAGTACAGGAAGCCATGTGCAGCAAATACAGCTGTTTCCTGGCGATTCTCCTGTGTGCACACCTGCTACTGAATGTCTGTAGAGCTGAGACATCTATCTCTACAATGCTTTGGAAGGATTTCTTGGTTTAGCAACATATTGGTTTGATGGTGTAAAAAGTTTGTCTCCTTCTCAGTAATGCCAATTTCAGCAACATGACAGGAACCTATGTCAGGACACTGGACATTTATACCTCAGGGTGGGAAAGAAAGACATTACTTGTAAATTTTGAAAGTGGAAATACAATGAGTATTCTGAAGAATTTCTTATGAGTGGCAATTTTATATCTCTTTTTCCTTCCCTTGCTCGAATCAAGTCATTTGGACACCAGTGTGTTTTCCTCCATTCCTTCCACTTGTCTGCAAAAATACCAACATCACAGCTCTTTTCTCCTCTTCTCTCTCCCTCTAGGGAGAGTATCAGGGACCTTTTCAGGTTTCAGCAACTCTTTGTACCTTCACATGCTTTCACTGTGCTGCCAGGTGTATGTGTACCAAGTTGAATGTAAAGTCTTCCGACAACCAGATAGAGCAATGAATGAAGTGATGAGAGGAAAGGAAACAGCAGCTCCTTCCATGTAGGAGTAGCATGAGGTGAGAAGGTGTCATAAAATAAGTCCCTTTAGTCTAAAACTGTAGCATTGGGAGAGGGAGGTAACACAAAGTTGCCTGCAGTTACATTTAATGATATCCTGAATGTCAGTCACTCACAGAAAGTTGTTACACACCTCAGCTCTTCCCCGGGGCTGTGGGGCTTATTTGCCATATGGATCTACAGCTAAAGAACAGCAGAACAACTTCTCGGATTGGAAGTTCTCATCTCATACCCTATAATTCCTTATGGAAATAAATAAATTGCTCCTACTCTTTTTTGAACTAGTCCAACTTAATTTCAAAGGTACCTAGATGAACAATGGTTTTGCACATTCCTGTAATTTTCCAGAGACAAAATCACACTGCCATGAACTGCAAGCATCAATGGGGCAAAACCTACTACCCTAGGAAGAAACCATGAACTCTCTCCTCTTGGAGCCAACCTGTTGTCACTCACTGTATATCAAAGCCAACAAGTTGAATGCCAGTTCCTCTCCTCTCCACCCCAACATTCTTTCTCGTTTTCCAATTTGACCTCTTACCATGAGCAAAGTAAAAGTCTTAGCTGGAAAAATGGTTTAAAGCACTATGCACAATACATAGCTATAAAATGTCCTTATATAGATACCAAACATTGTAAAGTGCTAAGCCTCCTGCTTGCTGTTATCTCACATTTTATTTATGTACATCATGGAGTGTAAATACATGCTCATATCTTGAGCAAAAACCCATAAATAAAATATGCAACCAAAAGACAACAAATTATTCTGTGCCAAGATTATCTGGACAGCTTCAAAGATATGGTCTCTCTAGATGTTATAGTTTTTTTAATAAAGCTTCTTGCTTTAAAGGCTCTTGCTGGAGACATTACAGCATTTACTTATAAAAATGTTTCCAAATGATAAAATCTCCTGTAAAACCATATTTCCACCTAGACAATTTATCATAGAGCTCTTTGGTTATAACTGAACAGTGTAATCCCACAAGAAAAAACCTGCACCACAAGTGAAAGAGCCTAACAGTGACTGCCTGTGCCAGAAAAACCCATGTAGGACTCTGCTGCTTGTTTTAAACATGATTGTGACATCCACTAATGCCATTTTATAGACCAAAGCTTCAGACCTGGAGCTATTTAGTTATAAATACAAAAATCCCTTTGCACAAGGATTTAACTATATCTGCATGGGATCCTTCAGGCCTCTTTCGCAGTAAAATTAAAAATAAAAGAAAGGCACATTTAAAGCAGCACTGTGTCTGTCAGCTCTGGAGTAAAACTGCCACAATTGCTTCTTTTGGGACTGTGTGCTGATTTAGCCCATGGATGTTCTTCCCAGGGCTCCCATTGCTATACAGGAGTTGCTGGAGGATGTCATCACTTGTGTTTTGAAGCTACTTGGTGAAGCATCCTGCTATTCCTTCATTTCTCCTACACTGTAATTTACACAAAACAATTGAAGACTGCTCTTCATCTGAAAGCGCTAGTTCATCACATAAAAAATTAAAAGTGTCAAACAGCATAACAGTAATGAAAATAAATTTGCTCTCCCTTGATTTTTCTCTTCCTATTTTTAAATAGGTAATTGCACTGTATAGGCTGTAATAATGCAATTTCCAGCAGACTTCAGTAACATGTTAGCAGAAAAAAACCATATTACACTGTGTGGTAACATCTTGCAAAGATGTTGCAAATATTCTTGGAGGAAAGGAAAAAAAAAGTCATGGTCAGAAATTATAACTGCACAGGCAATAAAAGATCAAGTAACTTTCAAAAGAGACCAACGACTTAGGAAAACAGCCACAACTAGAGACAGCTTTTACTGGAGTTTATTACTAATGTACCTACAGTAATTAACATTAGGATGTTAGGAAGTGGGATGACACAGCAATCCTTATAGAATTCCCAATCAATTTTATCTCCTCCCACTCTACCTCAGTCTGGACTTCAAGAATGATGAAGCAAATCTGCATTTTATTAATAAAAAGAATAATTGAAAGAATTTAAAAACCTGGCAGAAAAACTTCTTGTAAGTTTTCTGCTCTAAGGCCAAATACTCAGCTCCCTATAACAGAGAGGTGAACAGGGAGGCCTCTGAGTGCTTTCTTGGCACATTGCCATCAACTGAACAGCAGCTGGTAATTAATAAACTTTATCTAAATAATAATTCATACAGGATTAAACTGGTTACAAACACTATAGCTTGATGCTGTTGAAACTATTACGATGTAGTTTTAAATCTGTGTTTTCAATGAAATCATCCCCTGGCCAATTCTATGTGTGTATTTTGGCTTACAAGAGGGAGGTAGGAGGTGCAAGGATATTTGATCTGGTGAGTCACAACAAACCCACCTTTTCTCTGTGATTCTTGTGCCAAGAAAATTACAGAGTTAATGACACCAAAATCTGTCTAAAAAGGAGAAAGTTGATGAACTAAATGCCAAGCTCTTGCACATTTTACAGAACATCTTCATCAACTTCAGATAAGTAATAATCAATATACTCACAATTCTGGCTTCCAAATGGTAAAAAAGTACACCAGAAGGACAAAAATAATAAAGAACATGTATCATTGTAAGAACAGGAAGGAGAGGAATCTTAGAAAACTTAACCCAATTCAGGTTAAAAATCATAGTTTAGACACTTTGGTTATTTTCATATCCAGGCAGTAACTTCACACCAAGAAAATCTTGCATTTCAGGAACACTTCAAAAGAATTGAAAAAAAAAAAAAAGTTAGAAGATCTAGAAAAAAAAGAAGAAAACAGTAAAAGATGTATATTAGGGGCATTGGAATGAATATGTAGAAACAGGCTGGGAAGAGGAAACCATATACATTTTCCTCTGTTTGTATGTAGTTCAGTACTAGGACAGCAGCTTTGCTGACACACATCTTTTTAAGAAAACAGAGTTTATCTATCACCAATGTCATAAGTAGCATTAAAAAGCCAATGCTCTAGCCATATTGAAGAAACACTGTCAAAACAGTACCTAGTATTGTTTTTTAAGTGACCTCTAATTTGGTAATAACAGCCCAATAAAATAGGAATGGTGCAATTACCCACTACAGATAAATAACCTCTTTGGACTAACTTTATTTTGAATAAAGAGGTATTTCTTTCTGAGTTTGCAGTCAGATAGAAAATTTTGCCTATTTATTAGCTGTTTGAAAATATTATCAGCTTAGCATCTAATTTGGAATCCTCTTGCTTTATAGAATTGTCCCCTCTCTAAGTCAGGAATGATGTGGCAAAAAGCATACACTAGCCATCAAAAATCCTGGAGTATTCCTGTCTCATCTTGTGTGGTATCTTTGTAACACACAACCCACACATGTAAAAACTGCTGACTTAGAAGCCCAGATGCTGCAGGCAGACATTGAATTAGGACAGATAAATTTCACTCTCACAAACTTTATACACTCCCTTTTAATAAAGGCCATTCTGTGTTCCTCCATTTACAAGGAATGCAGGGAAAATTATAACCCCAACCATTCCCAGTGGCAGAGGAATTAAGGAAAGCATTCAGCAGTGTTTAGTATGCCTTGGTAGCCTCTATTCATCCCTTTAGGTTTTGTTTCTCCTCCTGCAAACCTTTGAAATTAAATGAAGAGGCTGTAACAGCTGTAACTCCCTGCTACTTCGTGGGTGTGTGGCAGTTCAGCACAGGTGATCTTCTGACTGGTGCACTTGTTTATGGCTTTTCAAGATTTCCTGATGAAGCCATTTCTGAGAATCCTATTATTACCCTACAACCAATTAAATTACCACGTTCAGCAGTGCTGAAGTTATCTTTCACCTTTGAAAACACTGAAAATGCAAATAAAATATACATTGTATTAACTGAATAAAACATGAAGCTCTCTTGCCCTATTACAATAATGCAGAGCAAGGAGCAAAAGGTGAATCAGGCAATAAACTTGGGCTTGGCTATCCTGTATTCAGAGTTTGAGTTGGAATAAACAGACCTAATTTGTTTATACAGTTATTGAAAACAACCAGAACGGGATGCCAGAGGAAGTGGGTGAATGGAATGAAACAGATTCATGATGCTCAGGGATGCTTAATGCTTGCTGCTTAGGTACAGTGCCCTTCTAGTGACAGCAATTATCATCCTCTGAAATCTCTCTTCTACCCTATCCCTGGATTCTTCAATCCTTCAAAATCACTCATTATTCTAAATGGCATTCACAGGAGCTTCTAAAACTTGGCAAATGGTATTATCTCAGTCTGGGGAAAACTTCTCTCTTCTACTTGGACATCTGCATTTTGTTATCACAGCCTTGCTTTTTCTGATGGATCCTCATCACACCATGGGGACAGCCATTCAGAACAGCCCCACCACTGATGCTGCAAGTCAGATAACAAGGCTGGGCTCTGGCTGGCAAAAGAGAGACAGAGAGAGAAAAGAGCATTACATTCCTAAAAGGATGTATCTTCAGAATACGTTTCTATCACTTGCTGGAAACAGTCTCATTCGCCAAGGACAAATGCTTCCCAATCAGTAAAACTAAGTGTCCATAAATCAAGAATCCTAAAAGTTAGCCAAGGAAATAATTGCTAATATGCTGGTACTAATTTCTAAAATAAGGATTGAAATAGTGGAGATTTTCTGCAACACTAAAAGTGTTACTTCTGCAATACTGAAGGAGGGTGACCTGATAACTACAGGACTCTCACAGCAGTTTCAACCACACAAAAAGAATAATGAAAAATTAGAGACTCAGAGAACAGGTTATAATTGGTACCAGTGATTCTGAAAACTGTAAAAAGCTGAGCTAAAGCACAGGTACACTTACAGGGAAAGACATATTTTATGATATATTTTGGAAAATTCCAAAATAAGTCTTTGTATAAGCTGCTATTTTCCTGGAGAGGCCAGACTGCACGAAATGACAGCTATGCCTAGAACAGCTGCTAGGTAAGCTTGCAAGACAGTTTGTCTGGAATGAAAACTAAGTTACTTATTCTGCAGAAAACTAAATGCTGATCAATATCTCATGTTGTACAGGTAGAGAACCAAGTAAAACAACTAAACCAAAAGAAAGGAAAATTCCATGTCAAGGAGCACTATGAAATTTTCTTCTGCTCCCTCCTAACCTTATTCTCCCATCTTCTGCAAACTAGAGAAGTTGTTTACACACATGGAAATTTTAAGCTACAAGAAAATCAAAGGATCACATCCTAAAGGATTCTTTTCCAGATTCTCCTAACATTATGGTGAAACTTTGTCTCAAGTAGTCTGAAATTTGAACAGCCTAGGCTTTGCCTACTTAGAAATTTGTTCCAAAAGAGCAATTCTTAAGATTAGAACATACTTGGTTATTTGTCTTTTAACTCATATCCTAGCTTAACACAAACAAATATCTCTAGGTACAAAGTAACCTTCAATCCCGTTTGGCTCATTGTAAATATCTTGTTACTAGTCCATACGACCACAGCCCAGAAGATCTGTAATGAGGAGATCTGCAATAGGGAACCCAGCCAAGGATCATGTGCTCCTTCCAAATTTAGTGATGTCCAGAACACAGTCATCAGAAAGACAGAAACTAATTCAACTATTTCCAGAGACAGCCATAAAACAGCAAAGGTAAACCTCAGAAAGCAGGCCATTTAAATATTTATGTTCCATGTACTTCTATAGTGAGAGTCAAAACAAGAAATTACATTATTAAAATTAAATTATATGAATCCATAGATAAAGAAATAATGGAATAATCAGACTGCAGACTGTGGGCTCTAAAAAAGTCCACAAGACAAGCTACCAGAAGCAGGTAAACATTTCAAAGTTCATCATCATCCAAGTACAACACAAAACCAGAGAATCATATTTCACTTTTCCAAAAGTTTGATATTTCCAAAACTGCAATCTAGTCAATCCAGATATATATTCCAGCTGCCAGATGTAATGACTCTGCATGGCAGATACATCTGCCAAGTGATTTTTGTGCCAGGTAAAGCTTTGGAAAACATCTATTTCGAATGCTCAAGTTGCTGCTACAATGACAGGTTTAACAGAAAAAATTACTGATGCATTTGAAGTCAACATCATGTATACTCTTGTAGCCTTGGTAACAATAACAATTTTATCACCAGTTAATATTCCGGATGTATCCACACACATCTCTACCAAAAACTACTTTATTTTCTAACTATAGTACATTCTTTTCAATTAATGCATTGCTGGTTATAAATATCAAAAATTTATAGACATGGCTGATTTGTAGGTGTATCTTCAGATTCTTTGCATTAGCTGAAAAATTCAAACCTGTCCCTTCCTTGCAATACCATTTTTCAGGCTTTTTGCAAAGTCCAACAGACATTACAGGCATGGCTTTCTACTCAATTTCTATTTTGAACGTGGGACCTAGAGAATTAAGCTTAAACCCTTCATATCTTTTTCTGTGATCCCTACACCAATTAAAGGCATATAACCCAATCCCATGGGAGTTAGCTTTTACACTCTTTTAACAGCATTTGAGAGTCCTCAATAGAAATTGAGAGAGAGGATGGAAAAAAAAGATCCTGAATTAGTCAGGCACATTAGACAAAAAAATTTTCACCTCATGACAAGCAGGTGCATTTCATGTTTCTCTAAAGGTTTTTTCATTTCCTGTTACAAAAGAGCCAGATAAACAAATACATTTTTAGACCTCCAGATGATATAATTTACTTTTGCTTGATAAATATTTACAGTTAAAATAAATGTGGTTAATTTTGCATAAGTTCTTCCGTGCGTCACAACTGAAGCCCTCAGAGGCTGCAGCCCTTTCTTCTCCAGACTCCAAAAAGAAAGATTGTTGAATACAAAAATAAAAATCTGTGCTGTTTCTTTCTCCAGCTTTTTCATATCCTTTGCAAAACACAGCTCTCTCCAGGAGATAACTATTTAGAACTCTTTTGACTTCATCACAAAAGTCTGTTAACCCCTCCAGTAGCCACACACAGTCACCCCAAAACTTCTAAAGTTCTTCAAGTCTCTAAAGTCTGAACAGAAGTATTTTTGTAAAGACTTATACTTATCTCTTGAAACCAAAATAGCCATCCTAATTCACCTCAAGAAACAGAGCAATTTAAAAAGCTGAGGAAAGTAATAATTTCCTAAATAAGGGAACTTTCATTCACTCTGTAATACTGCAGCAGAGTCAAAATAGAGATCTCCTGAGATGCAGACATCTCACCAAAAATTGTATTAAAAGATCTTTTCCTTCAAGCTGGGATGTTTCTTCCTCAAAAATGTTCAAGTCCTCTTAAGCAAGTAATGTGAGTCTTGCAATCAAACCTGTTCTGCTACGCAAGTGGCTCCATATCACCAGTGCCATTCAGAATCTGAGGAGGGTACAGAGAAGGTAGTCTTCAAACCATTTTTACTGTGGTACAGACAATAAATACTCACGTTTTTGTTTACCTGGCTTCTGCATCTTCTAAAAAAAACATCTAAAAAGTCACCATGTACTTTTTGCATTTGTCCTTTGGACAGTTTATGAAAATCTCTAGTCTTAACACCACTGCATTCTAACATGCCTATCAAGTCATGTTTGGAAAGGCATGAACAAATCTTTAAATGTTGCTTCCACATACTTCAATTTTTACCACCCTTAGTGTTTCCCTACGCATCAGCTTGTCAATTAGTGAGAAAGAAATCTGTTCCGAAAAAAATAGGATATCAGTTTGTCTCATTTCCTACATTGCCTCTGTTGCTCTTGGACAGACCTTTCTTACATTTTGTGTATTTCAACTACCTTGACTAAGATTGAACACCCTTTCGCATTGTGAGCAATCTGAGTTTAAGTTTGAAATTAATTCCACTGAGGAGTGACACCCACCAAGATCTCAGCAGCAAGGAAACTTTGCAAAACACACAAAACACTACAGCAACTTAGTATCTATGCTAATACTATTTTGTTTCTATTTTCAGCCTTGACTCTGAATAAAATCACCATAACACACACATTGTTGAGCCCACAGATTTTTTTACATGTAGTATTTTCCAACTTGCTATTAAACACAAGTGATCACAAATTATCAGAAAGATTTGCTGAGCCTGATGCTTCCAAGCATTAGCAGCCATACTGATTTTCAGAGGTAATTTAGAGTGAAGAATTTTTGGTATTCATAAAGCTGGATAAAGACATGTATTCTTGTTCTCGATTCTTATATAAGCATGTCATCAAAAATGGCCAGATACAACAAGCACTTCCAGATACAAGCAATGACCATCCAAAAATAATCAACAAGAATAAACCAAGCAACGGGAGAAGAGTGGAAGAGGTCATCCCTTATAGAAAAGCTCAAGCAGTTCTCCAGCAGATATTTATGGAGGAAGATTCTAAAGTTTAGCAATACAAGAAGAATTCCCATGAAGGAAAATTACTTAAAATTCTGCTTTTCATTATCAAAGGAAATCATTCATCCACAGATCCTTTTCAAATCTTTTTTTTTTTAATATATATTTTAAAATAAATTATTTCTCCAGTTCAGAAAAAGAATCACAGAATATTTCAAACTGGAAGGGATCCACAAGGATCATCAAGTCCAACTCCCAACACCAATGAATAGGCAAGGAGGGTTCTACATGAGTTGGTCCCTGCATTAAACATTTATAGATAGGAAAATAAAAGGGGAAAAACTTCCAAGTCACTTTTACTGCTGGTGATAGCAAGTTGAGCCTTTGTCCTTAAATTCCCTTCTCATTAATGCAAGAGGTGAGCGCAACTTTGCACCATGTTTGTTGACATCAAGTTTTCCCTCAAGATCACCTTTTGCGGTACCAAAATATAGTCTAAAAAGGCATGAAGTGCACAAGTTGAAGGCACAGAGCACAATCTCATAGGAAAACAGATTTCAAAATGCCAAGTAACAAAAAAAAAGATAAAAGAAAAATCCAGAATTTAAAACTCCCTGACAGAAGATACATGGGACCAACCCTTACAAGGTGACAATTTTTAAGTAACAAACACTGTAATGCAGTGATGTGTAACTAGTTTTAAGAATGCCCTTAATATTAAGAAAGAGTGCAGAAATGACTATAACTTTCTCATGCTTTTGGAAGCTGCTAATTTCGGCTGCCCATTTCCACTTTGAAGGGTAGATTTTCAAGGTGCACTCCTCACAAATATCACAGAACATGAACTTTTTGATAGGTTAGACCAAAGAATCATGCCTTTCAAAGTCATCCCAATCGTAGCAGCAACTGGCATTATATTACATAAAGAATGAAGTCCAAAACTCTTCTTTGAGGTATAGTTCATGTCAGAGGTTGAGCATCAGCAGTTGCCAAAGAAGGCTCCAGATGCCATCTGTGCTCCTCCAGAGTCTGCTCTGGCTAGGAATAGAAGGTGATCCAGTATATTCACTACCTGTACCCGCTGGATGTTGCACAAGGAACATCTGCTGATGCACAGAAGTTTCTAACTTTCTCTTTGAGTTAGATTGCATATGCAATCAATGTCTGAACAAGAAAAAAAGATCACACAGGGAAGAGAAATTTGAGAAATATATGTGAATTGGCCAATGTGTTATGTGTATCAACCAGGTTTAAGGACTTCACACAAAAGCTGAACGTAGAAAATCTTGAGATGTGACCTTGGCATGACCAAATATATTTAATAAGTACATTTTGGAGATTTGAAACTAGTTGTGAAACTAATTCCAAGGAATCTCAGGATTACAGAACTTGCTAAAAACAAGTATGTTAAAACACATTGCCTTTCTTGCTAAGTTTATTGAAAGAGCAACCAAGACAAGCCATAGCCAGCCCCATTTGTTACATCCACAACCAGTTTTTACAGGCAGAAACCAATTCTTGAGAATTTTGATAATATGGAAGACATCATAACCTGTCCAACTGGTTTTTATGAACCTTTGTCTGTGAAGACTCAGAACCAAACTCAAACAAGTCTTACTGATCTAAAGGCTCAGCTGACAGAAGTTTTAAATAGTACTTCGCTTCAATTATGACCACTTATTCTTCCTTCTGACAAAAAAAACCAAAAAATCCTCCAAATAAATTTTAATAGTAGAGTTTCAGGCATGAGTACTATGCAGAGAAAAAGAAATAAAATAATGCTAGATAAATTGTCCATGGCAGATTGAGAAATACTGAAAAAGAACTATGTTTTATGCTTAAAAAATTGTGACTTGAGTGGGGCTCATGGAGTCATTCAATAACTGTGCATGGAGCTTCCCAGGATGCTGACCTTTTGAAATGTTAATCCTCCAAATAATGAAATTCAATGAAAAAGCACCCCAAATGCAGAATTCCTGGTAACTCTCAATATAATGCTGTTGTCTGCTATCGAAAGATACGTTTTTTGTATTAAGAAAAAAGTAGTTGTAACTACAAAGGGTACAAAGAAAAGGCTTGCTTCCTCAAATACAGGAAAATATTTTTCTCTATAGTTTTTTTCTTGATTTGTGGTTGTTTATTTGGGTGTTTTTTAATATATAGATAAGATAGAACAATATATCTTTTGATGCCATGCAAACTAAGACAGCAAAGAACATTACTTCGAAACATTTCCGTAAGTTATTATTTTTAGAGGTTTGTTTTACACAGTTATTTCTGCCCTAAATCAAGGTCACTGTGTTTTGCTAACCCACCTGAGTTAGGTGCTGCTTGCTCCAATGCTGCACAGGTATCTCCAGAATCTCTCCTGCTCTCACCACAGGAGGCAGTTTCTACTCCACAATGTGTGGAACTCAACCAGCCAAGCACACTGAAGAATGATTCTGGCTCAGCATTTGATGCGCCAGTTCCAATCCACCAGCCAAATTAAGAATGAAAAATACGTTTAAAGTCAAGCTAGACAAATGAAAATTGCACTATTCCTTCATCTATACCAATTTACTCCCTTTTCCTTTCTACTATCAGAGACTTAGGATTAGCAAAGACATCAGCAGGAAACTCATATCTCATATTTTAAGCAGAACTAATGAAATGTCTTGAGAAGTCCCTATTTTGCATCACCTCACTCTTCAGATTGCACCCATTAGAGAGAATGCTAACTACTGCACCTTGGAAACTTTTTTTTAAACCCCTGGTAAGTCTGAATGCATTTCATTTTCTCAAAACATTCATCTTCTCTGTTCAGAAAACAAAGTTTTGGTACCTCTTTTCACTGAAACAGCATTTCAAAAGTGCAAAAGACTCTTTTCTTAGGGCAGCCTGTTTCTTTCTGTATTTGACAACTCATGATCATTTACTGTCAGCTCCTGGCATCCAACATTACAGCCAGCTGCTCCAACATCTGGCTGCACCTGGAACAGGGAGTTCACACTCCCTTCCTGTGCCCTTAGCAAGGGCTGGCTATCACAAGGCTTGCCACTGAGCCACAGCTTGCTGCTAAAGACACGTAATATTTCTGAAAAAGAAAGTAGCTTCTTGCTGGCTTCTTTTCCTGCACCAGGTCACGAAGGGATGGGGGGAACGTGACTTGTTTACTTGTAACACAAAACTGCAATTTCTGAGCACAGCTCTCTGGTACTCTGATGACCAAGTCCTGTACATCATAACCCTCGTGTCATGAAATGCAGTGTCAGAAGCCACACCTCCATAGGCTTTTACTTATTTAGCTGTGTTTTGTGGCCTGGCACTCTGGAAGATTCATTGTCATTTCAAACTTTTTTCCAGATGTCACAAGGCACAGGCATGACCTGCAGCCACATGTTCTGCTTCCAGCAATACCAGAGGAGCTACAGCCACCTGGCACATTTGGACAACCAAAGGTGCAGGATGTGAAAAGTGCTGCAAAGATTTCCAAGTTTCTGGAGAAAATAAGCCCTTAAAGTAAACAAAATAATGAATACCAGCTGCTACAGAAAATCAAGTCACTGATTTGGGATTGCTTAAATATATCCCTGCTCAGGAAAGCCTTTAAGCAGGTGCTTAATTTCCACATCAAGTTAAGTCCCATGTGTTAATTCTTTATACCCTTACATAAAGATTCTCAGCCCAAACTCCCCCTTGTGTGTCAACAGAACATGAAAGGCTCTGCAAGAGTCCCGTGTCTACTCCAGGCTCAGAGTAAATGTTTTTTAACTACCATCAACACTACCTGTGTCATCTGCCCTCTCTGCAAGTGCTGCACTTAGTGGCTGCATCCTTCAGAGTTGCTTGGCTCACTTCAATATTCTTTCAGGCTACACAATGAAGAATTTCAAAAGATTGGATTTTAAGGAGAAAAATAAGTTTCAGAAGAGCATGTAATAACAGGAGCTAAAGGCCCACCAATAGTCAAAATGAATGAGCATTAAAATCCCACAGCAGACACCCTTTCAAAAAGATAACGTGAAAGGTTATGGTTTTCTGATATGATTAGTGTTTTAATAAAACTCTTCCTAGTTTCCAAATCTGTCCTTGTAACTGCACTCTTTTGCTCAGATAATTTTTCATAAATTGATATTTAGTCAAAATTACTTGGTAGTGTACAATATAAAGGGTATAAGTAACAGGGAACCAAGCTAAAATATAATTAATTTCCCCATCTAAGAGAATGACCTTCATAATTCACTTCAGGCTTCACCTCCAGAGTTGTCATGGCTCATTTCCTCATTACCAAAATTAGATTTTAAAACACTACTGTCCTCCATAAAGTACACTTTGTCTCTGATTATACAGAGAGAGAGAGAGAGAGAGAGAAAGAGAGAGGATGTTTAAAATTATTTGAAGCACACAAATACAGACTGGTGTACTTACAAAGAATACAGTGCAGAAAGAGCTAACAGATTATAATTAACCAGATTACAAATCAAACAAAATATTTTTGAGAAGAGAATGAAGAAGCACAAGGAAGGCTAAAAGGGAAGAATTAAATTAAGAAATTAATTAATTAAAATTAATTAACTCTATTGACTTTTAGACAAGCACTGATATAGATAGATAGAGGCAGCAAATAAGGAACCGTAAGGAGTCGGATCTATGTTTGTACCTAAACTGTGTGGTGAAACAAGGACCTGGTGACTTACACTTAATTCACAGAATTTAGCCAGGAGAAACAAAAGCAAAATCTCCAAATAACGTTATGAGAGGACTCAGGAGGACTCTGTGCAGCAGGAAACAGCTGAATGCAGCAGTTCATCTCTTGGTAGTTGCCATAACCTGCTGCAAGCTTGCAGGCTGTGAGGCCTGTCTGGGAATATGCATGTCAGGTTGGACAGAGATGATTGACTGCTCCAGTGATTTTAGTGGACGTTGTTTCACAAAAAGATGAGAAGGAAATCCAGATAGGGTGTCTAGTACTTATTTAAGGAGATTACTTTAGGGGACTGATAGCTCAGGGTGCTAGTTAAATAATTGGCATCTAGGAAGATGAAGCATCTCTCATTTACTTTGTCTTTATGCTTCTGTTTGTTAAAATACCCCAAAAACCTCCAGGCACAGTGGCTTTAAACATTTAAACGTACTACTGATATTATTTAATCACATCACAATCTGCATAGCTCTCTTAAAAGTAAACCCCTAGCAGAGTACATTAACACGGCAGACTGAAGCTCTGTGCTTAATGTATGAAAACACATATTGGGCACTTGTGAACTGCAAGTGGAAACACGTCTATTGCAAAATCAGAAATGATCCAATCTAGATTGAAAGTGTAAGTACTGCAGAATAGCAGCCTGTGCAGTTTCTCCTATAGTAATGTGATAAAATTCACTCTGCACCTCACCATCAAAAGGCATCACACTTGTCCAGTGTGTATTTATTCATTTATTTGATCCACCTTTTTAAAAGGTGCTAGAGGTTAATAGTCTCACAGTCACAAGCTTTTCAAGCAACAGTCTGGGAAAGAAATTCTTTCAAGCCTATTAAAATTCCTGCCTGTCACTTGAAAGTGGAAGCTCTGATAATAAAACGTCAAAATCTGCCATAAAAATTAGGTCGAGCCAAACTTTGGCAACTGAAAATGGCTAATGGCATCAGCGTTAGGAATATCACTCCTGCTGTTTTCAAGTCATGAGAAAGCAGAGGGGGGAAGGAGGACCCCAGCAAGGTAGTGTGGTAGATAATGCGAACACTGAAGCACCAAAGTCCTCAGTTTGATGCGTGGCCCTACACAAACGCCTTCAGTAGCAACGTTGCGTTTGAATGCTGCAATGCAGCCAAGTGTGACAGGGGATGTTACAGGGTCTCCTGGCCACCTGAAGAAAAGTGGTTTCCATAGAAACACAAGTATTCTTTCCTTAAACCACAACAAACACATGCAGCATTCATAAAGCGCACGTTCAGTGGGGTTTCGGTGCTCTGGGAGACAAAGTGGCTCACAGCTCCTAAAGGATGCCAGGATCTTGCCCCAGCCTGCACTGGAGTGAGCCTCTTTCCTCCCCTCTTTTGCTCTGCAATTTGGAAAACCTACTGCAGGAGAAGGCTCTTCAAACATCTTAATATCTGTGGCTTAACTTCTCACATTGTTTAAACTATCCTAAAAAAAGCCTATCTTGACAAACAGATATTTTTTAATTTTTTTTTTGTTTGTTTTATGTGGATTTGGGGGAATTTTTCAGAGCTGAATAAAAACAAATTTTTAATCTTCTAATACCTGAAAGTTTAGTGCAGCTTACAGCTGCCACAGTTTGCTTTGAAACTGGAAACAAAGATAATGGAAGTTGTCTTACAATTAAAGAAAACATTACTGCAGAAAGAATTAGGAACTAGAAAACATTGGGGCTCAAAACTCAAAGCCTGGAGAGAGATGGAAGTCTTGCAATTACTGTATCTGCAGTACCACTCTGAGGCCTTTCTGAGAATAAATCTGACCTCCTGGGTTCTGAGTAAATTACTTCCGGGCAAAGAAAGATCACAAGAGTATTGAAGTTGTTGCTGAAGATGGGTTAAATGTGCATCCTGCTCATCCTAAACTAAGCCTCTATTACATGTCCCTTGTCTAGTTCCATCAGCACTCACTCCTCCCTTCTCCCTGATCTTCTCCCATGCAACCACTGCCTTCCCAACTGTCAGCATGTCATCACCAGTGTACCAAGATCTTTTTTCTTAAGCCGTCAACACTTGGACGCCCATGGTATGTTTATGAAGATTGGAGATGTGATTATTTTTGTGCGGTTAGCAAGATTTAAATGAGAACAAAACCTGTGTAAGAGTAGTAGGCTCCTCATCCAGCACCTTGAGAACAAAGAAAAGTGCTGCAACTGCTGGTACCTTATGAGAAAGCAGAGAGCAGATAATTCAAAAAATCTCCTATCATACTACCAGAAGTGCTCATGATACAAGCAATTTGCAATTGCAAACGCTTCCAACAGTTTCAGATTTTTCAAAGGAGCTTTACATCATGCTTCTCCTCCTCTTCTTCCTTGACTTTTTATAGCTCAAATCCTACTTGATTTTTTTTTCCTCCTCAGTATATCTTTTCACATCAAAATCCATTTTATTGGGAAATAAAAAAGCAAATCAGAAATGAAATGGAGGGGCAGTGATGAAGTGCAACCCTGTAAAGGTTTAATCTCAAACCGGACATGCATTGGTTAATAAACAGCACAAGGAAGGCTGAGAAATTATCAAGATATAAGTGACACAAAGTGAAAGGAAGTTTAGCAGTCCATGAAATCTGTAGATTTAAACAGATTTCTACAGTGATCAGAGAAATGGGAAAGGACAATCTTATTACACTCATCTAGTCCCAAAGGCCAAAGCAGATGTATCCATCAGGTTGTAATTTCTGACCATAAAACTTTGCTTGAATAAAATCCTGCATGTGACCTTCATACTTATTGCTGCCCTACAAACCTCTGTTGCTCTACAGCAGAATCCCATTTAGTTATGACTCACTGCCTTATTTACTTCACTGATCACAATAAGCTTTCAAAAGCCATTACGAAGGCTTGAGTTGGTGTCTGTAAGCATACTCTGGTGACCACCCTGAATGACAAAAAGGTTGGGTTCGGAAAAAAAAAAGAAAAATAAGCCCCACATATATGTGATTGCAATAAGAAAATGTGTCCAACAAAGGTAATTTCAAACAGCATCAGTCAAATCTTTTTCCACATGTTATGGGCAACCTATAGAAGAAAACATTGTATTACGACAGAATTATTATTCAAGATAGGTAAAATGTGATATTGTCAAAAGAAGAAAAAAGAGTTAGGAGAAAGGAGTAAGATTAAAAAAAAACCCACCAGCACTAAACAAAAATGTTTGCCATGAAGTTAAAACACTGCCAATGGATCTTCGAGGATGACACACATCTTTGGCCGAACTCTGACTACTTTCCAGCTGCTGTGGCTGCCTCAAGCACTGCAAACTCCTGCAGAGTTTGCTCCATAACTCTGGGTGTGCAAGTGAAAATGGCAGCATGAGGGCTGAGGAAACCATGCTGTTCAAGGACATGTATCAGCATGAGCCAAAGTATTACCTCTGGTCCAGGCTACCAACCCACCCCTTCCCTCCACTTGCCACAAAAATGCAAAGGCCAGCACACATTTTGTATCAGACATTCAACTACTGTATGGCTGTATTATTAATGATAAATTAAGGACTGGAGGAAGTAGCAGGCTCTGAACCATAAAATTAAAGCTTTAATTATTACTGTATTGAAGTAAGCACAAGCATAATAAAACTAAGAGGAAGATAAGAGAACAGAGTGATTTTCTGACAAACAAGAAAATAAGTGTTGTATTTATTTCAACCAAATTTCCCGGTGAAAGGAAAAAAGAGTCCACTGAAAAGAAATACAGAAGCATGTCTTTTATAAAAAAATAATTACAGTTTAAGTATATGTAGAACTCAAACCCTTTTGAAGGCCTGTCCCACCCCTATTTAAAAACTGCTGTAAATTGGAGTCTCACAGGAAAAGAAGTAAAGATTATACTAATATATATTATTAGCACCAGTACGGATCAGGATCATAATTCCTTGTTTCATAGTGCTAAATCACTGACTTGCTACCATGAAAAAGCTGACTATCCCTACCTCTTTCAGTGTCTATATACAAAGAAAACTTAAGTTTCTGCTTTTCCTTTGTGCTACCCAACAATGGCACAGCATAAAAAAGCCAATCACAATATTCTTCCTCTCTCAATCATACATGCACACAAATATTTTGAGACACCGCAGAGAAGAGTGAATAAACACTGTGAAGCATTTTGCATTGAAGAAAGAAAGAGAGAGAGGAAGGAACTTGCCAGGTTGGACATTTCCACAGGTGTCACTGTGACAAATCTCAGCGACACGGCTGCAGCTTCCACAAGGGGCATGGGATGCACCACATTTGCTGCTGGCCCTTTCTGTGGCCAACAGAAAGGAAGACTAATTTTCCTAACTTAAAGAACTTCACCTCCAGTTTCTGTGAACTAGAACATACCTATAAATTGTCCCTGAGGGCACGTCCAGTGATATTATGGGATGTGTCATTCACAGGTCTTCTAGGCTAAAATCATTCAGCTTTGCTATAGTGTCATCGCCCCAATCAGAGCTGTTTATGAGACGCCCTAAGGTGCAAGGGGAAGACATTTAAAGGCACTGTACTAATTAATAAAAACCGATTCAGAGGAAGAACTGCACAGCTGGCATCCTCTCAAATTATTTATCTTTACATCCCAAAACCATTATGAAGTGTCTGAGTATTTCTGTTTACATTGTTTGGGAGCTACTGGCCAATTTCACTAACAAAGTGAAATAAAGGAAATAATGCAGACTGTTCACTACTGCATCATTATGAAAAGTAACTCTGTACCTAATGTCTTGTTTCATGAGGTTTTTGCCCATGACTTCTGGTTTTTTGAAATTCACAGTCCTAGTGCAAATTTTTTATCCTTCTCTATTGACTGAAAAGGGCAGTTTAAAGACAAATTAAGACCAATTCTAAGCTATTATTATGGATCTAATGCTTTAAGTAAGCATTTTACCAAGCATTAGAAGATGAGGTTTTTAAAGGCTTTACTGTTGTTTATACAATAAGAAAAAATTCAAAACCTTAAAAAATTCCAGACATTGTGGCCCAAAACAAAGCAAACATCAAGCAGTTTATATAAAAATAATTAAAACAAACAAATAGTAAATTAAATAAACACTATATTTTTTGAACATTAGTCTCTGCTTGATAGGAGAGGCCACAGACCTCAGACTCAGTGGTGTTATGATTCCAAGAAAAGGGTCAAGCTTGCATGAAAAAGGCAAACTTGAGAATACTGAATATCACACATTGAAAAATATGAGAGATAGCCTTGTTTTAGTATTTCTTTTACAAATAAAAGATAGAAATGACCTGAGTGTTTAAATGAACTTCTTTTCGTGGTGTTTAGTTCAGTGCATTTTTGCTAAGTCTTTGTCCAAGTTATAAACCACATAATATGTGGCAAAAGTTAGAGTGGTCCCCTTCCCTGCTACTGACACTTTAAGAAATATAATTAAGAGCAGGGGATGAGTGATATAAAGATACGGAGAAAACGAGAAAGGCAAGAAACCGGTGCAAAGTAATCAAATTATTACACTGGAGCTTCTGCCTGTGTTCAGTTAAAACATGTTAACTGTGGTAAAATATTTTAACAAGCAAAATTCCACCCATATATACATGCAAAAGATTAAAACCTTTGTTCTTCACTTGGATTATTCCAAACAAAACACAAGACTCTTAAAAGATAGCAAATATCATATTCCCTAGGCATGTAGCTGTATTTGGCCATGTATTTACAAGAAACAGTTTTTACTGGAAAATACTGAACTCATCAATATCATAACAGACCTTTCACCCCACGCAACAGATGGTAATGAACTTTATGTCAAATCTGCTCCACTCACATTTCAAATGTTCACTATACTTTCAACAATGACAAACACTTTTGCATAAAATAATAATTGACTATTGAAATATTGGGTCATTGACTCCTTTCGAATGCTCTACTTTACTAGACACTCCTAGTTTCTCTAAGTTAAAAATAAATACGGTACTTAAAACATAATTTCATGAAAGAGTTTGCAACCACTCGACCACAATGATACAGGAAATTAATTGCTAAGTTTCAGAGTTAATCAATGCTAAGCACAGAGCATCAGCAAACATTATCCATCCTGGATTTAAAAAAAAAATACCAACAATGTAGAAAGCATCTTAAAAAGATTGAGCTCACTTACTCATTCTCTCCTCTGAATTCTAAAAGTATCGGGTAGTTCCAGTTTCTATGTTAGCCTTTTCAGATTGAAAGAGATGGAATTGATTCTAATTGGAATACTTTCGAAATCATGTCTTTTTCTGCTTCAGCCTATCAAGCACAGACTGCAATGCTTCTCATTATACAGGTCTATCTACTTGCAAAACTTAACAGAACAAAGAAATTACTAAATTACTAAAGTCTCAAAAATTAAGAATGTCATTTGTGAAAAACCAAAATAAGCATTAAAGGTTTTTTCATTAGCATTGCCTTGTCAATAATCCATTGAAGCCAAACGTTTGCCTTCACAGATATTAGAGCAACTGATTTCCTATTTCCCTAAAATCTCAAGTGACAATACAGAGCTAGAAAATCATCAAAATTTAGTTTTGTTGTTAAGAAAAGTTTAATAATATACCTGCAATAAATAACTTTGGCAACTCAGGCAGAAATTAGTCTGCCAGAACAGCAAAGAAAGAGCAAATGCTTAAACCCCAAATTTGAATCCATATTTCTAAAGACTTCTCCTAGCTGTCTTTCCAGAGAACTGCTCAGTCACACTAGTGATTTACTAATCCAGCTCAGAGGGATTTCAAATATTATTTTCTGTTATCATCCCGGCACTATCACAGCAGCCTAAAGCAATGTCGTCATCCTTTGTCCAGTAATTGTGGAATGACACAAAGGACAGGCTGAGAACAAAATCATGTTGGACACAGGCAACTTCTGAGTCATCAGGTTATCTCTAATCTCTCCTTTAAAAAGTGTAACTTTTTCAGGTGGGTGGGCTGAAAATGTTATCCATACAACAATCCGTGTTTCCCAATAAATGCCATTAGTTGCACAAAAATAAACCAAAAAGTAGTAGGAAGTACTCATAATTTTGACAGAAAGTTCAAAACAGCCTGGAAAAGAGGAAAGATGTAGGCAAAGTGTGTCTGACTTCTTTACCACATTTCAACAGCCTATACATAGAAAATGGATAAAAGCTGACTTTGCAGCTATAAGTCACTACAACCAACATAAATGCTGCTAAATCAAAAATTAAATGCGCTATTTGATATTTCATATAAAAAGAAGACAACAAAAATCACAAATTCCTGTAGAGCTAGGAAAGTATCAGTATATTTTGCATGTCACTGCACAAACAACAGCAGGAAATCTCTTTAGTTGTCCTACCTTCTTGAACCGCCTGGAAAGGATTGTTGCCATCCACAAATGTCACTGAACATGTGATTTTCTCTGTTTGTAAAATTTCATCATTCTGGTTGAGATCAGCAACTGCCATTCGAAAAACTTCCTCATCTTTTTTGGCAGATTCATCAAAAATCGCCCCTGTGGAGGAGAAAAAGAGAAAGAACAAAAATCATATTGCACCTTTCACCTGCAGTATCCCAAAGCATTAATCATAAGCACTAAAGACATTTTTTTGCTGGAATATCATCCCTTCCTCACTCCTTAAGAGCAGTTCTTTCTATACAGAGCCCCAAAGTTGCTTCACAATCTACAGATTCTTACATTTTGACATAATTTAAGATATAAATTGAAGGGAATAATTTATTCCAGCTAGACATATTGGGGATAACCAGTTCGGCACAAAGCAAATTATCTGTGTAAGAACATGGCCATGAAATGAGAATTGAGTTTCTTCCAAAGGTGCCATTTAATATATTGAATGACTACAGTGGGCTAGGATATACATTTAACATGATGTCTACTGACAAATAAAAAATATAAAGTTCAAACAGCATGAGAATAAGCCTAAAATGGTCACAGCACTGGGAAAACAAGGTAGAATTGACACCCATGATCAATAGACAGGTCAGCAGCCAAGACAAATTATTTCAGGTGTATAGGATTTGCAAAGCAACAATTCCAGATAATTGTCTGACTCTTGAAGTCAGTATGTTAAATTCAAATGGTGAATTAAAATGAGTTCTGCCTTTATAAACCTCACAGAAAGTGAATGTTCTGCCTATTCCTTCAAGACATTTAAGTAGAACACTGTAAACAGGGAACCAATAAACTCAAGAGGAGTTGGCAGAGTGAGAGAGTGCCCAACTCTCATTTTGCCAATTCTTCAGGTGTATTGAAAGAGTACTCCAAAACTAATCCAGAGGTTTTAAACATTTTTTTCTTTAAACTATAGCATCACTTTTAGCATCACTGACTTCCTATAATTTTAAACTTCCTTTTTGTACAATTTATCCAGAGATGGCTCCAATTACACTGTTATAGTCCTATGACAAATGCCAGATTGTTTGAAACCTTAAAATCAAGGCTATTAGATTTTTCAAGCACCTTTAAAGCTTTCATTTCCAGGCAGTAGATTAAAGAGACAGAAGGGCTGCTTCAAAACCAGACTTTTGAAAACAGTGTTTATTTATTCTTGAGTGTCTGTTGTCAGCACAGAACTCAGCTAAGGCAGTGAATGTGTCAAGGCAAACAAAGACAACAGAAAATGCTGATCACTGATGACTCCAGGTAAACACCTGCAATCACTGCTGGAAAGAACTGAAAATGATTCATTTAGAGGAAATGGCTACTTTAAGATAAATAAACTTCATACACAGTGTTTACTGTGTTTTTCCCACTGACCTCCGACACTCATCTCACTGCCAGCACCACTCATCCTTCATGAGCATCATCTCTTCCTACAATCTGACCGCTTTGACTCCAGCATTTTCACTCCTGAAGCTCCTACCATCTGGAACAGCTGTTCTTTACCTCTCCACCTCATTGACCTGTCATCTCTGTGCAAATCTCAGCTGAAAACATCCATTTTTCCCCTTGCCCCCGTTCCATTTTCCCTGGTTTTCTTTAGCTCTATAAAGCTGAGCTGCACATGGCCTTCATATGCAAGATATCACAAAGCCTGTCTTCTCCACAAAACAGCTATTTGTGGGTACATGTAGCATTTAAGGGGACAAAAAGCTGTGTCCAAGACATGTCTTCAAACACTTTTCTAACCTCATGGAACTCAAACCAAACCCACACAGACTAAATTTTGGGGTTACACCTGTACTGATGATAATGACACAGCCCTGCGAACATTTGAAGGAATGATTCTACACGGCTACTAAGTAACAAGGGTAAAATTAAGAGGGAAAGAAAAGAATTGGAAAATAATTATAGTAATTAGCAAAATTCTATTCTTGTAGAGTAATTCTGTCACAAATGCTATACTGTAAAGAAGTGAACATACACAGATTTCATGCAGACACAGAGGGCAGCTGTTGAATGTGTTGCAGAACAGCATGGCAAAACAAAGATCTTCCAGCCAACGCCGCAGAGTACAGCTTCTTATTCAACAGATGGGAAATACCATCTTAAGCCTGGCTTGGACCCTGAAACAATCCTCTACAGCGAAGTCCCAGGTAATTAGGTTTCTTTTGCCTGTGTCATCACAAAAATCCCCTTCAGCACCTTTGTCCTTCCACTGGGCAACTGACAGCTGCTGCCAAGACAATCCTGGACTGGTGAATCCACCCAGGTTCTCAACAGATGAACCTTCTTGACAATCCTCTCTTTCTTTCACACACAGATATTCCTACTAAATGCCTATGCTCTTCCTCCAGTTTCTCAACCTGAAACAAACCCTACCTCTGGCAGCACCTGAATGTGTAAGGGGCTGGGTTAGATAAAACCCCATGCTGTTTTCACAAATGCTGCTCTTTCTCACTTGAGTACAATGCCTCCACTTTTTCTCTGACCACTGCTTAGGTTTTTATGGCTCAGACACAAATTTCAGAATTTCTCCTATAACCAATATGGTATCTGACGTTTTAAAGGAAGTACCTCACAGAAATGACATCACACATGTTCTACTGTAGGAGTATCTCCATAGGTAAAACACATAAATACATAGGTGAATTACAAAAAAAAAGTTCTCAACATAGCTCCTGTCTGAGCATCCAAGCAGGAGTTAGATTGTTTTCCTTTAGAAACTCAGGCCTTATTCATTAGAGTATCTAACTTTTCTACACAAAAAAGCCTTTTAAGATATAATAAAGATTACACTGCTCCTTTCAGGAGATGGCAGTGCACAGCAGCACATACATTACACTTTCAAACAGTGATAAGAGAAGTTTTATTACATAATTGATTCTCAAAATTTAATATCAGTTGGTATATAAAATTGAAAACCTAAAAACAAAAGAAAACCAAGCCACAAAACCACTGAATCATTTTTAAATTGTTCGTATTCCCATATATATACAATTTTATGCCCCTATTTCAGCTGTATTTCATGTGTCTATATATCTCTCTGTATCACAGAGGTGGGTGGAAGGGATATTATTTTTGCTTGTTTTCTAAAAGAAAAGCCATTTCAATGGAAAGATGGAAGGGATTTTTTGGACAGTGCTAACATTGCTGGAATATTTTTCCTTGCACTGACATTTCAGGAATTATCCCCTAGCTGAGAGGATTGATCTTTCTGATGTTAAAGAGGTATATCAAAATTTTTTACATCTAGCTCAATATGCAAACTTTAACTTAAGGTTAACTTTAAGGTTAACTTAAACCTTATGTATGAGGTATGATTTTATTTTGCCAAGGCCTGCAGTCTGAAGCTTTTATATCTGTTGTTCAAAATATAGTCATTCAACCAAGTCAAAGAACCCAAATGAACAAATAAAGGGTATCAGACTTGAAAATTACTTCCACAGTGAGATCTGTATGCTCTCTCATTTCTTCATGTAGAGCAGGAAATGAGAGAACTGGGATGACCACACACTTGGAGTACATGTCTAGAATGAACCCCTTTGGCCATAAGAAAAATCATTACAGAAAGTAATAATAGCTGAGGAGGAAAAGCAAATTATTTCTACAGACGCTCACTCTCTGGAAAAATGATGCAACAACAAAAAGAGAGAAAGTCTTCAAAATCATACAAAAGTAATGCTGTTCATTTCTCTTCCACCCCAGTGCTCATCTCAGCTGGAAGTGGCCTCACACTAAATATGTCATTTCTAACTACAGTCAAGGAGCATTCTCATGATTGCATCAGGAGCCGACATGCTGACACAGCAACTACGCTGCACCAGCTTCCCCCTCCTGTTTTATTAGCATGTCATTAATTCCAGCTTTATTTCAGAATCTGGATGAGGACAGCACAAACGTAATTCTCTACTGGCTTTCTAAAAACCCTCAGCACATCAATGATGTTGTGTGGCTTAGCAGAGAATTCTTTGCATTTAACTATCTCATTTGCACTCAGCCATGCCACCAGAAATCTGCCAATTTAAGTTAATATAGACCAAACCAGACTAATGCTCAATAAATTCAGATACCGATAACAACATTAGAAAAGCTTTTCAAAGATCCCTTGTCCTACTGACCCATACACTCAAAAAACCATATAATCCAAATTAGATATTATCAGCTATTTCTAGAGTGATTTGAGCAGTCTTGTGGAATCAGTCCAGAAAACAAAAATGTGAGAGAAATGTGTCATGATTTCAAGGATGAAGAGAGAAGAGATTTAAACCATGTTCATTTTTCTGTCAACTAAGAAAGGACAAAGTCCACTGCTTGCAGTGCTCTCAAGTGTTATAATTTTATTACATATGAAAGTATGGCGTTTCTGGACCTCAGTGCCCCATATTAGTCTCAGAAAATTAAGTACCTTACTTCAAAGAGGAGGAAGAGCACATGGATTAAATGCCATTGTGAATTGAGGTCACAGTACAATTCCAGCACGTGTTTGATTTTCACCTTCTAACACTGCACACACACACACACACCTCACCAATAAAAGCCATATATGCTTTTACTCAATAATTTACTAGTTCGTTCCAGGAATGTTTGGAGAGAAAAGGAAAAAAATGGGAAAGTCTACATAGAAACTTTTTGAGCGACTATCTCATGTTCTCAGCAGCCCCTGATTCTATGACAATCTTTGTGCCACTGATATTGCCAACTTTTTCCAGTGTCTGAATCTAATTCCACTGTGTTTTCTCAACTACTGCTAGTGAATTATTATGCTGAATGAGAAACTTAACACTGCTGCTGGGAGAAGGATGGCCATGCTGTTAATCCTCAGAACTGGAAGCTGGGAGTTTTGACTTTTCATGGCAGATCTCATCTGAAATGCCCTTCAGATCTATGAGCTCATTACCACAGGTCCAGCTCCCCAGTATCAAATAAAGTTATGAGACATTAATTTGTAGAGGCCTAAGACTGGTATTTGAGATCCTCAGATACATTGCAGAACCAAATCTCATATTATTTCTAGGCCATCTGAATGTCTGGTTGGGAAAATTTGTATCAAATCCATTCATTTTTAACTACAGTGGCAAATGTCAGGGCGTATTGCATGCTATCATATCTGAATTACTGAATATATGCATGCAGCTTTAGTAGGCCAATTATAATGGTGTTATTGTCAACAACAAGAGGGACTGCAGAAGTTTTAGAAAGGGGCTGCAGTAATGTAGGAATTTAGAAAGTCACACACAGAGACCTTGCCTTGTGCATGCAGCTCCCATTATCATGGCATTCAGCATGCACTCGTACAATTGGACCCTAAATCTCATTGTGACACGTTTAGAGCTGCTGTTAAATTTCTCTATTGACCAACAGGTAGCTGAGTACGTGCAACCACATCTTGGTTTTGTCAATGAAGGGAAAACAGCACACTTTGCCCTTGTCTTTTAAGTTGACTAAGTTTTAGAAGCAGCACAGCAAGCTTAATTTTGTCATTGCAGCATAAAGGCAGCTGAACTCCTCCACCTCCTGTATCAAGAGGGAGCTCCCAGCAGATGTGTCCTGAGCCACCTCGCACATCAGGCTGCGGATGCCAAGCAGGGCACAGGGCTTGGCCGCTGAGCCCCCGGCCCATGGGGACAGTGGCTGCCTCACCTGGGGCCAGCATGGGGCTTCAGCTCAGGGCACAGCCAAACTCGGGCATCTGGAACTGTCAGCCTCATGTGTTTGCTCCCCAGAGCCTCCCTGCCCTGCCCCACAGGGATCTCAGCACCACAGTGCATCTAGGTCAAGCTGAAATTTTTGAAAACACTACTTGTTTGTTCATTTTAATTTTTCAAGACTTTCACAGCTCTCATGATGAAGTTAAAAGAGACAGCAGGGTAGGCTGAGGAGCACCTGCACCATCTCCTGCAGAGAACGTAATGTCTCCATGCCCACCAAACTGCAAAGGTAAGATGTGTCTCTCTACTCTATATAACTCTTATTTTAACAAGCACCATAAAGACATTGAGCAAGACACTAGTGCATATTTATCATCAGACATATAAAAGAAAATTAAAACAATCAGCTTAAGAGAATGTATCTGCCAACACTTAATCTACACATATGTACAGAAGTTCTACTTGTTACTTCTAACAGCACAGATGAGACCAGAAAAACTTCCCTACACAGTTCCTTGATTACCACTGACAGACATAAAACTGATCAACTAAGAGAAGCACCAGGCCTACTGTCATTTTTTTAATGGACTTTTTTAAAGGTCTGCTTCTGATAGAGAAGAGGGGATATTTCCCCAGACCATGAGCAGTGCCCGTTTCCCTGAGATCAGTGGCACTTGGGTGATCCTACACTACGTATGCCTGAAAGCAGATTGCTGCTATCTCCAAAATGCATTCCTTAAACAACAACAATAGTATTCATTTTTAATTTAATGGGGTGAAAAAAAAAAAGGCACCAGCAAAATTATTAAATACAAGGTCCACACCTAATCAGAATACATGGAAAAAAAAACCCAACCCCAAAACAAAACTCCCCACATTATTTTCTCGAGAAGCCACCCTCTCTGCAAATGTGGCCATCTTGTTCCACAGTCTGGTGTATGTATATAACCGGCATATGTATATAAATTTTACATTATTGGAATTAATCATAGAAACTACCCTTTTAGTTGGACACAATAATTAAATCAGGGATTAAAGAGCTGGACTATGGAGTCTGGAAAATGAAAGTCTTCCCTGTTCACACCAGAGTTTAGCAAATTCTTTTTGAATGTACAAACCTAAATTTAGGTGTATGAATAGTCTCTCTCAAGTTACAAATGGAAACAAGTCTCTGCTGAATTTCATGTAGTACTTCCAACTTTGTGTGGCACCACTTACCCAAACCACTGCAAAAGATACCTCTACTCCCTCTGGAAGCTACACCATAAGAACACACAGTCCATTTCTGTTCCTTTTATAAGCACTTAACCCATTCTCAGATCAGCAATATGACTGGAATATCACAGAGGTGATAAAGCAACTCCTCCCCTTTATTGTTTCCATTTTCTATCTTGAAATATTTGAAACAGAGGCGAATGAGGAATTTCACAGGTGTCTCAATCTGGCAAACTGCTAGAGGCAAAGTCTGTTTAAAACACAAAGTCAGAAAAGTGCACTTATCATCTAAATACATAAAAGTCTCCTCTTTCTTCTGCCAAAACATGGTTGTTTTCTAATATCCCAATCTCACAGTAAAATAGCCGATACAGTTCTCTTTGGCTTTCAAAACTGATACTTGTTTTAAATTATTTGACTTCAGGAGGGTATCCCACTATATTACATCTTCTCCTTTTTGTTATCTCTAGAGTACACCAACCAAGCTTTGGAAGTATGGTGGCTTGACAGGTTGACAAAGTAAATGAAGGCTCCACTTTCTAAGCTTTTCTGAACAGATTTACATGCAGCGAGAGCCAGTGCTTCAGGTATTGTATATCAAACCTATAAATCATAAAGTGATACAGAATTTCTAGGTAAGGTGGAGCACAAGCTTGAAGGTAGAGAATCAATTGTCTTTGCAGTGTCTTAATTTAATTTTAATGTGATTGGAGGCAGTCTGGGGTCAGTTCATTTGCACACGAAAGGTGCTAGAGTTCTGTGGAGCTCAGGAAATTTTGAGAACTACTGCTCTGACAGTATGCAATACCAGAATGCACACCGGATATTTTTTCAGTTTAACTGTAAAACAGCATTTTGGATACACATCAGTGTCATTGGGAATTATGATCACATTTGGAAAGAACAGAATCTAAGATCTTATCCTCCTTATCTACGCTGTCTGTCAGGCACATATGCACAGGCACAAACTCCTTCCAATCACCATTGAATTATTTTTAGCTCATCCTGACAGATATTTCTAATTCTTCTCAAGTTCTAAACCATCATTTTACACTTATATTTAATGTGGCAAATGGTACTATTTTTCAAAATCATCTGCTGAATCTTGTTAATCTCATTTGAAAAACAGCTGTCATTTGCCAGTCCCTTTTTCTGATGTGTTATTGTCGGCCACCAAGTAAAAGAAAGAGGAATAGAGAGAGAGAGGAAGGCAAAACATTGTGGTCCTACCAAAAAATGCACTTCGTAGGATATCATGAATTAGAAGGCACCCAACAAGGATCATCAAAGTTCAACTCCTGGCCCAGAACAGGCCAGCCCCAAAATCACACCATGTGCCACCTATTTTGATGCATTTTTTTCTATGCAAGACATAGTCAATGTCATGTTAAAAGGCAATTCTAGAAAATCTCCAGGTAAGTAATAAAGTCCCTTCTCAATTGCTTGACATTTGCATTAACTTAAGGAGTCCTCAAGTAGAAAAGGAACGTAAAAACTACTATGTCAAAGAAATAACAATTGACACACACCTTGTTTTTCTATTTAAGAGCCAACTAATTGATTGCACAAATTGCAGAGCCAGAAAGAATTTCTTCCTGCAGACTGAAAAGTGCTGCAGAAGCACCTGCTGTGGCATTGGAGCCTGCTAACTACTTTTGTAAATGCAGCAGGGCACAATATTATCATCATATAAACAATGCATTTTATACACAATGTACCTTACACAGCATAAGAATTAAGATATCTTCTGTGCGCTGTTCCACTCCAAACTTGATGTGGTGATTAACTACAGTGATATCATCTTCACATTCATTATGCAACAAATGAGCTGATAATAATGAGAAGCTTTTCATGTTTTCTATCATATCCATAACTATCAAGTTAGGGTCTGGCTGTGAAAAGCATCTGGTTTGGCAGATAGACTTGCCATATTATTAATATCCCATACAGAAAGTTAATGTGATGATCATAAATTTACTGAATAATATCCACATTCTTCAAAAAAGAATATTAGAAAATAACCTCATAGTGTATTTTCAGAGCTTGTTTAAATGCTGGTTTAAAACCAAAGCAAACACAGATTTGATTCACTATTACATGACTGTTATTAGTCCCTACCTGTTAATGGAAGAACCCCTCATAAAGTGTCAACAAAGATCCTAAAAGAAATCTCCTGAACAGTTGTTAAGTATTTGTCCTCACCTACTGTCTTCCACTCTCATACTTGTTGCTCTGCCTCTGTGTGCAATTCTGCCTCGTGATTTTTGAAAGACAAACTAATGCTTTAATTAATCAAATGATGCAGACTGCGAGGTAGAGACAGAGCAAAGATTGCTGCCAAACCATTTCTTCATGACATGAGGCAGCTGCAGCACCTCACTCCTGTAGCAGCTGAACTTAGTGGAGAATGAGACTCCCAATCTGCTGGAGATGTTGTTAACACACAAACATATGCCTGTGTACACACACACAGACGTGAAAGTGCAAAGATTGGCGCGTGAGGTTTTTCTGGAGGGCATTTTTCTGTTTTTTCCTTCCTATTTCACTTGGAAATTTCACAAGCCTTTTGCTACAGACAGTTTAATCATTTCATGGAGCTCAGAAGCCTGGCTTACAACACTGAAATACAGGTGTTGACACTAAATATTGCCATTGGAAGGGTATTACAGGAACAAGAGACTATTTCTTGAGTACTACACAATGTACAAATTCAGCTTCCTATTCTCTCTAAAAAAATAAGACAAAGTGCTGAGCAATCACGCCACAGACTCACACAATGGTTTGGGTTGGAAGGGACCCTTAAAGACCATGGACAGGGACACTTTTCACCACTTCACTTAAATTCATTGTCACTTTCTATAGAAGATGGTGCTATATCATCTTTGAACTTCTTATCCAAGTTAGATAGAATATTTTCTACTTTCTCAACTCATCATTTACATGTGTGTATAAAAAAATAGATTCTCAGAAAATATCTCTCAGACAAGCTGACAAAATTTTTATTTCAAAAATTTCACCCAATAAATTACTATAATGATGTTTCCATTTTGGAACAGGCAAAATAAGAAGTGGAGAGTAAGAAAAGGTTAATGTCATCCTACACAAGACATATTGGAATATGACCAAGAGGTCCTGCTTTAAATTTCTTCAACTCTCTGCCGCAATTTAACTTCGCCCTTTGTTTAAATAACCCTACAGTTCTTCAGAAATACAAAGCTCTTTGAAAATAGTAACAGTGTCATATGAAGTGCCTGTGAATTTGCATTTCCCAAAGCCTCACTGCAAGTCAATTAAAAGCCCAAGTTCTGTTAAGAGTACTAAAGAGGAGTTTCCAGGGTGCAATAAATGTCTGTACTTTTTTTTTTTTTTTAAATCAAGACAGAATTTCTGATTTTAAGAAAGAAACTCTGAAAAATGAAGAACACGTGTTTCTTCCATTGGCTTCTGTAACGTCAACCTGCAGGTCCACAGCTGGAATAAACTTTAATCTCCCACACATCACAAATATTTTTGAGAAATTATCCCTGGCATTAGATTTTTTTACTGAGATCTAGAACTATGTGTTTGGTTTAAGTTCTCGCCTGTCAAGAACAACTTATAAAAAGCCATATGCAAGTGAATAATTACTCTCCCATTTTAGAGATTAAGCAGTATTAAGCAGATGTGGAGTGACTTGTTCAGACACTCCATAATTAGTTGCCTGTCAAAATTAGAAGAATCTAATAAAAACCTGATTATTCAAAGTACCTATCTTTATTTCTATCACTTAACACATATAATCTTGGAACACTGATATTGAAATAACAGTAAGTATGCTATTATTATAGCTCCCATTTTACCTGAAAATTTCATTGGAAAAGGGATTTAGCATGCTTTTTTTGGTTGGAGAGTTTTAGGAGGAGAGGTTGTAAGTTTTGGTTTGTGTTCTTGCTTTGGATTCTTATTGGTTTTTTTTAACTGAAGTGGCTCTAAACTGAAGGTGACAAAAATGTCTTTAAAATCATTCTAACTTGAACAGACTTGAAGTCAAGTAACTTAGGCAAAGGCTTTATTTTATATTTTAAGACCTCATTTAATCAGGAAAAAAATGCAAGCCAGAAAGTAGGAAAATAAAATATGAAATTATACAAAAAAAAAAAAATTGTGTCATTAACCATATTCAAATTTAAACATGAAATTTAGAGACCTGAACATGAATTTAAAAAAGCTCCAGAAATGATACTTATGGAGGTAAAACTTGTTCTTGTTGCTGCACAATCTCTACTGATCAATTTAAGTTTGTGAGGAAAGAGCCAATGTGAGAGAGAAGCGCTTTAACAGCAGCCAGTTGCAGGCAACAGATAATTTTGATAAATTTTTCCTATTTACAAAAATGGTAAAAAAAGAACAAGAAAATTTCCACCATAATAAAAAAATATGTTCTCTCTTTAACAAAACATTAATATAATCTGAAATAATTTTGGCTACTAACTTTCTGGGAACCAAGATGAAGGTTTTGTTTGCCCCTAGTCAGCAGAACAGTGCCTGTAAACATTGTGCATTTTATTTTATGTCACATGTGAAAAGCACCCAAGTAATAAATAAACAGGGAAACCCAGGAAAGAAGAGTAACCTTCCTGTAATCACTTTTAGTATCAGTAATTCTCCCAGCTCAGTAGTTTAGGATAAAAACATTTCTTATGATCTACCACTGCAACTTTGAGAAAACAACTCCAGTCGTCTCTATAATATGAACATGTAAGCAAATTAGGAAATTATTTTACAAAGCAGAAAGACATGTTACCTTCAAGCCTAGAATTTAAATTCTGCTCTTCTCTGCATTTAAATAGTTCAGTAGCTATATTTAGTTCCATTTTCCAGTCACTTCTGCCTTAATCAAGTCCTTTTATGGTTCAGGAAAACATGAGGAAACTTAGCTCACACTGACTTTGCCTACAGGCCTGTCACATGACTAGATAAAGCTTTAAAATTTGTCTACTGGTTTTGAATTTCATTATTACTCTAGCATTTAATTATCAGAGGACCATTTTAATTAGTTACTACTGTATTATTACCAATTAATACAGAATACTTAGAGTATATTGTGGCACATTTTATCTGGGAGAACGCGTAATTAACTTGTCAAACTACTCCAAAAGGCTATACCAGAATTCTACCTAATATAAATGCTTTTGCACCCATAACTCCTGGTACTCAAATTCCTAACCAGAGGTCAGTAAAAAACCTGTAAAAGTAAGCACTGATACAGGGATTCTCCAGAAGACTGTGCCAAACACAACTTGCTTCTTAGAAGCATTTTTTTCTAAAATCTCTCTCTCTCATTGGCCTCATTCCAAGCAAAAAGAGGGGATCTAAATATTCTGTATTAATAGCAATGGAAAAGGCATTTCTAGGAATTAGATCTCAGCTGCAGGCATGACTCCTAATCCCTCATTTTTAAAAGCGAGTACAACTTCACTGAGGTCATGATTTTCCATGCTGGATCATCACTGTGCAATAATTTACTCTTTATAACAAAGTGGAGCTAATGTAAGATAAAATTTCTGAGAAAGAGGAAAACTGTACTGCCCAGGATTTGAGAATTATTGTATGTGTTGCAAACCAACAGGGCATGTATACTTAACTGGCCCTTAACAAAGGGTAATAGTAATTGAAGAAATCAGACCACACCAAGTATTCACATCCACATCTCCTCTTCCCGATCCTCTGTTCCAGACAAAATGTAATGCAAGTCTGTATTCAGATATGCAGCTCTAAAATCAAATTTTAGGTAGCAATCCACATTTCCATGAACAAAATTCAACTTCTTTCTGCTTGAGGGAAAAGAATTCAGACCTCAAAACCAGTTAATATTCTACAAAGAAAAAGTATTATTTATCAGCTTGACAAGGCAACTAAGAGGTCTTTCCCTGATTCTGGGACCTTAGAGGGTTTTCTTTCAGTGTTACCTTTTCATCCCAGTGAAACATCTCCTGATGGTTCCTTTTACAGGTTGAAGAAAAATAAGCCTCACAAAGCATCTTACCACTCATACATAAGTATTTCCACTTTTCTATCTGTTTTTTTTTTTTTTTCTCCTTTTTCCCCTACATGCAGATAACATAATTTTCCTCTTTGGTCTTAGAATACCAAAAAAAGGTTCCTTGAAACATAAGGTAAAATTTACATCAGACATTACCCTACCCACATTTCTCTTCGCATCCCTCCTTCACTTTCATGGGCTTTGTATCAATAAACTTTGCAGCAGATGTATTTATAGCACTGGTAAAGCTGTTTTACTGTCCAGAAAGTAACTCGAAGTACCAGGATGCTGCAATAGTGGCTGGGACATTTTCCTGATACATGGTTTAAACTCCTGAGAAGGAATAAAACTAAGCAGACATCTTGAGCATTTTTTACAAGTTCTTTGACAATGTCTGAGAACATAAGAGGAAGTACCAGGACTGCCCCATTCCACTCTGCTTCATTTGGGAGTTCACACCTCTACCTCCTGTAGAAGATTCAGGGCTGTACATCCCATAAGACTTCCATACCATATTTCTCTGCTTCCCACAACTCAGGAACGAGCCAGATTCGAAAGCACACCTTTTTTATCAGCCATGCTTACAGAAAGCAGATATATTCTGGCTCAAGTGTCAGCTTTCCTCTTTGGTTATCTCAGAACAAAGAAATAAAACACACATATGCAGTCACTTCTGTGTTTCTGATTTAAGCCCCAGTAGCAGATAGAAGTCTGGTGCCTGGGTAACTTCTTGACCTGTTTGCTACACAAAGCTATTCCACCCTATATAAACTGGCTTTGGAATAATTACCTGTCCTCAGAAGATTGTAGTTTCTATTTCTGCTTATCTTATCTCTCTCTTTCTGAATATATACAGAAAATGGGGAAGATGACTTACTCAAGCTTGAAGATGCATGACTTACCACGATTTCATTTCTCTAGTTACTTTTTATAAAATCCCTCAATATCAGGTAGAAGGGAAGTCCCCTTTCCTAGCTATGCAGGGTATATAAATAAAAACATCACTCTAAAAGGTCACATTGTTATATTTGCAGTCTGCAATAAGCCATCCTGTGTTACATGAAATTCATGGAACCTTTGATTAAAAAATGAAAATGCATATGACAAGCTCACAGAAGGGGAACACTGTATAGAATTATCATCTCATGCATACACACTCTCTAAAAGAAAGTGAAGAAGCAAAAGAACGTGGTTTCCCAAAGAGAAGTGGCACACCACATATTTCAAGCTCAGGCACAGCCTTCTAAAATTGTAATAAAAATTGGTCAGGTAGAAGTCGTTTGGGGTTTATAAGCTCTGTCTTAGAGCATATAAGGATGACAAGGCTAACAAAGCCTAACCATTCCATTACAATTCTTCAGTGGTAGCATATATAGTCCATTATGTATGAATCTATGTCTCAAGCTTCATTTTTCAGAGATGGTTATAGATTCAAAGGACAAAGACGCAAAAGTAAAAAAGCAGCACATCTCAAAAAGCCTTGTGGAGTCGGTTCTGCTTTTTACAGTAAACACTTATGTTAGTGAGTCATTATAAAACCTTAAGATTGACACCTATGTTTCCACAAATAAAATCTTCCATTTCCTCTTCCATATGACTGCACAAGAGTTTACCATATTACAAATATGGATTTGCATATTACTTATCTCTTTTTTTTTTCACATGTTCATTTTATATTAGATTATTCTCAGAAATATGCAGAAGAGTTAGAGAGAACTGCAGAAAATAAATCCTTGAACTCACATTAGGAATTGGGGAAAATTATATACAGTAAGATCATCAAATAATGATTAAGCAACCATAAATCACTGCTTAAATGTAAAAGGGAAACTATTTTCTAATGAACTCCCAACAGGAGATGATTTTTTTCTAAGAAACCAGCAATAAATTGCTATCCATGCATCTTTCATCAAGAGCACCAGCGTTTTGGTTGTGTTTCCAAAATATTTGAAGAATCAATTGCAATTGGCAACTGTACTCTAATTTAAGTAATAAATAAATAAATATGCTTTTGAAGTATCTCCTTGGCTGCTTTCAAAGCCTTTTCACTATCAAATACTATGTTAAGGTTTTAGCAACCATAACAAAATCTTGGTATCAACCTCCAAAAGTAAAATGGGAGAAGAACTGTCTTGAATGCCTTGGTCTTGGCTCTACTGCAAAGCCTGTAAGTACCAGATTACCTTCAGATACTGGAAATAGTATCTGTGTTTAAAAAAAAAAATAAGCCATTTCAATAAAATAAGAGCCTGTAAAGCATTTTGGGTTTTTTTAAGCAGCAAGCTGAAAAAGCAATCATGATAATCACTGCAGAGAGGCTAACCTGCCTTTCACCTACTTACACTGTTTATGCACTGAAACAGTCTGGGGAGGGATATAATCAACTGCCTCTTTGAAAAAGTAGAACTAATTTTCAGAAAGATTATTTGTGACACATTTCCTGAGAAGACTGAAAAACTCTGTGGGTTTCAGGAAGAGCTTGACACTTGCCCCACATTCTTCAATAGATTTTCAACACACGCAGGACTGCTCAATATTTCTGCACAGCTCAAGCACATATTACCATCTTTCAGAAAAAAAAAAACATTCAAAAACAGAATCTCACCAAGCACTGCAAAATCACGGCTGGTAGGGCTTGGAAATTAAACAGACAGAAAGGTTTTAATCAGCCATGGTGAATCAATGCTAAGAGCAGCTCATACTCCAGGGAGCAACAACTCATCAGAAGATACAGACAGAAACCCTTCACCATGAATCCTCAGATGTCCTTCAGTTTAGGTCACGCTATAAATGACCTGAAATTATTGTTATGTATATGTAGTGATTATATTTTCTTGCAAATCCTACAAACAAGCAATCAGTGTGAAAAGAGCAGCTCTAGAAGATGCAGGAGAGGTTTTTAAAAAACAGGCATGGATTTGCAGAGGGGTTGGAGGCATTATCCAGACAACCTGAAGTGGCCACAGTCATTTTGCAACAGAACGCTATTCTGCAAGTGAAGTGCTGCAGTACAGCAAATACAGAGTAATTGGGGGGTTCACTTTTTATATGCAATTTTCAAGCCATCCCTCTTGCCATATTAAAGGGCTTGGAAGGTCATCAAATAGTGTCCTGAGATTGTACTTAAAGGAAAATGTGGCACAAGGCTGCATGTCAGCAGCAATGTAAACATGTTCTTGAATGGCAGCTGATCACACGCCACCTTAGGACTCAATGTACTTGAGGCTATCTGAACCAGAAAAACAGCATTTATAGGATGCAGATGGTCTTTTTCCTATGCATTTCTACAGGCTCAAATACTGTGCTGTGTAGCACAAGAGAAAAGCTTGTCCAGTCAACAGACATGAGGCTGATTTATATAACTGGCCTTTCTCATGCATGCATATTATTCTTCAGCATCACAACTATTAAGTTACCAGATTTTTAGAGCTACTCACTAATCAAAAACCTACCAGAACCATGCATTTGCAGCTGAAGAATATAGTGTCAAGGAAATTTCTCTCTATATATTCTGTGAGGAAGTGACACTTCCTGCAGCTTTGTTGCCTTTGAGAGGCTGGCACGCCAAGCACTGACAGGAGAATGAATAGAGCCAGTCATGCTAAACATGCATCCTATTGTTTTGGGCTGTGGTGGTCAGATCCACTGTCAACACATTTTCTGTTTCTCCCTCTGCCTCCCCCCACCACCATCTTTTGTTGCTGTTGTTGGCAACTTATACTCATCCTCTTTGATTCAAGGAGAATATGCTGCGAACCATGCTGCATCTGCTGGAGCTGCTCTTTTAAAGAAACACAAGCACATTTACTTAATTTTTACTTTTTTCTCCAAAAGGGCTCCAAAAATAATCCCTTGGGAAGCAGGAAGGGTTTTCTCAAAGACTGGCAGCTTGGCCAGGCATTTGATCCATAATTCAGCCTGAGTCAGCTCTGTAAGGGCAGAAGGAACTCCTGGTGAATTAGAAACCTCGACATGTGATACACAAGTTGGGACTCAAACATGGGCAAAGTCTCAGTGCTCTGCAGGTATTTGAGACAATTCTATTCTACCTCATGAAAAATTGCAGTTTGTTTACTTTTTTTCCCCTGACAAACAAATATCTCTTTAATCTAAAATGAAATGTTTTAAAATGAAATTAAATTTAGTAAAAGCTAATGGAAAACTATTTTATCCCTCTTTGCAAAAAGATTCATCAATTATGAGGAGAAAGAAAATACTTTTAAAAGGTGCTATCCTCTAGGAACGTATTTTACCTGTAGCGCCACAAACGGATACATTTCTTTAAAAAAACATTGTCCAGGACTTTATTGTGGTCTGCAAATTTCCAGACAGGGGGAAAAAAATGGGTGAACCACACCTCAAAAAGTCGTGAAGCCTAATTTAGAGTCCATCTTAGAATTTAGGGAGCAAGGACAGTGACTTGCAAGACCTTAAAAGTCAATGACAAGCCAGAAGGAACCTTAGATTTTGTTTAATTTTCAAAAGACATTAACCTGGCAACCAGCCTTGAGTTTAAAGAACAACGATAAAATGTAGGCACACTGTAAAGTAGTTCCTCTCAGATCTCCCCTTAGGGAAAGCAACACATTTGTCAGGATAGGGAATGCCATCTCTTGCCTTCCCTGTGGCCAAGAACAGAACCTGCCTGAAAAGATGTTTATACACAGGCACCATGAATGAAATCAAATGATGATAACAGGATAAGTTTGCCAGGGTTCAGGCCTACATACATTTGAAGGAAGTCTGAAACTACAGCCTACAGGGGAGGCTGTCAAAGCAAAGGATGGCAGAAAGTCACCCTGCTAGACAAAATAGGAAAGACTGTGATATCTATTTTTTATCAATCACACAAGCTGCATCACATAACTCTTTTTAACCCTGAAGCTTCAGGAAAGAGAAGATAGGCTTCCAAGGACCCCTAGGTTACTGCAATGGCAGGGAATACAACAGGAAATAAATGATATTAGGAAGAGTGGGATCAAAAGAGAAAAAACAAGACAAAAAGACAGGCCTATCCATCTGTTTCAGGAAAGCTTGGGCAGCTGTAAAAACAGAAAATATCTTCTAAGATGCAAGATTCCTTAAAAGTGACAGACAGAAGTTGAATAAACATTACTTCTCCAAAGAGGACAGAGGGAAGATGATGGCCACTTAAGGTTACAGGACTTAACAGGCTACCCCCACTAAGCAGCAGGGATATTATGAATTAAGAGAATTTTAGACTTTATTTCTGCTTCTCAACCTTAAGCTTTTTCAGATGACAGCACTGCAGTATGATAGATTAACTAGATTATTTAATCCCATTTTACTTCAAACTCCAGAAACTTATGAATAGGGAAGAAATGGCTTGCCAAGGCTGAGTTCTTTGACAAGTACCTTGAGTAGCATTAAAAGACTGGACAGTGCATTCTGCACTGATCATGGACCAGGGAAAAATATTTCAAAAAAACCAAAACAAATCAAATAATAATCTCCACATACACTTTTAAATGTTTATTGATCAAAAGACCCTAAAATTTCTGGGTTACACCATCTGCAGAGTTAGGAAACAAAAGAACAACTTCCCCTCGACAAGTTTTCACACCCACGTGCTTCAGCTTTAACTTGCTGACTGGGTAACAGGACCAATTACAAAATACCGCAATTTTTATCCTGTGGGAAATGTCTTTGAAAGAAACTTGTTATGCGAATTCAGACTACAACACAATCAAGTGTGGATCCTCTTAAAAGGTCTCCTTACTTTCTTGTTTAACCTTTTTTCTCAGTATTCTGTTCAGTAATGCCTGGATCCTTTTCTGCATTCTCTCTTCCCTTCTCCTAGCTTTCCCTTTCAGCCTCAGCTCCAATTTTTTTCTCTGCTCCATTTACCACACTATCTCCCATATATTCCTAACTTAATCTGCTAAGATTTTGCATTCCCTTGCAGTCTCCCTCAGAAACATGTTTTCCAATCATACCTATAAGGCATTTTGAATTTAAATACAATGCTTAAAACCAAAATAGAAAAAAAGTAACTAAGTAAGTCTAATAACTTTATATGTTTTCCACTTTGCATCCCAAAAACATTCACTCTCAGTTACACCTTTAGAGTTACCTCTTTAAAACAAATAAATTTAAGAGAAACTGGGACTTCAGTTTCTGTGGTTTCCAGCTGTATAATTACCTAAGGATTGCCTATTTATTTTCCATGCCAAACCTAATTGCTGGGCTCCTCCTACATCCAATTTTTTGCAACCGCAGAAAAGTGGAGAAGTAAATGGATATTACAAGACAGGAGTGCAAATGTTAAGAGAAAACTTTATCTTTAGAAATCAACTCAATTCAAAAACCTACATCAGATTTAAATCAATATAATGAAATTTGGATTGGCTGCTTGAAGATGGAAATAAGAACAGAATAGGTCATCATTTATATTTTCGTCCTATTTTTTGAAAGAAAAAAAATAATATTTTTTCAAAGGCTTATGAAAACAGTCAATTTCAAGTCTTCCATAACTTGCATGAAGATAAGTACATTAAGAACTGTGCAATCTTTTGATACTACAGCAGCATGGGCCATCCATCACCACTGGAGCACTAAGGTAGAATTTGCTTTGACCTCAGATTTGTCTAGTGACTCACAGAAAATCAGTAAATGTGCAGATGTCCATATTCAAAGGGAATGCAAATGAATCTATCAAAGTGAGAATTCAGAGAGTCAGGAAACCTCACCCTGGATTCATTTCTGGTGCATTTGCGTACCCTTATCATTCAGTACCTAAAATCAGAAAAGCTTTAGCATCACAGTTACCCATTTTCTTCTTTAGAAACGCACTAGGCTAGACTTGCTCCATGTATGAACCTGCAGTGATTGCAAACTTGCTGTTTTATCAGGAGAAGATTCTTACCCGCAATAATTACTGTTATGACATCCAGCAGCACTGCTAATCTAATGTTACAGGTTAGTTCAATTACTTCAGTATTGGGTATTAATAATTCAATTAGTTGTAGAGTTTTTTATATAAAGACTAAGTAATGTGCAGTAGAAGTTTTTCCTCATTCTAGAAGGATTTAAATGTAGCATTTTGCATCATTAAACTCAGTCTGCTTTAATTTAAATAGAAGTACTGCAGTAAGACTAAAATCAAACAGTCCCAAGTGCAACAGGAAAAATTTCAATTATTTTACAGATATGCCATTATGTCAGAGATGTCATTTTTCTGAGAACAATACAATATGCAATTACAATATGCAATGAAGAGCATCTGGAAACTAAAAATCAACTTATGCCTGTGTGAAGACCCCCATTAGCTCCACTGGGCAGTGAATCAGGCTGTTACTGCAGATCAGTCAATGTAATTTCCCCGATGTGTCAGACATTAATGACGCTAACACGACCAAGAACAGCACACAGCAAACAGCTGCTGACAAAATTGCCCAAAGCGCTCACCTACCACTGAAGCCTGCCCATCAGGCACCATTTCATAACCTTCTGAAAAGCTTTCAGACTCCAGACAACATTCTCTTGCTGCCATTAGAAACACACTCGTTGACTTTCCTCAATCCATTAAAGGTTGGTACTCACAGTCATTACTGCTTACCAAGAGACAGCATTCTGACACTGTTTTGCAAACATGGATTCCAAGGGGGAATTTTTCAGCCCAAGTTTATGAAGATTCATTCTCTGCTCTCTACAGAATCAAAGTCACAATAGGATAAATCTTTACCATGCCCTCACTCCTCCAGCATACAGAAGAGATTAAAAATTAACATCTTTCTATCCTCCTGAGGGCATGCTGCCCTAACAGAATCTGTCATCAGCTTGGACTAATACACAACCTGAGTGTTCCACCCCTACTCATTCGTGAACAAATGATTTATGTTGAAAAATCCTAGATGTACCACTAAGCTTACAAAAGTGAACTTGCTTTTGAAGTCAAGCTTTTAGATTCCTCTCTAACTCAGCAGTTGCTAATTCTATTGAAAGCCAAGCAATATTATCCTTTGTAATCAAGAACCTAAGGTCCTAAGGTTTTCTGATAGTGTGCTAACACAGATGTGAATTAATAGCAAGTCAGTCAGCCTACAGCCTCAGTGCAGGGTACGAAGTCGGGACATACACCTTCCAAGACAGATTAACACAAGTGAAGTCAGGCAAAAGGCTTGGAGCATTCAAATTATTTCATTTGATACCAAATAACCTCTGAAGCATTGCACCACAGCACCTAGAAACTTCTTGCATTTTTCCTTACAGAATACCCTCATTGGTAAATATGGAACATGAAACTCTTCCCTTGCTCTGCCCAATGTGTGACAGGTGTGAAAAGATTTTTATTTCCTAATAGGAAAGGATAACATGTACATGGTCTTACCAAAATCAGTATTGCTCTGATTTCTCAAGCGAGGCATACACGTGTACACTAGCAGTTTTTAGAAGCCCTTTGAGATGTGCTCCATTCACCTTTACTGTGTGAGATCCTGGGTACTCAGCACCTCTAACCATCAGATCAATACTGCATGCTGAACAGTTTCTTTGTCAAAGGCTCCTCTGAGCTGGCACACCCAAGACAGTTGAGATCAACATAAGTAATTCTTGTGTGAAAGATTTCCTGTAGAGTAAACTTTTCAGAAAATTAGTTTATCTGAACAGCTATCTTCTAGTAAGGACTAAATTACAAAATTTAATCTCTTCCATTTGATTTAGGCTCTTTTTTAACTCTCCTCTTGCTTTGATTTACCTTATCTCTGTTTCCAGACAAAACTGAGTAGCTCCACGAGACATATTTCTCTTCCACAGCAGTGCAAGCTCACCGCTGCTTTGATTCCCTCAAGTCAGGTCCTCCAAGACAGATTCTGGGGAATACCTCCACAGTGTTAGGTTCTTATAGGCTTTTGTTTTTTATCATTTTTGCATCATTGTCCAGAGTAGGTGTGGCAATATTAAGACCACCTCATGCATGTCTTACTTAAAAACTTGGTTTGTCATGTAGAGCAAACATGGAAGGTCAGAAATTGGCAGCTCTTCAGAGAGGAAGACCCTGGGTTAAAAATGTTACAGAACATCAAGAGTAGAGCACCCTGGTGTCTTTGGGGAACTTTTTTCTTGCCTGAGAAACACAGTCTCATGATTGCACATTCTGTTCTCTGCGTGAATAGGTCATAGAATGATTTCAAGGAACTGAGAGCAAGGTTTCTCTGTTCAGAAGAATGAGAGGTCCAGGCTACAGATGCAGACACCCACCAGCTCAAGAAAAGGGCTCACAGATTAGAGAATCACAGAGGTGAAGGAAGTTGCCCAGGAGTCAGTTTGGACGTTTACAGAGAATAAATTCTGCAATCATTCAAACTAATGGTCAAGCATACAGAACAAGTATTATAAAGAAACAAACAAGTGTCTGATGGTACGTCCTCTCCAGTGGGGAAAGGTTTCTGCTCGAACCCTTCCTGGCTTCTATGTGGTTTTCATCACCATCAGTTTCTTATCAAAATTGAAACATCATGCAGTTGGCTGGATTCTGTAGAAAACACTAACTCTGATATTTTAGGGGTTTTTTCTTTACTCTAAATGAAATCCAACCAGATGCTGACTGTAGTTTACCAAGCCTCAAATGACTCAGACAGTGAATTGCTCTGGTTTAAAAATATATTGGTGCTCTTTCTTTAAAACTGTTTTCCCTTTGTGTGGAAAAGAACGAGACTGAGACTTGCAAGGTGCATTTAAGGCGTGCAAGTACAACTTCAACTGACATGGCACACCATTGTTTATTCAGTAAATCCTCAAGATGTTTTGGGATTCTGAGACTGTAGAGTCTAAATTACTGGGCTTGTCTTCTAGCTCAAGAAATAAAGGTTCATGTTTCCTGACTAAGGGGACAACACTAAGGGACTCTCTTCTCACATGTCCAGTTCAAGGAACATTTTTACAGTTTGAAGATGTATTAAAATTTAGTCACAGTCACTAACTTACAAACACACTGTGTTGAACAGATTTTCCTCAGTTAAAACAAGATGATGTTCAACACACTACATCACCTCATTTTTCCTTCTCTATCATTATTTTTAGATACAGTTATGCTCTTATACCTTCCATTAACTTTCAGATGCACGCATATAGATCCTTATGCAGAAATTGCTACACCTCTCTTTTGATTTAGGAAGCCAGCTTTCATTTTCTTCAGTATATTACTATTTTAAACAACACAGCAAGAGATAAAACACATGAAATTGCATTTGTAAGAACACAACGAAATTGGCATGGTGACCCATAATCAGATGTAGTTTCTGAAACCAGTGTGAAATTGATCTTTTTGAAAATGACAAGATTTTGTCAACATCCCTTTAAAGTACTACTTTCCACCAGTGCTTATAAACACCTTTTTTAAAGCCACAGAGAAAGAATTATATATCATAAAATAATGTCGTGGTAAACTTAAAAGTAAAAGAAAAAAAACCAAAAAGGCAACTGAGCACAAGTAATCAGTCATTCAACCCCAATAATGAAAAATGGTGAATGCCTACATATTGCTACTTTCATCAGTCCAGCAGACTGCATAATTTATGTCCAAGACAGGAAAAGCTTTGCCACATTGAAGAATGCATTTTTTTTTCACAAGCTTCAGAGAAGGTAATTTTCTCAGACTGTATAATCATTCATTCCTGTTTTAGCAGTAGGAAAAATTAAAATACAGTCGAAATTAGTCTACTATGCTAAGTACTCAAGGATCTGAAACTATAACTTGCATAATCAGCTAGAGTATATTGATTACTTTAATCCAAATAAAAATGAAAACCACAAATTGATGTCAATTACTCAGGTGCGAAAGATCTGTCCTTTGAATTCAGTTGCTTGTACTGGTTCTGTATAATAAACTGAAAATAATACACAATTCTGCTGTTCTTCCACCACATAAAACTTAAGGCTATCTTTTCCTGCAGAATAATTCTAAAAATCAAGTTACTGTCATCCACTTACAATAAACTGAATACCTCATTTATGATCTCTAACTATACAGTATTTCAGCTTCCATTTTAAAGAATAAAATAAACCTAAACAAAACCAAAAAACAAGTGCAGCCAGAAGACCTGCATTTCAGGCAGCTCACCCATTGAGTAAGACGTTTTCCTACAGATTAGAGAACAGAAAAATCACAACATTTCCATTTTCTCTCACAGACTTTATTAGCAAAGTAAAAAAGTAAAAAGGCCTTTATTTTCAAGCGAACTGTGCTGTTGCATCCTAAGTCTTTCCCATTAAAATATAATTCAGACAAGAGTAAAGCAAACACCTGGTACTACCAAACACAAAATACCAGCACAAAACTCAGCTAATGTCCCTTTCTTCATTGCAGAATGCATGCAAACTCTCGGCGGGGAATACTGCAGGATTCACTCAAATATAATTAGCACTTCAAAAGTACCTCTGTATCAGTGAAAAGGAAATTTATAGAAAAACCTTATAGCAAAGTATTTAGAGAATTCAGTTCAAAAATGCAATGAGGATGTGTTAAGAGGTAAAAAGGTAAAAGGTTTGGAATTAGCATGCGAGACAAAATTCCACTGTGGGAAAAACGCAGAGAGCAACAACAGGAAGGTGCCAGGCCTGGTGAGGCAGATTTGGGTAACCTCTCTGGACAACAATTCTCACTATGGCCAACTGTGGAACTGGGAAAGGAAGCAAGCCCTTCCACACATGCAATCCATGTTATGGGAAGGGCACGTACACCTTGTGGACACCTGGGGCTTGCACTGTATCAAAGTGGCACCTCCAGAGGAACACACTGGGAACCCTCAGCACTGAGACCAGAAGGGCCACCAGGGCACTGCAGGCACCCATGTGGTGGTGACCAGCTTCCTACTTAACTCGGCACTCTCTCTCTTCCCCCCGCCACCCTCCTCCTCCCCGACATTTACATTTATTGTTAAATAAAATCCCTACTATTGACTTTAGCACATGGTCTCATTTGCACCTTAACTGGGGCAGAGGCATCTTTTAATAATCAGACCCTAACATTATTTGGTGTCATAAGTAGGATCATAACAAATAATCTGCATGTATTTAAGGCCTATTAGCTGTATTAACATAAACCAAAGAACCTCAGTTGGGAAGCTATGCATTATAAAGCAAAGAGGCCTGTATCCTATCTAAACTTATGTGGTTTTGTAATTAGCATGTCTAACTGGCAATTAATATTACTACAATGAATTCTCACCTGTAAAGCTCAGAACTATAGCTTAGAGTCCTAAGGCAGCAAGACAAACATCTGTTCCCTAAAAAGTAAGAAAAATTTGGTCTTGATGTCTGAACATTACCTCCTAACCAGAAATAAATGATCCAAAATGAAAAATAAAAACTTAGAACTTGGCTCTTCTTTACATAAAAATTCTTCTATAGATCTGCATTAATTCTGCATGATAAAAATATCACCCTGTGGCTGTTTTCTGTGAAATTGTGCAAAAAAACATCAGGGTAACAAAAGGATTGCTGGAACTCCTTGTAGCACTGCAGTGCTAAAAGACCAGAGCTGTCCATGGAGACTAGAAATAGAAAAACGTTGTTTTCTATTGTTCAGAGATAAGCCATGGCCCTTGTACTTGCTTCCCAATCCAAATGATGATGCTTGCCTCTGTCATAATTAGAATTGTAAAGCTCAAAGTACATTTCCTAATTTAGCTGGCTCCCTGATGTCAACAGTTTTCACGGATATAAGGAAGACCGTTGGGGAAAAAAAAAGTAAAAATCCTCTTATACAGTGCACTGAACTCTGCAGGTGAGGCAACTTGCTCATTTCTGAAGAATCCTTAGCATGGTTGAACACCAGCATATTATAAAACAACAACAAATAAAAAATTCACACCTTTCAAGCAGGAAAAAAGGTGCTGCTGGTGAGGGCCAAAAACCTTAAGCACCAGGTGATGATACCCTTTGTACTACCACAGAAGGAAACAGAAGTCAGAGTTATTACTGAGATCTATTTTCTTGGCTCCTTCAGCAAAATGTCAGCAAACTGACTCAAATGACAGTGACAGTTGTTAAACCCTTCTTCAAGGAGTAGTTCAAAGAGTCAGTGTGAAACAAACAAGACTCTTGTGTTTTCCACACTGATACACCTTGCTTTTCTATCGCACCGGTTTGGGATTTTTTTTCTCTTATGTATTGACTTGAGTGTTTTTCTGCAGTGAGTACTTTATCTCTCCTGTTCCTTTCCAGTATAGCCACACTAACAGGCTAAATTTTTGGTTGAAAAAAACTGTTAGAATGTTTCTGATACCTTTCAAAAAACACTAACAGAAGAGGTGAAATAACATCTTCATAGAGCTGCATCTTGAAGCTCATTTCTTTCTGATGCCAACACAACTGGTAGATGATCTGGTATTCTCTTGTTAAAACAGACAAGGAAACACAAAATTTTCTGGAAGACCATAACAAACATTTGAAAGAGCTAGAAACCCTGTAACCATTCCAGGGCTGATGTGAAGCTCCTGCAGCTGGCAGCATTAAGGAATTTTCACTGTCTGACCATCCTGGAGCACTCTGGCAGCCACTCTCTCACCACCTGAGATGGGACCGAAACCCCTTCACAGCTACACAGCCCACTCTCAACCAGGTCTCCTTACTGATTTGATCCCAGGTTTTATAGTAGCCATGTGCCCACCTCAATTCCCCAGGTGCTCTTTTCATGACAAGAGGCCAGCAGGGAGCTGACACAACATCCAAAGTCTGGCAGAGAAGCACTCTGCCTCCCTGCAAGCCAAAATACAAGAGGCTCAGTGTTTTTTAATTACACTAGCTGCACTTCAACGTGGAAATCCAAAAAATATTTTGAAATTCCAACCAGATTTAATCTGCTAAGAGCACCTGGCACCAGCAGTACCCTGGATTTAAATCCTGCCATGAGAAGCGGTGGCACACAAATATTATCATCTGCTCTCATTAGCTTAGTTGTATTGATAATACTCTCCTGCTGTGTCTCAAAGTATTTCAAACAACCTGTTTTCCGCAAACAGTGCCAGTTCTTCAGATTTAATGCCTTTGTTTGGACAACAATCAGACAAGAAAACTTCAGAGGCCCAGGACGAAAATTTGGGTTAAGACAGAGCTAAAGACCTGATTATGGAGCTGGATCCTTCACATCTCAAGAGAACACAATATTCTCTACTGGTTACCTCAAAATGGTTTTTTCCCTGTCATTTGCTATTTTCTTCCAATTTGGACTGGCAAGAAATACTAAAGAAAGAAATACTAAAATAAGAAAGTTTTCAATGAATAAAAATTATAAAAATCAGATTCTTGACTACCATATCTTTAAGAACTCTGAGGGCCAGGCCTGTTTACTGCAGACCTAAGCTTGAAAAAATCCCTTGGAAAAGATCCGCCCTTTTTATTGAACACAGATATCTGAGTGATATACAGAAGTAGGAAGCAGTAAATGATTTATATTTGTCTACATTTTAAAGCAATTCAATAACTAGTGTCTCTGGAAAGACACAGGCCTCAAAAAAATTTTTGTAGTTTTTTTTCCCCTCAGACAAGTAAGCATTAAATGTTGTCAGAATTATGTCTTCAGAACTACAAGGTAGTAATATATGATTTAATAAGCAAGAAAGTTACTTTTGTTCAGCTTTTTTTTTTTTAATATTCTGTTTTGGTGAACACATTTAACTCAGACATCTGGCAGAGCAGTTGGAAGGAAATCCTTGTGATTAAGGGCCAAAGGAGATATGAGGACTGGGAAGATCTCCAGAAAAATAACTGATAAAAATGGTAAGAAAAAAAATTAAAAAATAATCTACACCATTTAGGCTTACAACATAAAGAAGAATAATCAACCACAAAAAAGAATAAGGCATAAAAATTCTACATTCCCTTCCTTTTGTTTCAAGTTATTTTTAGAACTTTCAGCCTCGCCTTCCGATTTTTTTTTTTTCCCAAACCATTTTTATCACTGGTCTCTGGATTCAGATCAGGCTAATGCCATCACAGGACACGGCAGCCCTAAGGACACAGTAGTACACGGTAACACACTTTTCCTTTCCCCTCAAAAGAGTGGCAGGAAACAAAACTGGCACAGCCTTTAAGTGTTTTACTACATGCATCACTCTGGGGCTGTGTGCCTCCTAGGATGGGCTGTTAAAAGCAAGTCATCTCTGCTCTTACGTCTGTATTCCATTAAGGCATTTAGTGCTGTCAGAAATTAAATTCAGAGTCAACAGCCAAACACACTGTGTATAAATGTGAACCTGAACTCTTCAACCCAGCTGTATTTCAGACCACGAAAAAGATACTGCAGCAACTTAGTTGAATTACACTTAGCAAAACCTCATGATTACCTCTTGTTCCATTTAATTCTTAGTTACTTCTATTAATAATACAAAAAATAATGAAAAGGAAAACCAAATAGCTGCAAGAAAGCAGCAGGGAACTGCTTTTAACTGCTCACTCCCACAGTTGCATTTCATCTTCCAGAGCTGTCTTTAAAACAGTTTGACAGCTCAGTTCTAGACTTGATAGCTGCTAGGAGCTAACAGTTCTACTCATCCCTAAGATTTCAAACTGCTCATTAAAACAAGATTGGCTATAGACAACAATGAAACTAAAAGAATGTGCTACAATCTGGTTGCTTGAGGGAAACCAAGATAACTTTGAGAAACTCAAATCCACTCAGACTTGAGGAAAAAAAAAGTAGAACAAATCATCTTCAGGAAGGACCTTCTCAAGTTTTTCTTCCCCCATCACATGCTTCTCACTGTATTTGCTTTCCACATTTCCTTCTTTCTTCTATTTGAATTTGAGAGAAAGGTCTCAGAGCAGTAACTACTTGCAGCTAGCAGAAACCAACCAGTCCATATTTCATAAGGGGCTTTGGAAATCCATCCCAGATGTCATGTTGCCTATATTTACAATGTTGAAAAGCTCATATTTCACTTGGTCTGTTTTTCTGTTCTGAAAGTGGAATGGCACACGGTAGATAGAAGTGGAAAGGAATTATTTCAATAATTTGTCTGGTTTGTTTTGTTTGTTTGAATTACTAATGTCCCGTGTTTTAGATGAGCCCTCTTTTCATTTTTGAATTTTACAGACCTTCTTCCTGTAAACTGTAATCAATGTAACATATATATAAATAAATACGTATGTACATACACACATACATGTTGATATAATGATAACCAAAATCTCTGAGTGCAGAGACAGAGTCTGGATTTCTGAGAAAGAAAAGAAAGCTACGTATCAGTCAACTATTCCAACAGACTTAAACACATGGAGCAGGCTTGACTGAGAGGCTTTGCTCACAGTGCAATAGACAATCACAGGATCAAAAAGACACAGGACTTGCTTTGAGTTTGGGGCCTGGATATGCTTGAAGGCCCTGAAGCATGAAAGAGATTTTCCCCCACACTTAAATTAGCTCAGACATCTCTGTTGTTTCAACACTCAGCCCAAAGCAGCTCTGAATGAAAATTAGATTAAACCAAGAAGTTGTCAGCTAATTTGCACCAAATTATGTAATGGCACAGAATCTGAGATGCTGGAGCATCTTGGTGGTCACGTTATGAAAAACTGATACACTGCTGAAGGGACTGAAGCAACTCCAGAGAATGAGGCTGAAGGAGGGAAACAAAACAGACAACACATTTTTCAAGCACTACCAAATCTTCCATGCTAAAAATGAGAACCCAACCATTCCTAATGCTTGGTCAACAAGGAGCAAAAGGAGAGGGCATGAGATTTGGATCGGTAGAAGAGAAAAAAGTTTCTAAGGGAAGAAATGGATGTAACTGTGTCTGAAAAATAAAAAAGGTCTGTGACCCGCCATCTCTCTCCTTTGGACAAGTTTCTGAACAGTTTGTCAGATTTATATTGATATTTATATGCACTTATTTCCTTAAATGTATATTAGAATTTTATAAATGCTTTCATATGGAACTTAATGTAAATTATCTGAGAAGACCATCAACAAAATTTAATTCAAATAAATTCAACATTAATACACAGTATCGCAAAAAACACTGATCATTAGCTTAGCTGTAATGATTTCCTTTAGATTTTAAATAGGTACGTTTAATCCCACATTTCAAAAGCATCCTAGATCATTTACTGCGAGCTGTATTAGATATAAATTGTACAAACACTGAGCATCTGCTTCAGTGTGGTTTGCTCAAAAAGAACTAGCTCCTCAGATTTAGTGTACGACTGCATGAAAGGGCCTTTTTTAACTTCTGGTTTCTCTCTCAACATGAAAACCCATATTTACTAATTTACTTCACTTTACACTTTTAATTGCAATTTCTGCCAGTGTTATAAAATGAGCAGATAACTTGGTAACAGTTAGGACTAGTTTTCACCCTGACAGTATTTTTCAGGCCTCTGGGCATTTCAGAACACCTAGAAGGCACTCAGAAACAATATCTAAAGAAAACTTACATAGACAATGAAAAAAACCAATCAGAATGCCTAATATATCTTGTACATTATTATTGTTTTAAAGACCTTCATCCTATTTTATTATCATTGCATTTGCATTAAGAAACAACTTCTTCAGAGAAGGTGCTATTAAGAAATGCAACCCAAGGGGTACCATTAAGATATAAAATAAAATAAACTGATTTCCATAGGGATTGAAAAGAGCTCTCAAGTTTAAATCAAACTTCTTCTCCTATAAAGCTGTATCTTAATTCTGACAGATTTCTCTGTTCGATGGTTCACCTAAAAATTTTATGATGCCTCTTCAAAGAAGGACTTGGAGAAAGTCTTTGTGTCCTTTCTCTACACAAGACTCCCTTCCCTTTGCAACTGGCTGACTCCAGAGTCACACTACAAGACACCAGAAAAAATGAATTGAAACCTGTATGTCTCACTTGAAACCTATGAGCTCTGTCGGCCAGCTATGTCACTAGCTACTAAAATTCATCACCCAAAAAAAACCTACCCCAAACTCACCAAAAAACAACCAGAAAACCCCAGCACTATTAAACATGTAGGTTTATCTGGCAAGTACCTAGCAACCAGAAACTTTTCATTATTCTTAGTGAAGAAAAGACAAAGTGCAGTATCAGCCAGCCAACCACATTCTGAGCAATAAATACTAAATTGGAATCACCCACATGCTAAAGTGTCTTTGCCCTGAAAGGATCGTACTATATAGAAGAATGCAGAAAACACAGTAGGGAACTGTTAACTATTTGTAGCTTGTTTATACTCCCTAGATATATTTCTTGTGCTGCCCTGAACTTGCAAGTAAATTTAATGGCTCCGTTTGTTGACAGCACCTTGCATGACTCAACTAAACCAGATTTTGGGCCAAAATTTTGACTTTCTTCCTCTTTCTAGGCAAAACAAATATTATTCTGTGCACAAAGTAATAAAGATATTTACATATGATTATCATTCTAATAAAATGAAGTCTGAAATTCCTCAAATCCTCTAGTGTTCAAAACCCGAAGCTGAAAAATCGGAAGATAAACACACAGCTGAGTGTATGGGGTCTAACAGTGAGACGTTCTTATTTAGCACTGCTAGAGCCATCTCCACTAAACATCCTCCAGGATGGCAAATATTAGGGTATCCATTCTTCCAAGTACACTGCACTTCTCACCAAAACAGAAAACTGGGCAATCAGAGATACTTAAGTAGCATTTTATTCCCTCAAGAATTCAGCAATATTGTAAAGCAGGCCACATTCATCATCACCAGCTTTTAACTTCCTGCAACACACTGCTATTTGTGCTGGTCCACATCTACATTTGTAACTTTGGATGGTACAAAACGCAGACAAACTCCACACTTGTTTTGTCACAACACTAAGAAGTTGCACTATTTAGATTTTTAATTGCATACAAGCTCTAACATTGAAATGGACATAAAGTGTGAAGAGTACACAGACTCTTTAGTTATGATCTTGACTAAGACAAGAAACAGAAACAAGTAATGAACTGCACATGTGACGCTTCAGTAAACCCTTCACAAAGGCTTGACACAATTTGGATTATCAGACAGTGAATATCATGGAAACAAGTAGAAGTGAGATAACTAATGTAATAAGTAATGATAACCAATGACATCTCACAACATGTAAAGCTAAGTAGTATGATTCATTTTGCAGACTGTGCTATTAGATTGATCAACTGTTCTTGAGAAAGTTACAGTGATTGTTAACCTGTCACTTCACAGTCCCTAGATGCTTCCACAATCCCAGCAAAATCATAAATTTAACCACAGACATTAAGTACTTGCATGATTCACTTGCATTGGTTCATTACCTAGATGCTGATTCACATTAAAACTGAAAACCCTTTTCCATCTGTAGAGCGACACAAGTGAACAAAAGTCAGTTCCCTTGATTTAAAAACACAGGAATGTTTTTTTCAGGGCAATACCAGGTTATCCTCTAGCTATAAAGTCTCCTCCAATCCATAACCATTTCATCTGCAGAAAAAAGCCACAAGATGCTGAACTAGAAACTCAGTAGACATGACTGTGCCTCTACAAAAGTCAACTAGCAATATCTGAATGCATAATGGAGCACAAAAATGCCAAGTTACCAGTTAACTGCATCCAACACATCGATAAATTTCACTTTCTCTTATTAGTCCTGGAGGTTGATCTGAGTGTTGAATTGTATATACTAAACCTAATAAGCTTATTTTATCTTGTAAAGGTCACACAAGTACTCAAAAGGATATGAAAATTTAAAACACTGCATTAGTGCATTTCACTTTCTCAATTTATAATCTTCATGACTGATTTAGTACTATTTAAGAGTTACAAAGAATATATTCATGAGACTGAAAATATCTATTCAGTTTGGATGACAGACTATGGATCAGCAGTCATTATTTGAATTTTTTCTCCTTCTTTATGTTGGCTTAGCTCAGATATTTTAATTTTGTATCTTGAAAATGCACGTAGCCCTAAGCATAACAGTATAGAGTTGGGCACACTGCACATGATGCATTAAAATTACAAATCAGTTCATTTTATGTGCATGCTTTGCAGTTGTGACTTAAAGAATCACCAGAAAGCAAAAAGAAACAGATTAGCTGCAATATTGACTTGAGAAAAAAATCATATTACACTATCCCAAGGTTGAAATACGTTATACTTGCTTGGACATACCTTCACAGTCCTTGTGGTCCTCCTCTGGACACTTTCTAATAGCTTAATGATTTCTAAAAGCTTAATGTCTTTTTTTATATTGTAGTGCCCAAAACCATGATCCCCAAAGGCAGACAATCATAGCATCATGGAACGGCTTAGGTTGGAAGGAAACTTAAAGCTCACTCTGTGATCAATAACTGTGGGTAAGGTCAATCCTTCAAAGCACTTCCATTATCTAAGAAACAAATTTTCTAGTTCTACCTTTNGAGGCAATAGTACCAGGATGTTGCAACCTTGACTGAGCAACTCAGAATACAGATTTGTGCTGGCACAAAATGGCATGGAAAGGTGCCATGCAACTTTAAGCCGGAAACATCCTATTACCAAGGGAACTTAAAATGCAAAGAATACAAACTCTCTGAAGGAGAACCAAAGTAAATTAAGTAAAGCCTGGCAGCTTGTCTCTTAGTGAAGCATGCTAAATTAATACAGTAGGAGGAGACACCTCTTCCACAGAGCAAGGCAGAACTCAAGCAGCAGCAAGGAGCCATCATCAGTGGCACTTCAGATTTAAGGGCCAGGCTAACCAGAGGCTGTGAAGGAAGAAGTAATAGTTCTAATTCAGGTTGTCAGTTACTTTCCTTCAGTGTTAATTCTTTAAATCTTCCATTGCTCTCTATACCTTCTTAGTCTGTCAATTTATCAGTATCTACCTTTATATCCTTTCAGGTAATGCAGTAAGAGTCTCAGACATGCTAGATAAATTATGTGCCCCTTTATTTTGTTCTCTACTTTCTGACAATTCTTTTTGTTTTAAAATGTTGCGGTGAGTTAAAAAAAATCATATTGCAATTAATTTCATGGAAGAGAGAAACATAATTCTCAAAGAACAGCTGGAAAAATTCACCCTAGTTCCTGAAAAACATACCATATTGTGGTACTTTCTACAGGAAAGGTGGGATAATTATAAATAGATTTAATTTTACTTCAAACTGGTTGACTGGACAGTATCAGAGGCTACCCCAGATCACCATCTACAATTAAAAATATAAAACCATGTGAAAACACCAGTCCCAGATGTCATTCAGTGACTGCCCCAACCCCTCAAAAAGGAAGCAAAAGTTACCTGTCTATATAATAATGTGCTCATTTTGAAATTGAAAGATGAAGAATCATTAATTGTGGGGGTTTTAAGGTTGAGCATACAAACCAAAAATACAATGAAAAATGCAAAAGTTGTAACTGTGGCACTAGAAACTGAAATGTAGTTCCTGAGGAAGAAATAAGGATTCTTCAGTGGTGGAATCATGAAATGTTTAGGGCTATAAGACAAGCAGGAAAGAAACCAGAGGGTAAATAAAGCATTCTTGCCAGTTACGTGTTGTCACAAGGCAGGCTCATCCAAAAGTGTGACTCCTCAACCATTCAAAAGTCTGTGAAGCTTATTTAAGTGGTAAAAATACCAAGAGTATATGCAAGTTGCATATGGAAGCAAATAAAGACTCATGACTGCTGGAATATATGCAGACCTCATGCAACAATTATGATCATGGTTTTCCCTTATCAAAAGAGAGAGACTTCCATATGTAAATACAGAACTAAGAGAAATCATGCATGACCTGGTAAAAAAAATTTCAAACACTTTCAGCATCTTAAGAGTCATTCAGAGCCCAGAGAAGAATCTACTCTGCTTTTTATTTTCCCTCATCTAGCTCACACAAAGCTATTGGTCATGCTTTCAGAAGACCAGCACTACTATTTTCTGAAGACAAGCAATGATTTTTTCCTCTCTTCACAAATCAGCCATGGCAAGACTCCCATTAATGTCAATGGAATCAGGATCTGAAATCACACCTTTGCTGTTCATCCTCCAGTGACTGAGTTATTGGAGCTGCAGTTACCAGCTATGGGAAGAAAGCCATAAGACAGTTGATTTTTTTTTTCAAGCATATTGATTGACTTACTAGCAAAAGGTGTTAAAGTAAAAAGGAAAATAAAATTTCAAAACCGAACTAGTCACATATGTGAAATATTGACTAGCAATCCAGATTCCCTACTCATTTACAATAGTTCTTCTAGAAGCTCTCCTGACTGAGAGCAAAAGCACAGGACGAAGAAATTCCCTACAGTCACTTAAATTGCAAGGGCCTTATTCTGACAGGAAATGAATGCTCCTAATCTTCAAAATGGGCTTTCCAACAAATGCTGTCATGAATTCTGCCTTCCAAAGGAGAAAGGCCCCACTATCATTTGAAAGCTTTAAAGGTTTATTCCTACTGGAAAAATCCATTTAAACAAACATCCAGGCAGACTTTCCTTAGTGCAAAAGAAGCACCTGAAAACTTTAAAAATAGCTATAGGGTTTTTAGCCTCCTGAGGTCAGTCTTCCTTGCACAGTGATTGCCAATCTCAGTACCAATCTTCTTTGGAACTGTCAAACCTATAGGACTGCTTGAGAAATGTTCTGCCAAGTAGAAAATATTTCTCTTGCAACACTGATAAACATTAGCAGAAAAAAAAAAAATCAGTTATCTTTACAGCAACAATCTGAATATAAATAACTTAGCAAAGAAAGAGACATCCACAATAGCAATGATAGCCAGCACTGGTCTATGGTTAACTACTGCAACAGGTTACCATAGCCCTAAGCACAGCCAAAAATTACTTCAAGAATTGAAACATCCAGAATGTGAAGTAATTAACTGCAGGACAGAACATAAGACCTTGAGAGAGAACAGGAGAAAAGGCCTGACTGAATGAGCACGTGAATGAAGGTTGATGTAAAACAAAGTTTATCGTGTTTCTCATAACCCTTTCAGAAACTGATTACTGGGATAGGTGCCAAACTAAAATTAATTTACCAAAGGATGTGTTATTTCTGTAGTAGAAATGTGATCATACTTAAATGCAAACATAATATCCTTGTTCTTCATAACTTCTCCAAAAAGCCTATAGCTCATCTCAATTTAGAGTCACATCCTCAAAAACCGCAGAATTTTTTTTTTTTTAATCTATAAGGAGTTGATTTTGGATACTCTCAGAAAATTTTTCAAAACATAATTTTACATCCTTTGGGACTGTGATTACTGTTTCTTAACAGAATCACAGAGAACTATTGATGAATACCCTAAACAGTCACCAATAAGGCAGAAGTATCATATAATGACCTGGCAATTGCATTATTTACAATTTCCTTTTTTGAAAGTCATTTGGGAGGCTACCAAAGAACTCACTATACCGCATATGCCAGGAAAATTTCCCAATGTGCAAGGAAGTCACATGGGTTTGACACTTTTTTCTTTGGGAACTCAGCATAGTCCTGTTCTTTACGTTCTTAAGAACTGGTTGTTTGCAACTTTTCTCTACCCTCTTTTCAATTCTTGGAGTAAGGAGAGAGAAACTGTACTATCAGTCATGCCTGCTTTTCCTCTTTTGAAAGATTAATTACTATGTTTGCCCTTCTTCAGCCCTCTGGGGCCAACCCATTCCCTATGAGCTCTCCAAGATAAACACTGCCAGTTTCTGAGCCATTGATCCGGTTAGTTCCTGAGGGACCGTAGGTAAACCTCATCAGACATAAATGACTTAAATACACCAAGAAGGGGTAAATATTCTTTGATTCATGCTTTTCCTGTTCTGGCCTACGTATTCATTCTGATCTTGACTTTATTATGGTAGAATTTTATATGTAACTTCTATTTTTAAAGGCCTGAAACACAGAAGCAAAGAGACCACATATTTAGCTTAATATGAACTACTAATTATTTTCTCTTCCTCAATAAATGGATTTATGATTTTTCCTTGTTTTCTTTCCACACCTAATATGATGAACAGGACATTTTTATGGCCTTTTAATGCTTTTTATTCACTGGAACTTAATCCATCTTTTTAATTTTGCCTCTGTATGTTTCTGTCACCCTTTTATACATGCCATTGCCAAGACAATGCAAATACCACTTACAGTACTGTTCTTCTCTGATTTTAGGAATCTCTGACAAAACTATATTTTTCCTTATTGTGCTTCATACTTGTATTGTACATCAAAATAATTTTGATATTGTGGTTTTGAATTTGTCTCTTTGTGGAACCTTTTTCAAGACCTTTATCCCTTAAATAACTACTTCTATCTAATTATTTTGTTATTTGACAGAAACCTACTTTTCAGTCCTCATTGTCTTCCATTTTCTGCTATCATTCCTTCTCTTTCTTATAGTCAGAAAGATGATAGTCCCTGGAACAAGTGATCCTTTCAAATACTATATTTCTAAGGTGTTTTCAGGACAGTTTCATCCAAATGGCTGTCTGCTTTTCTCACCACATGTTATAATCACTATAAAATTATTGTTCCCTTGGTTATTTTCTCCACCTTAGCAGATCACCTCTGTTTGCTGGACATATAGAGAAAATGAAATTTGTTTCAAGATGTTATACAGTGATTCTTTTAGCAAATCAGATATTTTGATATTGACTGTACAGGTAAAATATTCTTCCTTGTAAAAAATTTAAGTTTCCACTTGTTATTGAAATGTCTTTATTTTTTAAAATAATTCCCTAAAAGTGTTTGATGCGGAGTCAGCTTTAGAGTTAAATCAGCTTTCACATTATTTACTAACAGACAACATAAATTCGACAAATGTAAGGAAATCATCGAAAAATATTTGGGTAAGCTGTATAACTTTTTAGTATAAACTCCAGGAAAACTCCCAGCACACAACATAGTGGACATTTCTATGAATACATCACCTCTACCAATTCTTCAGACAGAAATTTTTCAGCAAAGACTGTTTTCTACAAGTAATCTTCAGAATACTGGAAAACAAACAATGTTCAAAGCAGGAAGTATAATTTATCATTACAATTTCCAAAATCCCCAAGTGGAAATGGTAGCTCTACAGCTAACATACAAAAATTGTATTACTAGTCTTTATTTTTTTTATATTAGATGAAAACAATGGTTTAGGGCCCCAGCTGCAAAAGCACAAAAGTAACCCAACTTTGCTATACTTCAACAATGGCCATTCCTCTACATTGAAGACCAATGAACATGGAGCACCTTTTTAGAAATTTAGAAAATTTTGGCAAATTCTAAAAAAATTTCCAAAGAGTAGGAAATCTGATATTTGGTACTCAAGATTTAAGAATGAATTCTTGAATAATTTTCTCATAGCATGTAGTCTATGAAAAAGGCAATTACTTAGAAGCAAACATATTTTTTCTGTTACACTGTGGACAGAGTTGTGTCTTCCAGAATCTCTCTGTGCATTATTAGCTGCAAGTAAAAGTGCATTGCAAAAATTCAAATGTACAATATTTTTTCAAATGTTTCTAAACATTGCATTGCACCAGTTGTTTGAGCAACCCCTTGCAACAGGATAATAATGAGCAACTATGAGAATTATTTGACTGCACTCATGGACTGAGGCACTAGGGAACAGCATCTTCTTTCCAGACACATCTTGAATGTTTTTTTTCCTAAACTTGCCCAGACTGTGAATAGCACAGGGCATCACCCTCCCCAGCTACTGAACTGGATCTAGTGTAAGAAAAACACAGACTACATGCAGGATTGATGCCATTAAATAACAGTAAAAAAAGACCTTTTCAACATGAACAAGCATTAAGGCCTGAATTAAACATTACATAAAGAAAACTGAGAAAGTTAAAGCCCACCTCATGGGAAAATTTGATTAGAAGTAAGTGGAAGCAGTCTAAACAGGCAGGCTTTTGCTAGCACTTATATTTTGCTGGGTTTACGTCATCAGAATTTGCACTCCACATGTTCAAATTGCAGTCCTGCTATGTCAGTGCCACAGCTTTCTAAATTAGAGAAAAGACTGGGATGAGAGTGTCATACTTGACTAAGCAAGAAACATCTCTTTGGTGCATTTTGGGTCAAGCATTATTAAAATGCAATCTATTGTTTCAATTCACTGTTCCCTTCATTGCGCAAATCGCTGTTACGTTGATAAGAAAAATGCATTTGAAGAAACACAGTAGTGACCCCCACGATGACATCTGGAAGATTTCACTCTGTCAAATAGACCATTCTCAACTGACTACAGAAGAGCCTACAGTTAGACTTCTAACACATATGAAGACTTTTTCATCTTTTTTGGCTAGAAGTAATGCACAAAGCAATCAAAAAAGGAGTAAAAATTAATACAGGTTCAGTATCTACTGCTTTTTGCACTACCCAAACAGTAGAAACCTCAGTTCTGGGTGAATGAAGTCTAATAAGACAAATACCAAATAGGGATACAACAGACCCACTATCAATTCCACAACATTTTTGGGGTTAAGAGAGATTACAGCACATAGAGGTGGGAAAAGACTAGCATAAATTTTATATCTCTGGAAGAATAACATTTTGATTTTCCCAGATGAAGCCGAGCCTATGGAAGGTATTTCGTACATTAGCTGTGACATAGTGGCATTTCATACTTCAAAACTAAGAGAACTTGAGGAAACAAAAGATTCCTCAAACCCATCAAAAAAAGCAAACAAAAAACTCCCAAAAAGCAAACCCAAAAAAGCACAATGAAAACAGAACTCCCTCCAGTTCTCAAAAACACCCAAACAACTACCTTCCCAGGACTACTTTTGAGAAAATTGTGTTTTTTTATTTTTTAATACCTTATTTTCTTTACTAATCCAGGAAAATCAGAAGGTGGCTTGTGAAAACTAGACATTACTAATGACTGATGTAATTAACAGCACCAAGATGATAATCACACAAGCCTCTGTAGTTGGATTTCACATGCCAGACAAGTCCTTACTGAGGTATGATAATTTCAGCTAAGAAAGACTGTTTTCTACGACTAATCTCATTAGCTTCACTGGGAATAAAAATGATGCTAAACTTTATAGATCACTGACTAATGCCAGACAACATACAGGAAATTGTTTGACCTGTTTGTACTCATAATAAAGAAACCATTTCCCCTAAGGACCTAGAATCTCTATGTAAAAATTCAGTGCTGAGGTTTCCTCATTAATGTTTGTAAAATATGTTGAGGTCTGGGATGGGAGCCACTACAGAAACAGTGTAATTTCCTATGATAAAAAGAGGAAAGTACACAGGAGAGCAAAGCCTCTAATCTTGAAAGAAGAAGTGCCATATGAGCTATTAATTGTTTGCTGTAATTATAAACTTATGAATCCTTAAAACACTACTATCCCATTGGTGCAGCATATTTTCTATAACAGAAGATGAAAAATGACAAGTTAGGTAATATTTTCTAGCAGAACACAATTTACATATTACAATGGTCACAAACTCGACATAAGTAAACACTTATGTTTTTACAGGGAAAGATAAACATTACAGTGGGATGTGCAGAGTGGTGTTTAGTCCATAAAAGACATCAGTTAATTCTTTTAATCTGTGCAATGCTCTCGAGGAAGATGCAGGAGTGTGTTCAAAAAAGGAAAAAACAAATGAGAAAAAAAATCAACAAAAATAAACCCAAACACAGAGCAAATCAGTGCACCAGTGAGGACAATAGGACCTAGAAAACCTGATCTGTGAGGAAAGATGGAAAGGAGGGACATGGTGGTGGTTAAATTAATGTCCAATAATTGACAGGTCTGGCTAAGGAAGTATTTTACTACAATGCATTCCTTTTAACTAAAAGTTAATAGTCTGAGATGGTCTCCAACTCCCCATTCTCTAGCTGGAGTAATACCAGGTGGGCCACTCTTACAGCCTCCACACTGTCACATTATTTACTGTCTGATTCTTCCCTTGAACTCTGGCAGTTAGCACGCTGCTTGAGTCCATCCCTCCCAGGGATGGACACCTGGCTCTAAGACTGAAATGAGTGTTTTCCCCTCACCTCACTCTTTTTTCAGAAACAGTCTATAGGCTGGGTCTCTGCAACCCCTTGGAAGAGGACAAGGGACATGGGGGGAGATGCTGTCCCACTGTTCTCTCACCATGACCATAGTGAATAAAGCTTCTGTAAGACCTGCCCTAATCTGTACTTTTACCATTACACACTTGAAGTGCACAGAGCCTTAAAAACAGGATTAACCCTGGAGAAGGAAAAATGGCCATTACATGAAGGGAAATATTTCTGGTTTCCCTGATATCTGAAGAAAACATTACGGGGTTTTCATTGGGTTTTAAGAATATTCAAATTGAATTCTCCTCATGCTATCTTTTTATTTGTATTTATTTATTTATTAAAACCTTTGCTTTATCAACCTAACACAAAAATGTTAACAAATTTTGTGTTAGAATTCTGGAGGGATGAGTGCCTGATCACCTCAGGTAGTTTCCAATACTACTAATTATGATTCTACAACACTAAGTCTTTTTAGGATTGAGGATACAGAGTGATCCTGAAACATTCATTTCCTGGGCATTGACAGAATGGCCCAGGAGCATAAGACTGACAATAACAATGCTGTACTCCAAAACCAGAATGATTTATATCATGCCTCCCTTACCCTGATATCACTCCCAGGGAAAAACCATCAGAAATAAATTTGTTCACACAATCCAAATACTTACAGCATATTTACAAAAGCTTTAGAGAGCCCTTAGAACACCCAAGACTAACATTTGATCATTTGATCTCATGAAAGATGAAAAATCTTCCACAAAAGTAAAATAATAACGTTCTCAATACCATGAAGATATTTCAAAGGAAAGAGATAATTTAACTTTCATATGACCATTGAAGGCTTCCAATTATCATATCTAGGATTTATATTGGAAAAATCAAATGCCTTCAATTAGTAATAAACCAATTCAATTGATAATTTTCTCATGTTTCTCTTACAAAAAAAAAAAAACCACAAAAAAACTTGGTCAGAAAAAGAAAAAAAAATACAATATTTCCCATATTTTCTTTTGTTTAAGTAATGACTGAAGGGGAAATATTCAGAAAATTTTATGTTAGGGAAGGAAATGTTAAGGAATACAGATGTGTGAAAAGTGGGAGTTACAAGGGAAAGTATTTTACCACAGTTGCTATTAGCAACTGATATATTGTTTCACACGCAGTATAAAAGTGCTCTGTTTTACCTTTCGGTATCTTTCCATGAATATAAACTTTTGTATTATAGTCTTTACTATCCTTTTACCATCAAGAGCAAAATTACAAAAGTGAAGAAACACCTTTGGCGTCCATACTGTTAATTCACCAATTTCCTATTCCATCCTTGGAACTTATTTCTCCCTTCTCCCCCGAATATTCTGATGAGCAGGCAGAGCTCAACACAATAATCCTAAAGATAAGTAAACGACACTTAATTCCTACCAACACCTTAAACAGCCTGGTCACTAAACAACTTCAAAAGGCTTTTACTTTCCTTATCTTGAAATTCCAGGTTTCAAACCCAATTGGTCTGTTAAAAAAAACATGCTTAAGTGTTCATTAGCCATTCTGAAAAGTTAGCTAAATAAAAATCATTTAGCATTTGGCTAAAGACGACCATTTTGACAACTCCAAACCAATTGTTTTATGTTAATCTGTTTTGTTTTGCTTTCAGAATACGCAAGAAGATTTGTTAAATCAAATAATGGAATTTGGAAATCACATAGCTCTACGTCATAAATAAACAATATGGAAATGTAAGAAAGCATTTGGGATTAACAATTTGCTGAATTCATTTAACAGGAATTAATTTCCTGCTTTGTTTAAAAAAAATAAAATTGCAGCACAAGTAATTTTGTAATCACTTATTACCCAGTTCTATTAGTATACTCTGAGTACTGGCCACTGTTCAAGGAAACTCCTCCTTTTTGCCCAAAATGCTGCACTACCTCTTCACTCACATTGCAAAAATTCCTCCCATCTTGCTTTAAGTGAAAGAACAGCAACAAGGGTTCAACACTTCTACAGGATGGGTGAAATTCATCACTCTATGTGGAAGTCAACATCTAATCATTAGACCTTTCATTTTGAGAACCCTCCTTACTGACACAGTTAACATCAATAACTGATCTCCTTTCTGGTCAGTAGCCTACTAACACCCTGGCCAAGGTGGAACCTTCCTAGTTAAGCAGGAAAAGGCTAATTGTTGCTCTTAAGAAGCTTTTTAGTTTTGTAATATCTATTCCTTAGAAATTTTTAAGTCACATTTGTCTTCTGCAGAAGCAGGAGTGTAGTATCATGGGCACAGATCATGATGTGAGGCATAAAAATAAGATCCCACAACGAGACAATGAAAAAGAGTTGGCTCCCTCTCTTGCTCTCTCTTTTTGTCTGGCACCTGGGCCTCGCAGGCTTTGCTGCACACTCAGACACACCAGTGGCCAGAGCAGTTTGTGACAACTGGATAACAAGCAAAAGCATTTGTTCCCAAAGGGCGAGAGACTAAGATCTCACCAATTAAGAAGTTGAAAAATTTATAGTTTAAGTACAATTTTTGACATTTGTTTATCTCCACTGTTATTCCCCCTGCTGTCTTCAAGGGTTCATTGCCAAGTCTGTGCTCTCAGTCCTCTCACCAGAGAACAGAGCAACAGATAACATATGCACCAAGACAACAAATAATGCACAGCTCAGCCCTCAGAGAAGTTTTCTCAGAAGAAGACTGTTTATTCTGAAGGAAAGTGTAAGCAGGGAAAGAATTGCCTTACAAATAGTTTTCAGCAGAGGAAGCAAGGTTTGTCGTGAACTGAAATATACGACACTGAAATTTCTGTCTCTCAGGGAAGGTTCAAACCAGAAGACAAACAGACCAGTCCTCTTCCTGATAGCTCAGGTATCCCATGAATGTGCATATTAACATAATACACACAAAGTAAATACTTCTACTGGAACCTCATTACTGTAGTAAATTATTGGTAAAAGAAAAAATTCCTAATGTCTAAGTTGAGATTTCTAAGCACTCCACTGATTTTCAAAGATTACACAATCAAAGTCAGTACAGCCTTGCCTCTGATTTCCATTAGATTAGACTGAACATTTGAAGCCAGGCACTAAAAGCATTTTCACTCAGAACTAACCAGTTTCTTCTGCCACCAGATTAAACTCTGATGCAGGCCTGCTCTCTGAGCAGAGCTGCATTTTGGGATGAGTCACACACAGTTCTATTTCTTTAGCTTCAGTTAACAAATCGCACCAGAGTGCTAATTAGTGAGGAGATGATTTATATTGACAGGCAAATATCATTCTAATTACTAATGATGAGAAAAGAACTACACAAAACACCCTTGTGGTTTAACTGTAACACCATCACTGATGAATAATATAAATCCTATTTAACTATATGAAAAAGTTGTGCAGAGGATTCTCCGGCTCCTCTTTTAATCAAAGCAATCACTGTGAGCTCTTTTACAGGCCAGACTCTTCTGTAATTTCCTCTTCTGTCTTCAAAGCTACAGAAAAGCCCAAGTCACCCTGCCACCCCTTTTAGGAACTGGGTGCCTTAATCTCGCTGCTGATGTTTCAGTGATAGCTACACATCCCATTTTGCCCACCCACTGAGCTTTTCTTAAAAGGCTCTGGGTTCTGACTTTGTCCATTGACCGGCTCCAGATTAGATTTCCCACAAGTGAGGCTGGTTGAACCAGCAGCAAAAAAGGGAGAGGGCTTTTTTAAATACATGCTGCAATTGAAGAAATTTGTCGGGAGGAGATACAGACATTGACCAATTCAGGCATAAAATATTGTAGCAAGTTACAAAGCCATATTTGACCCCACCTTAAAGCCCACTTTTTTCCAGATGATTCTAGAGAACTGTGTCCCAAAACTCTCCCATTTGGTTAGAAATTACTCAATAAGTAATTATAAGAATTATAAGAATTTATTAAAGGTTTAGAAAACAGAAATTCCTATCAATCCTATTTTCCACATTTTACTTTGATTTTTTAAATTTAAAGGATGATGAAAATAGATTGATCAATTTATCCACCAATTTTACTTTTCAGGTTCTCAAACAGATGGATACTCCTGTGTCATCTGGATCTCCAACATGCTAGAGGATAAATATTTTCAAAAGCTGAGCTGTGATTCCATGTAAAATCCTGGAGCTGGGGTTGACTCTTTAAGAAGCCATTACCACTTCTGGCTCACTTTCATATCATTTCTATTTTACAGACCAACATTTTAGGAAAAAATCCTACCATAAGTCCATACTACAAGAAATAGCATTGCCTGTTCCACAGACACTTTTTTTTTTTGTATTAGCAACTTCCATTCAGAATCTTAATGCCTCTTACTACCTCTTTAAAATGAACATGATGTCCATCCAAGCATCACTGAACACCTAGGAACCAATTTAATATCAAGGATTTTCTTTGTCAGTATAACAATAATTCTCCCCTGCTGCTATTATTCTGTTTTATGCATACCTTGAGACAGCACTTGTGCATGAATAAAAATGATCTGGTTAGAAATTCACTATCATGTCAAAGATACAGCTTCAGTGATGGTCACAACAGCAAGGTCACTAGTTAGAAACACAAGGAGTCATATCAGGAAGGACACAGTGTCCTCAGGAGAAGTAATTACACTTAATGGCTACTTAGAGTGTTAAGGAAATGCAAACCTGTTTAAATGCCAGAGTTGGGATTAAAAAGCTATTTATGATTTCTGGTGTATAATACTATCCTCAAAAGAATGTGTGCTTTAAACAAGAAAAAATAAAAGTACTGAAAAAACAAAGGGAAAAAAAACAGGCATCGATATGAGACACAAAAAATATTCTCAAGCTCTTCAGTACTGAGGCAAACATTCAAAATTACCTTAGCAAAAAGAAGATTGGTACTGAAAGGATGTCCAGTGTTACAGGAAAACTACTGAGAAGTTGTTAAAACTGTCTGGCATGTGTCTCACCTCTAACAATATTAACAACTTCCTGCTAAACTAAATACATGCTGAAGTCATCTTTTGGTTTCTAACTTTCTAGCTCTTCATATAACTTGGTGGGGTTTAGTAACTGTAGTGGAAGTTAGGCTGGTTGATTGGAAAATTGGAGCTCTTAATGTTTGACAGATTTCTCTTTAATCCCTTACAGAGAAATATAAAATTCAATACAATCAAAGATTATAAGCTGATAGTAAAAGGGAGTGTTAGTCCCTTCTTTGGAATAAAAAATTAAATAGTTTCAAAGAATTGTCCATCATGCCAAAAAAACTCTTCTGGGAAAATTTATTTTCAAAGATGATCTATTTCATTCTAAGCTTTCCATAGGGAGTTCATCATGGATAAAACAGTAACTGTCTTGCCTTCTCTTGGACAATGTCTAACCTCCAGAATTCATATTTTTAGTCAAGTCTTTGAGGTGATTACTTCATTTTCAGCTCTACTGTCATATTTTCACCTACACAGACATCAGGTAGATATATTTCCATCTTTTATGCTTGGATTATCTCTTAGTCTCAGAAACTCTAACTGCACAACACTTCTGCTCTTCTACACTAAAGCAATCCATCTCCACCTCAGGCCTGTCATACTTGGAAAAACTGCTTCCCAATCACAGGACAAAAATCACTCTTGACTTGAAGACCTGAGTTACTTCTTTCAGCATCTCTTTCTCCTTTTTAGCATGAGGCACAGCATTCTCAATCTGATTTTTAATCCGCACACAGACTAATACTCAAATACATATTCAGATGTAGACTGAAAAGGTCTACAAGCCAGAGGAGGAAATGTAAGACACAATTCTAATAAAAAAAATACAAGGCAGAAGTCAGATGACTCTATGGATGACTCTATATTTCTGAATTTAATTACTCTTTTGGTCTCTTTACACACAGTACAAAGTCCTAAATCTACTACTAAAACTACAGACTGTTTGTTCTGTGATTACATTTCCATGAAAAAAATGCCAACTTAAATGAGCTTACACTTGGGTTTTCATGGTCAGCTGACACATCTCTATTTTTTACTACCTTGTATTCTTCACAGAGATTTCACTCACTATGCAGTTCAGGCTCTATTTAGCAGCCAGACTTTCACACATCCACTATCCTCTCTGAGCCCAGGAATGGAATGAGCCATTTAATTGGGCTCTGATTACCTGATTGCTTCACAGTTTACTAATGATCTGCACACTGAAAGGAGACTCCAAATATTGCAAGAGGAATAGCAATGACATTGTGTTTTATGAGACTGTTCAGAAAAGCCTCCCACGTACGTGTATCAAAAGGGCCTCAATCTTTGATGCTAGCTATACTGCCTGCTCCTTTCTATAATATTAGTGGGAAATAATGCCTTTAAACTCTCTTTGAATCAACTGAATTAGCTAATTATGTATAGCTCTATTTGAGATAGATACTATCAGCCTCACTGTTTTTCCCTGCTCTTTACAGCCTGGATGCCAAAATGCATTAATAGAAATGAAGCATCAATTAATCTCACTTAAGTGAAAGGTAAGAATCAAATCTATTATCTGATAAAGGGACTAATTATTTTATAAACAGGTATCCTACACAGCACCTAAACTTAGCACTTCTGAGCTTTTGTGAGTAACACAAATCACCTACCCAGACCACATGTTTACCTGTCCCTTAAGTAGCAGGATTTGCCTAAAGGCACATATCAAGCAATAAAAAGATTTCAGTTTATATTTACATATATCTGATTTTCATAGACACATACACAAAGGTGCACATGTTCATACACACACATTCTCTTTTAGCCACAAAGTAGAAAATGTGCTTAGAAACCAAAACAAAAAACTAAAATTAAATATGCAAATTTATTAAGTCCTCTCTTTGCTTTATTCTTATGTTCCTAGGAATTAATTTTAAAAACTAAGTCACACCAATTCCATTGACAATCAACCTATTGTGTTCCTGTCACAGAACACAGAAGTTTTTTACACAGTAAAGAAAAACACCCTAAGAGCAGAATCACCAAGAAAACCAAAGCAAACACCTTTCCCCAAAATTATAATCAGGAGGATGTCTAGAACGAGTCCTGAGGTCAGTGTAATAAGGATTCTGCAGCATGCATCAAAGAACTGCAGATCTGCATTGTAACATGTCCAATAAATGTATTCCAGGATATTGCCTCTCCTCTTGGTTGTCATCACACTACTACAAACAGGCTGTGAAGTAAGTGTACCCATGTTGTACCTGTAATTGCAGACTCAGTTATATTTGATACGTCGACAGGTCTCCAGGAAATATTTACCACCAATTTACCATGTAACTTTTCTTTTCTACAAAATAAGGAGGAAATAAACTGTTCTTGGCAATGTACTTGAACATTTCCAATGCAAACTAATGACATCTAAGCAACGTGAACCTCTTATGCTTCATGTAACGAAAAAATGTACAGAAAAACTCACAGCAATAACAAAACATCAAACAAGTCTAACTGCGTAAAAGCTTTGGTGACAGGTACAAGCACTGCACCAAAACATCTGCTTTAACATTTGTGAGGGTTTTTTTTTCCCTTCCTGTATTTTTTCCTTGAGAGTTGGAGAATTAGGTTAGCAACTACACTAAAAGCCAGCCACTAAAGAAAAGCTAGGCGTGTGCAATGAGGCACAGCAGTCTCAACATCCCCTGGGTAGAATTAGCATATATTCACTTAATGTGCAGCAACTACTTGGTCACCTCTTCCCAATTTCTATAGGCAGGAAGTGCCTTTAGCTCATCCACTTCAGATTGCCTCAAACTGGCAGTACTTTCATTACTGAAAATAAACTACGAAGGATGACAGGGCTGATTGAATTTTTCTCTGCTGAGATTAGGCTATAGAGAAAATTTTGGGAGCTATTGTTGTGCTGGATACCTAAACTTAAGTCAATCTTGAGATTCTATAGCTGAAAGAGATTAATAAAAATATTGATCATCCTGATTTTTACAATTTTGTGACTGTGGGCTTCACAAGGCTAAATGCAACACTGAGAAAGGCTGACAGTTCCCACAGTGGAAGGCTGATAAGAAGACAATTATGTCGAGTATCTAGTAGAAAGCATTCTTCATTACCTCAGAAGATTGCTTTCACAGCTTTTGGTCTGGAAACCATTAAAATGTTTGATAAGATTTAGCACTTCTCCAGTATTGGTGCTTGCTCAGCTGTAGCACAAAGCTACAATTTCTTCTTACTAAACAGTATCCAGGCAGTTAGTCTTCAAATCACTTTACTTCATTCTTGCCTCTGCAACATCAGATAGGCAACTCTGATCCAACACCCGCCAGCTTTGGAAGACAACAGTCAGAAATAAATATTTCAGTTCCACTGCAGAGGAATCAAGGCATGAGAGCCAATGGCAGCATAACTGCAGACTTAGAAAATTATTTGAAACCTCACCACAACTGTAGGACCAGCCTGAGGACCGAAAGTTGTAAGACTTTCATGCACTTTTAGTAGGTCTCACACAATAGGGTGTTTACAACTAGCTTAAAATAATCTTCTATGAAATGGCTTCAATAATGTGACTGAACCATACCTTTGAATACACTTGTGGTAAATATACTACAATTTCAGGAAAACCAGCTTTCTCCTCCCTCTGGTTGTGAGAGAATTACTGATTCCCACACTAGGAATCCTTTACATGCAAATGACACAATCAATTACAACTAAAAAAACCTTAAAGCACTGAGTCAAGTACAATATTGATATCTAAGAACCTTTAACTGTTCTTCCTACAGTAGGAGCTTTTCAACTCATGTGTCAATTCCCTCATTGCCAAGATGGCAAGCTGTTTTGCTGCTGTTGCTCTTCCAGATCACCCAGAGAAAGACTGAGATTTAAGTTCCCTTAGGCTTAAACACACAAGTTGCTCTTTCAGCTGGCTGTCAGAACTCTCCTGGCTCAGCCACATTTATAACTGTGCTGGTTTGGCCTGGGGTAGGGTTAAGTTTCTGCAGTGTTCCTCTCCCACATGGGCAATATGCAAAGGAAATTCCAAGCTTCCTACTTGGAATTACCATTATAAGATGCAATCATTACACTGCCAATTTTACACCAAAGGTATACTGATACCTTCCTGAGAGTCTAAGTAACTCTGAATGTACAGATTCTGTCTTTTCACTGCTTGAAAAATCCTCAGTTCTCACATGGAATGATTCATGCTATAGTAGAAACTCAGCCCCCAAGCCCTTTCTGAACCACTGTTGTTTTCTTAGTGATGTCTCAAAAACCAAACTTTTTTTAGGTTCTTCCCTACTTCCTTTTTCCTAGATCTCACCTTTCACTGCAACACACTTCCATCAGCTCTGCCCAACATCCAGAAGTAGCTAAGCATACCAATATCAATGAATGATACAGGAATTATGCCACCAGCAACACTTTTGTCAAAGGAAAGAAACATTCATGTAAAATGGTAAAGGTGTGTCCTTTCAGTTCCTTACCTTTTGTCTGAAGTATGAAGCCAAGAAAAAAAATTGGCTTCTTACCAGAACTTCCATGTGCCAGTCATGCTAGATGGCTAATACTGCTAGAGTCCAGCAGCATAACAATAAGTCCAACAAACATGCCTTTCTATCTGTATTATTACTGTAAGTGCCAGTGGATGGGGTTCTAGCAAGTTCTTGAACCAATTTGGGCCCTGCCAGTTGATAACAATGATAAAGTTGAGAGTCTTGCAGGAATTGCATTGGCTTGAAAATTGCTTTGAGATCTTTGTGCTTTGATGAAAGATTTCCAAGAGGAGACAGTAGTTACAAAGCCACAGATTAAAAAGCTACATTTAGTATTTCCACTTAGGCAATAAAAGTGTCCAGATCCATCCACAAAGGGAAAAAGCTTCCAAAACAATTTAACTCCTCCTGAAAGTTCTAGGGAACAGTAGAGTAAGATCAAATTCAGGAGCAGAAAGGCAGTATTGGAATTCATCTCTTTTTATATAAGCAAAGTAATTTGAGGTGTTCTATAGTACATACAAAGTAATTTATAAAAAATCAGAAACCTCATGCAGCAGGATGCTAGAAATTATAGTTTGCAGGCCTCAGAAATGATAGTCTGTAACTCACAAAGAAATAATTCTAACCAATTTAGAATAGAAAAAAACTGACAAAAATACTCTCATTTATCCATGGTTATCTTTTTTCCCAAATGCAAAATCTGTTTCATTATTATTATTTGTAATTTTTACAAACTTTACTGTCGTACTGTAGCATTTGACTAACACAGCATCATGTGAGGTACGCTTGGAATCATTTTTTCTTATTTTTGGAAGGAGTCCCCTAGTAGAGAACTGAATACATAAGGTCCACATCATAGGGAGGTGAACAACAAAAAAAGGAAGAGGAATGCAAGGGGTGCAGCCCATCAAATAAGATACACGTTTTGAGGTGTTCTCCCAACTGTCTCATCCCATTGCTTTTCTTTATTTCCTTGGCACAGACCAGTTATTATTGAATGATTGTAAATAAAAGGCATCAACACCCTAAATACCCTTCTATTTTTACAGTTATTTCTTAAAACATAGATAATCATACATTCTCAGATTCTATCCTGTACACACCCTGCTGTGTATTTTACAGAGAATTTTCAGTAAATCAGGATGCCCTGTTCTATGGCTTTTCTTATAAAATAGCATTACTAAGTACAGATTCTTAAATGGATAAACCAGTGATGCTCTAGAAGATAGATTAAAAAAAAAAAGAAGAAAAATACACGGGTCACTTGGCCTTTGCAAGAGAAATGGCCAGCAACAGGGGGGTGGAGAAATAAAAATTCTGACTCCACATTTATTTTCAGTGTCCTTTAGACCAAGTCAGTATCAAGGGTGAACTCCACTAACATCAGCTGTCACAGTTCCTGCCACAGACCAGGATAACCAAACACAAATCAAACAGAGAGAGCTGAGAAGTTTAAAATCACAATCCATTTCAGTCTCTTCTAGGGTCTGCTGATAAAAATCACTGTCTCTGCAGCAAAACAAACACACAGAATAGGAATAGCCAGGTGGGGAGTAAGAAGACAAAATTATTCACATGCTGCTTTTATTTATTCCTCAGAGAGCACCACAGCTGCAGGGAATCCTGAGTAGATGTTCACTGCCAAAATTAATGTTACGTAGAAAGAACAAACATGAAACTCCTCATTCTCCATTTTGCTGCTTTTGTTGCTGATATGAACCCTTTACACACCTCACTGCATGTGGCCATCATTCTTTTAAGTACCTGACAAACCATAAGCACAGTACCCTAATCCTTCACTGCAAACAGCTCCATAAAAACTGCCAACAGTTGGTTTGTAAGTATAGCCATCAAATTAACAAAAGGCCCCCTTTTTTTTTTCAGGAAATTCACCGTTTAATGGGAGGGAAGCAGGCAAGCATAACTGTGCACAACCACCTATGTGGGACAATTACAGATTTGTGTGAGTGACTCATTTTTGTCACACTTAAGTGCACGTTGTGCAGATGGAGCTACCCAATGATATTCAAGTTTTGTGTGCTAACATCATGCACCCTTTTCAACTAGAGTAGAATTCAAGTCAGTGAATGAAAGAAAGAACATGCAGGGGAGATGCTGCTCCCTATTACTGTAACTATTTCCAATTCCTTAATTGAAGTTAAACAATTGCGCTGGCACTGTGGCGTAACCAAGCAGTGCACCAGGAAAGATACCCAGCACAAATAAGGACTGAAAAATTCAAGGGAACCAAAAGCCTAATATTGTGTATCATAACAGAAGTGTAATTTTCACCTGACTTAAAAAGTAGTAATATCTTCTAGGGGAGGAAATGCAGGAGACTGTGTAGAGCTCTGTGTAGCTACTCAGACTCTAACAAATCTAGCAATTCTGCAGAGCCAGACAACTAGTACCACAAAGTTAAACGTGAAACTACCAAGAGATCTAAAGTATGAAGTTTATGTGAAAGCACATGAGAAAGAAAAGTATCGCAGAAGATAAGAAACATAAAATGAAGAAGCAACAGAAAAAAATTAGGAAAAAGTCTGTAAGAGATTGTTGGCGTATGTAAAGACAAAGACTTCCTGGAAAATGCTGGCTAATACTAGCAAAGAATCTCCCCTTTATTTGATTTCATAGGATCATAGAACAGTTTGGGTTGCAAGGCAAATTTAAAGGCCAACTAGTCCAAGCACCCTGCAAAGAGCAGGGAAATCTTCAACTAGATCAGGCTGTTCTGAGTCCTGTCCAACCTTACCTAGATCATACTTCCAGGTATGGGCATCCACCTCCTCTTTAAAGAACCTGCTCCAGTATTTTACCACCCCCATTGCAAAAAACTTCTTTCTTATATCCAAATCCACTCTCTGTTTAAAACCATTACCACTTATTCCATCACAACAGGCCCTGCTAAAACTTTGTCCCCATCTTTCTTACAGGCCCCCCTTCAAGTACTCAAAACTGCTGGGAAGTCTTCCCAGAGCCTTCTCTTCTTCACCCTGAACACACCCAATTCCCTCAGCCTTTCCACACAGGAGAGGATTTAACCAATGATTTAATTAACGATCAGAGGCGATTTCACTAACGTATGGAGAAATTAGACTTAACATGTTTGTTGTTCTTAACTAGGATATTTTCACAGATATCTGCTTTCATCAACAATTTCTACTTACAAAAACAATTGTCAGAAAATGTAACTGGGCTTTTTGTTGTTTGTTCTGGTTTTTTTTTTTAAATGTACATTGAAAACAATCACAGTCTCCCCTTGTTAGGTTGCACTGATGCTGAGGTCAGTCATTCGTGCTACAGTACAAGAAATAAGTACTCTGAGGAGATAGGAAAAGTCTTGTGTTCCAGCATGGAACATTTTCAACCATGTAAAAAGTACTATCCTTAAAGGTATCCTTTGTAAGAGAGCATCATTATATTCTTAAGTCTGTTTCAGACATCCCAGAAGTTCAGTAGCCTTCTCTCAGTACTGTAACAGAGTGAAACAGTGAAAGCTTCAATGTGTATAGCCATGAAGTTTGGTACTAGGAGCAAAATTTTCCAGTTGTTTTCCAACTTATACTCAACTATATTTCCTGCCTGGAAGAACTGAATTTCTGTTATCTACTGAAAAATCTTATTCTTTCAGCCCAATGTTGCAAAGAGCTTCTGGCAGACAGCATGACAATGCAGTTTAGGATTTAATGTGTAATATAAAATAATATACCAGAAACATGAAATGATTTTTTGCTGGATAGCCATTACTCAAAAAAAAAAGCTCATTATTACCTCAGGAAACTCAGCTGGCAGAAAGCACCACATGAGCTTGTTTGCTAAGTCCAGTTTCATATCTGCAGTCTGAGGATTGCTATCAAGACTGATGCAAACCTAAGATACAGTGACCTCGTGCCCATGCATGACCAGGCATTCCTTTGCACACCCCCATCCCCCTTAAAGTGGGATGAAGTTTTAGTGAAAAGGCCAGCAGCATTGTAAGCACCGTCAGAAGCTGGACGACAATAGATGACCCTAAATGGAAAGAGAAGCTTTGGAGAGCAATGACCAAATAGAACTCTGGTGATGTAGTAGCATTAATTTGAAACTAACTTTTGGCCCATCACTTTCTGTGGTCCCCCAGAGGTATGAAGACGGATTTCAGAAGTGGTTGCACTTTTTACGGTGGCTTCCATATTTCAAGTAAAGGTGCTAAATCTCCCTTCAACAGACTGAGGTAAAAAATAAAAAAAAAAAAAAAGGACAAAAATTCAAAAAAACCAAGAAACACCTACACACACACAACCCCCATGTATTTACAATAAATATCTCACCAGACACAATACATGCAGGTGCATGCACACTTGCATTATTTATGTGTGAATTCTTCCTAGGTGATTTTAGGCTCTAAGTATCTTCCAGAAAAAAAGAACAGAAGAGAACACAGGGAAATTTGAGGGTAGGGAGGAACTGTGTGCTGACCTCTGCATACAAACATTCTGTATCTCCCTTGCTTTCAGGTGTCATGAGATTTATCCAAAATCCAAAATTTCAGAAGAAAATATAAGATGTGCTATTGCCCCAAAATATTTCTCTATCTCCCAGTTTCAACCTTAGTCAAAGGCAACTTATTATCAATCTCTAAAAATAGCTACCAATATCTTGACCTTTTACACGTATCTTGCTTTTCTTTTTATCTTAAATATTTCACTTTCTTATTTTTCTCTAAGTAGCCCCAGCACTATTTCCTTGAGGAAAAGAAACACCACAACTGACCAAGACCTTATGACTTTAAGTAGCAAAAATATGTCTCCATGCACTTGCTTTTCCCTTAACACAGTAAAGTCATGGCTTCTCCAATCGACCCCTAATCTAATACATACAGATATTTCTTTCCCAAATGACACTTGCTATCGAGCTGTATCTTTTAATTTACAAAGACAACAATGGTAATTTCATATTCCTTAAACATAGCAGCTCACTTGATATTTTGCAAGGATCTTTTCCTTTGATTTGATACCACCTCATCCTGCTTTTTAAATCCCCATAATCTCTGCGCATCTGCAAACTATTAGCACATTTTTCAAACTTGAAGTTCTGTCCAAACTCCATTAAAATTATCACCTTTTTATTTTAGATCTTGGCAGCCTCTCTTTTTATGTTCTACCTGGCTCTTTATTACATTTTTCATCTTTTCAGAAGGAAAAGATCCCTTGCCACACCACTTTCTTGTAGAATCCTTTCTTGTAGAAATCCTTTTTCTTCTTTCTTTTGCAGTGCAGCTGGGTTTATTCAATCCTAATTTCACACAGATTACAGTTCATTATTTCAATGGTTATATTTAGAACTTGAGATATAATAAATAATATACAGAAACTGCAGAGAGTCTTTAAAAGTTTCTATCTAAATTCATATTTAAAAGCAAAACACTACTGCATCTCCCACTGAGGAGCAGTTGTCAGTCATCTAAGTTTCATTGGTATTCCTTCAGGGTCATAAAAGAGAGAAGACTTGGAGATAGGAGAAAAAGAATACTCTACCCACATATAAATGAAGCAGTCAACAGCTTAAAGAGAGAGCTTTTAATAAGATTAGCCTTTTGAAAACAGCATTTCATTATAGTCCACTTATTAATAGAGATGGTTCATAAATAACAGTTCTTTTATACATTTAGATAGAAATCAACCCAGAAAAAAACATGCTTGCTTTCTTTCTTTGCCCACATACTTTCAGTTCTATTGAGATGTTATAAACCCCAAAAGGTCTGACAGATATTAGATAATGTCACTGAACCTTACTCTCTCTCTATATATATCTCCTAGAAAATTTCTTGAGCACTGATAATTACATCACTTCTAGCTGCTTTGGCCCTTTTTCAAATGTAGATAATGTGCAGCACTTGACCAGTCTTGTACTTGTGCTGCAAGTATAAACATCACTGAGACACCCACAGATGAAAGACTGTACACACTCACAAGACAGTATCCCTGGATACTCAGCCGGAAAAATGCATGAACCAAACTGCTAAAATACTCTAATAATGTGTGCACCATCACGTGCATTCCTAGCTAGCTCAGGTACTGTAGTTTGGAGAAGTCTCTTCTGCAGCTTCCAGTGGCTACATCAGTAGTGAAGCAGAGTAAGAAACCCACTCAATGCAGGAGAATGTGGTATTGCACTTCTCCTGGCATTTTTGCCAAAATCAGCAGGCAGAACACAAGGACACACCCTCTGTTCACAACATCACCCGTAACGTTACCTTATCCTGTGATGAAGCAAACATCACTGTTCAAAGCAAAGAGTAAACGTAACTGTTCAAAGCAAAGACTCTAGTACTCCAAAATTTCACAAAGGCTTTCACCAGCTGCTTTCTCAATGTTTTTTTGGTGGGGTTTTTAGCACTACCTTCAAAAGCATTTGTAAAGACAATAGCTTGGGAGCCACCAGTTTTTCTGATAATTTATATAAAGTGAATTTTCACAAACAAAAAAAAAAAGTGATAAAGTATTTTGTTGCATTTAACTTGCTAAAAATCAAACATTTTTTTAAAAAAGTAAACCAAGAAGTTTATTATCAAAAAGGAAGAAGCAGAGACTTCTACACCTTTGTATTCTCACATTCACAACTGTATTTCAAAGCCCCAATAATACTTTCTCATGCACAAATAGCACTGACGTGATTTTCACAAGAAACAAAATATAAACCTATACTTCCCCTAGAAAGGCAGACAAGCCCGTTGGTAAAATAAGAGAACCTCCATCATTATTTTGTAATTAACCTCTGCAGAGACATGACAGTTTAACAACTTGTTAGAATAAAATTATCATACAACAACTTGTTAGAACAAAATTATCATACCATAATGCTGATGTCTCAACATAGTCCAGAATAGTGGTCAACGAGTAAGTAACAATCAAACCTCGTTAATTTCTTTTATTAAGAAAACCAAACTAAACCCTAACATCAAAACTTGAAGGACTTCAGGGCCTGGATTTTTCCTCTCTGTCTGCAAGTGCATTGACAGTAATCTTGACTGTCTTCTGCCGCCCTGCTCCAACCCACCATCCAAAGACAACTTGAAAGCCTTTGAATAAATGAAGGCTAAAGCCAAGAAGAATAATTTTCATGTTGTGTTCATCCTTTCTGAGATACAGGAATGAGAGACAGTCCTAGTCTTTCCATAATATGACTCTGCAATTTTAATATACCTACAGAAAGAAGGACAGAAAGCTAGCCTCTAACACGAATTTGATCCAGTTAACCCAAGCGTCACAGAGGCTTATATAAATTGGAAGAACTTTTGATGGTTTAATCCTCCTATTTTAATGAAGTTTTACCCTTGAGATGTTACTTAAAATCTGATTTGGCATTGGACCAAAAAGTATTCTGCTAATGCAGAATAAGTTGCATATCCTGGAATAGGAATTTCCTTGATACTTTGGCCTTACATGAAATGGACATAGCTTTATAGGACTGTTGCTCACCACAGAATGGAAATAAATGCATTTTTCATTTTGTTTTTATTTTTTAAAGGAGTGAATCATCCTATTTTCACTGGATGCAAAGTAGGAGCAAGTAAACAGGTCATGCTATTAAAAACTCACCAAAAAAGTATCTTGAATCGTATATAGCCACTCACTTTAGGCTGTTGAAAATAAGGAAAAAAATTGTTGAAAAAAAATTCCCTGTATATAAAGATTTTCTAAGAGAAGCAGAACTCAAGAGTTGTGATAGCATATGTGTGAATGAACAGGTGTCTGCCTACTACAAGTTGGATGCTGCTGCCATATTTTCAGTTTTTCAGTAAGATAATTGTACTTATTTTTGATGGTGCTTCATTTCTTTGAGCTACAGAGTTGAGTGCTATGTGATTTTTTTTTTTAATATGGAGCTTAATGGAAGCCAAGGTTTTCATTCACGCACAACTTACACTTATGAGAAACATGAATCAAGAGATCTGCTGGGTTTTAAAAGAACATCAATATTAAAAAGGAGCTATTCAGATTGGATATTTGGAGAGAGAGAGTGTTTTAGTTTCACAGTCATGAATTCATCCAGAAAAGTGACTGGTGTTACCATAAAATAACTTGCAAAACCTTTAAAACTGTGGTAGGCCAATAATCACAAGGTCTGACTGATATCTTCTATTCACTGTAGGATGAACTCCTACTCCTACCCATCAGTGGAAAGGCTGAAGCAAGAATTCAGCAACAGGTTTGATAGAAAACTGCTTTTCATAGAATATCCCAACATGCCAGTGATTTCTTTGTTTTGACTCCAAGGAAAAGATTTCCCATCAAAGTCTATTTTGAAAATAGTTGAGGGCTTTTGTCTACTGCAATATGAGTGTTATATTTCAGTAAATAAAACTGCTGTCCCTTCTGTATACTTACAATCGATTTCATTCTAGAATTTTTACGAGAATAGTTTTATTTCATTTTAGGCTGGATATTCTATATGTACTGGCATTACAATATGAAAGGTTTTATCAAAGAAAATTTTCTTTTCTTTTCCTCTAAATACAACTTCGAAACTCATTGGATTTCTTTCTTCCTACTGAAGGCTGACAAAACTAGATTCGCAGTTTTTTTATTTGAATTATCTCTGAATAGAAACTCATCTGTTTAAAAGTGTGATTCAGTTCTAGGTGTCAGGTGCCTGCTATGAAAACAGTATGGAAATTTTCTCCCTGCCTTGCCACACCCACACAATGCCAAAGATCACAATAGAAGCATCACCCTGTAGACTTCCAAGCATAACAAGACTTCACTGGAGACAAAAAGCAGCCTAGCAGCTGAAGAGAGTACAGGTTCAGATCAAGAGTAACTGGATGGGAAAAGAAGGAATATTTTAAAAAAGGACAGTAAACACATTCCTGAAAACCCTGATTTCTAGTTATCTCAAATGTCCTTAAATTACTTGGAAAATATAGCGAATGCTGATTCTTCTGACAGGAACAGCAGACATTTACTGTGTTTATTTAAAGTATGATTCATTTAAGTTTAATAAGCAAGGATTTAAAGCATTTTAATACAAAGTACCCATCTCTACACAGGTTTTGTTTTCTGACAGAGGGAAGCAAATATTCTAATAGGTTTGCAAGATGGATTTTTATAGTGAATAAAGGACATGTATTTAAGCCATGATCATAACTATGTCTCAACACTGCAATTTCTTCCTGCACTACTGGAAGAGAACATCTTTGGCTCCATACAGGATATACTAATTTGCAACTCCCAACCACAAAATAATGAGGTGGCAGAACAGAAGCAGCAGCAAAGACAAGTACATTGGACCACTTGTTGAACCTCAGCCTACACACAGACCAGCTGGAAAGAGCCCTCTATTGCTCCCCTCTGCTGCGTTCCATTGGCTTCCTTTATAAGTTTGTTTTATTATTTTTCACAGTTGTAAGAGTTCAAACATCCCAAGAGCAAAAGAATGTGAGATTCCTTGGAGGTTTTCAAATGGAACTTTGGGATGAGTCATCACCAGAAAAATTTCCCATGTCCCACCCCAAAGCTGATTCAGTAAAGCAAAAACATGGATTAGAGCTGTTGGTTGAACAGCAGCAAAATTTTTCTGATATATTCAAAACATTTTCAAGGTCTCTATTCAGTGCCATTTAGATTGAAGGGAAGAAAAAAAATTTGACTAGGATAGCTAAATATAACTGAAGTTATTTTCTTAAATTTAATTGATTATTAAAAATACTCAATGTAAGAGAAGAAATATTAAGACTCATTCAACTGTAATTTGAAAGTCAACCCACCTTTATGAAACCACCCACAAAAAACTTGAAGTAATTTTCATTTGCTGTATTCCACCCCACTTCTTAAAGAATAACCTGAAAGTCATTAAAAACTACTCTTCCTAGACTCATTTAATATACCAATAAAAGGGTAGTTTCACATAAATATCAGTAATACTCAGGTGTGTTCTATGAAATAACTAGTGACTTGACAGACTAAGTGTACCATTCTTGAATTTTCTGCAGGTAGAACAGAAAAAGTAGTCATCATCAACAACCAAGTCACAGAACATTGTCTATTCCTGATGAGAGCACCTTTTTTTTTTTGTTAATAAATATTATTATCAAAAAAAGGCCAAAAAAGCCTTCCTCCACTCCAAAAAAACCATCAAAATAAAGAACACTGACACATTTCTATCATGGGGTTAACAAGAGCATCTCAAGATGTTTCCTAAGGTCCAAGGACAGATGTTTGAAGAGACAGTAAGAATGAGTTCAGGGTTGGTCACTGCTAAGGGATTCTCTCCTTTAGCAAAGAATACCTTTCAGGAAAGCATATCCATCACTGCTGCTATTGTATCAGTAACTTATATATTAAAAATACAACAATGGAAAGCAGCAAGTCATTCCTCTGAGCCACTAAATTCCCAAATGACTCCCATGTTACTTTCATGACAGAACTACCACAATTTCTTCCTTGTTAAATAGAAATCTGCAAAGAGACAAGGAGAATAAATAGATATAAAATTTTAGCTAATGACACTTTGTACCACACACCACTGCTACTGCACTCACTTGAATGGTATTTTCTTTTAACATACATGTATGTATTGCATACACTTGTGGATTTTACACACACATCTATAAAGTCACTTTTTCAAAATAAGAACTTTGTATTCATCTGTGAAGCAAACAAGCAAAGCTTTCTACATGAATAAGCAGTGATGTGTCCTTTGTTTGAAAAGTAAAGTGCTTCTAAGATACCAAAATCACGTAAATTGTATCCCCTACATGCAAATAAAAGGCATTTTCCCTGTTGGCATTGTTTGTAGAACTTCTCTGAAATACTGATGCACACAAGACATACCTAAAGCAACTCTCAGGGAAGCATTGCCACAACTCAGACTTCAGTCTCATTCAGACTTCAGACTTGTTCTTTGTCAAGTTTATACAACAATCCCAACTGTGCAAACACTAGCTAGTATTAGTGAACTAAAATGAAATCTTAACTTAGTTTCACCTGTGGAAAATGCCTCACAGAACTCACATAAACACGGCTGTCAGATGTTAAACTTGGACTCCATGACTGCTCTAGGAATAGCACAAAGATCCAGTGCCACGTGGTGTTTGGCCCTTTCTTCTGACAGGCCATCTAAAAAAGCTGCAAGAATCCTTCTCTCAGTAATTTGCCAGCTGACTTGAAAATTCGCAGCGTTTTCAGGCAGTGAGAAATTTGAAGATTTAAGAAAAAGCTATAGAAAGTTAATTTACTCCCAGGGAAAAACTGAAATGAAATGTCCATTAATTAATGACTTATAATTGAAATATATAGATATTTTCCAAAATTTAAGACTTCTGAAAACAATAATGGATTGTAGATCCAAACAACCTACAGCAATCTCTTGATTATTCCTTCCATTACAACTAATATTACAGTACTTTTTATAGGATTTTAAAGTCCCTAATAGTTTCTACTCTCTCCAAAATTTTACTTGTTTCTGTTGGAAACTGTGACAAAATAAAATCATGGCAACATACTTTCAAATAAGTATTAAATTAAGGGCAAATATGTACTTAAGACAATTTTCTGAATTATCAGTTTCACTTATGAGGATTTGTATTACATTATTTCACTGATTTCAGATTTTTCATTTTTTTCTCAACTACAAAATTGTCTATACAAATATAATCTGGATATAATTTTTTTCTTTTTTTTGAAGTTATGATTATACTCCACATGCTTTCCAGTTGCCTGTCTGTATTAATATCAGAGTAAACACCTCACAACTTCAACGTATGAGATGAAGAGATTTAAAACATCATTTCATTGCTGACACGATCTTGATTTTAGCCTTTTATAAGACTTCATTTCAGTGCACTGAAATTTTAAATGAAGCCCTGTTAACTTTGGGCTGTCTATATTTGTCACCAAATCATGCCCAGCAAGATATAAGAATTTCTATGCGTTGATGTTCTCAATCTTTGCTTGTCTTCTTATGTCCAGACATGTCCAGCTACATCCAAGTTTCAAACACAATCCACAAGTTGCCCTTTTCTAATCTACATGAGGAAATCCTTCAGCATCAAGTGATAACTACAAAGGGAAACAAAACAGCATGAACTAAAATATCTTGAGATAATATCTCATTTGAAAATTACTTTTCCTCCAAGAGAAATATTTAGCATGATCACAAATAGACTATCCTGTTGCCTTCAGGCCCTGAAATAGAAAAGGCACTATGCCCCATCAAGGAGAGGACAGTCAGATCTCTTGTCCAACCTTCTCAAATACTTTGCATGTGCAGCATAAGGACCTCAAAAGGGCTCAGAGGGGAGAGAACCCAGTAAATTAGAGAAGCAGTATGACAGAACAGATCAGTCAAATATTCTAAGCTATGAATATGGAGTGCTGCACCTAAGACCCAGAGGCATCTCCAAGCAGGAGCCCTACACAAATCCCAAGAGTTTTTCCAGCTGGCTGTTGTACACCCTGACACACTCCACAGAGCATAACCTCTTCCAGAGTAGCAGATCTGCAAGCCAGTGATCCCTTTCATATTAAACCAGTAGCAACCCATCTTAAAATCCTTTTGGCACTAGATACAGAGACACTGTGATTCATAGATTAAGGTCTCAATAAAGTCCTCAGAGATTTAACTGAACACCCTATTCCTACACACAATCCTGCTGACTTTCTATTACACTAGGAAGCAGTACTTCTAATTTAGCATATCACAATTTCTGTACAGATAAAATTCCAGACTGAAATAGGAACCTGTTGGGAAATAAAAGCGCTCCAATTCTAGAAAGAATAAAAGCCAAAACCTGTCTTATCTAATAAAAATGTAGAGCTTTAATATACAACTCTTTTTCTTTTGCTCTAGATCTGAGAAGCTTCAGTAAACCATTTGGAAAATCTTTTGCCTTTGAAATATTAATAGCTGTCCAATGATAATTTTATCGAGGAAAGGATCCAATTTTATTGGACATAGCAGTAGGAAAAAACCACCACCAAACAACAAAAGCCCACACCCCCAAAAAAATTCCATAAGCAAGCCTAGGAAATTGTAGAGAAAGGAAAAAAAAATACCAAACTGCATTTTGTTGACACTGACCATCACTTTCACAGATAAAAAATGAAAACTACAAGGTTTCCAAGTGCCCCTGAGGAAACTTATTTCACAGTTACCATAATTTGCCATCTGTAGCTTCCTTCTTTAATGAAGTCTTTAGAATAGACTTCCTTGCAGATGAGTAGGAACTGTTAACTCTTCATTGTGGGGGTTTTGACAACTTGTGCAAGCTCTTTTAAATTAGAATTTCTCGCATATTAAAATGTAGGTTTATCCTTTCCTACATGAATCATTACACACTCTGTTAGCCTGTTAGTCAGCAAGAACATACCAGTGGCACTTTGAAAGCTGACTATCTATTACTATCTAATGATACATTCCAACAATCTGCTAAAACTGAACATGCAGAACTTCACATCTCTATGTGCTATAGTAATATAGGCATGACTGATGCTTCATGTGTTTTATTGTTCACATTAATAGATGAAGTAAATTCAAACAAATAGGGAAAAGATTCTCCTAAAATTATTACGTTTCTTTTTTTTTTTGGTCATCAGGTTTAAAATCATCACTTAATGATTTATTTAATTATTCAAAAAACATCCCCAACAGCTATTTAAATAATTTAAAGATCTTTTGTAACATATATTACAAAAATTATTCACGTGCAATCATTTCTAGGTCTTATTTACTTTCTAAATAAACATCTGCATCAACATGATGCTGAGCCAAGATCTACATTCATTGCTTCATTGTCACCTCAGCCTTTCATTCTCTGTCTCATTCATCACCTTCAGTCTGTCATGACATACACAAGGAGATCTGTGAAGAATATCCTGTAGCTAATACAGCAAACCAAAATGCATAATAATGTACCCAAGAAAAATTTGAACATGTGATATTGAAAATGGTGTGTTGCATTATGTTTGTAATTTAACTGTCCGAGTCATGGTCACTTCCCTTGATTTTAACAATTGTGATCATCAGCACATTTGTGACAACCTTCATTTTGTAATTGTGTCTAATTTACCTACATGTCTTCTTATCCTAAGACCTAACAGTCTGTTAAATCCACTTAACAGTCTGTTAGATCCACAAAATCATAAAATTACATGTAAGGAGAAAAACTGCTTCCTACACAAAAGCATTGATTTACTATATTGTCATCATGCCTCCAAGATATCAATTAAAGGAATAAAGGGGACAAACAGCTAAAACATTGAATACCCTACTTTCAACCCATCAGTTTTTCTTTTCAATCTCACCAGTGTCTTTTTCATCCCCTTACTCCCATGTATATATTTCAACTCTTACCTTCTCCTGCAGCTGTGATTGTGCTTTATGAAGGCTTAAACTGAAATCTGCACAGCTGTGTATATATTTATGGCCCAAGTTAAAGATATAGACTGGCTCTTTAGGAGGAAGAGTGGTTTGTCAGACTAGCATAATGGGGGTTGACAAGAGCACCATAAATGTGCAGTAAAATGGGAAATGGAAAAATTCATCAAGCTGCACAACCTCAGTGTGTGAGATATCCAGATAAAGCCATACAACTAATAAAAATTAAATGGAAATACAAAAAGACTAGCACGTGTTTTTGAAAAAAAAAGCTAATCCTAGAAAGAAGTAATCCTGTATTAAAAACACACCCATTTTCTTCCTTTAATGAAGCTACACATTTATGCACATTTATCGTCCACCCACTAAATATTTACCATTACAGTAATATAATCTAATAGTCAGTCAAATATAAAACCATAAAGTAGTCAAAAAGTAAATAGTTCCATGACAATTTTTAAGCACTTGCATTTAACCATACTCTTTTCTTGATTTACAATCAAGATAGTGTTATGTTCTTTCAGTGTTTTCTGTGCTATACTAATGGAAATGTAAATTACCAAAAGACTAAATATACCAGCCACAGTCAGAATACATCTTGTAAAATATGATGTCAGAAGCAACATTTTATCTGTGCCCTTTTTTTGGCTAGAACTCTTTATGAAGTTCTAGTTTTACAGTTACTTTTCATGTATTTTCATTTACAGAAGTAAGTAAACCTGAATTTTCAGCAAGACGTCACCTTTCTGACACCATATGCTTGAATATCAAGTAATGCTATGTGAATAAGAACATATTTGTTTTCCTTTCTTCCCTCTTGCCAGCTACAATTAGAGAACACTAAAGAATGGAAGGCAGCATAGTGTGTGAAGCTTCATAAAAATTTCAGTTTAGAATATTTAATCTGATTGCCCAATTCCCCAAAATTTTCAACTTCAGCAGTTATAATCACTGTCACAATCACATATGTATTAAGATACTGTCCTAAAAGGATGAAGGTCAGATGACTCAACTTCATATCAAACTCTGGCTAAACGCCAAAGTTGGTCTCAGAAATAACACTAACACAGTCAAAGATGAAGGAAAGGTTATTTACAGTCTTGCAGGAAAGGAGTTTTTTTGCCTTTTTTTTAACGGACTCAGACACTGAACGTGTTATCCCTGAGATTCAAGAACTAAAACACATGCAAACTTTTAAATAAAGTATAGTTTGAAGACAGAAAGCAGTAGCCTTTAAGAAAACACTGTCTTGTTACTCTTTCTCACAGAGCCTATCACTGCCTCTGCAAGGGTAAGAGCACGAACAGTCACAGAACTTGCACAGTCACTCCCTGATACCTTGTGACATGAAGTGCTTGAGTAAAAAATACTCTAACTACATGTTAAATTTAGTTAAAGTCAACCAAGATCTGTATAAATCACTTGAGAAAAGAGAAAAAGTGCAGAGAAATTGTTGAGGTTATTACTCCTTCCAAGATCTAACCCTGAGAATAACTGCATTCTGCGAAGTAGTAACTGCCCCAAACTCTTACTGATGCTTGAAAGCCTTATTACTCTACTGCACTTGCTGTAAAATCTTCAGCTTAGAGTATATACAGGGCCTCTTTGTAGTACGAAATTTATAGATACGTTGTAGGCAGAACTTCGAAACATTTCTAGGGGTTACACGTAATATTGAAAGTGGGATTATGCAATAAAATAACATATTCTAAAAAATAATTCAGGACAAAACATAATAAAGAAAATCAGGCAGCAACTGCTACCAGTAGCCCATGAAGGCATTTTTGTTTGGTCATCCAGACCTTTCCTAAGGACCCAATCATGCTAATTGCCAAGGACGTCCTGCAAGGCTGAGTACCCCCAGTTCCTGTCTGGACTGGGGCCTCTTAACCATAATGCTGCTCTCTGCCTGATTCACAAATACACGGCTGTGTGAGACTAATGTACAAGAAGAGCATATGAAATGCATAAGGAATCAAGGAAAAAGACTTGGGAGTTGTCTTGGGTGCACAAGAAGATGAACACAAGCCAGCACCGTGCTCTTGAAGCAAAGGGTTCTAGGCTGCACTATGTACAACATTGTCAATAGGTCAAGGGAATTAGGAGCCTTCCCCTCTGCTCAGAAAAACAACCAAAAGTGCATAAATTGGTATATAAAACCCCTCATTTAAACATAAGAAAACACTTACTCACTGAGGGGGTTGAAATCTCTGGGGACAGTTTGCCCCGAGAAGCAGTAAAGTCTGCTTGGTGATTCTCAAAACACAACAGGACATGAACCTGAGCATTCAACACCAGCTGATCTGCCCAGAGCAGAAGGCTGGACCAGGTGACCTCCAGAGGCACCTTGAAAACCCAACTATGACTCTGTGTGTGATATTTTGAAACAAATGAAAAAAATTTAGGGACTTGAGATGCTGTTGTTTACAGCCTTGTATTGTCATATATCTGGACTAGACCTTAGGAAAGTAATTTAACAAAATCAAGGCCTACAGGAATAACAGTCTACAAATGTTGCTTGATTTTTTTGCTTGTAGATTTTTGCAAGCTTTTCACTTTCCTAGGATACCTTGCAAAATTCCCCCTATATTTTCACATGTACCAAAAGTACTAAATAGCATTTTAAGGTCCTGATGCTAGCAGAATTAAGGTGCCACCCCTTTCTCACCTCGGTAGGGAAATATATTATGTTCATCAATCACTCCTATTTCAATCTAAAGAGACACAGTGAGTGCTAACAGAAGAGACTGCTTCAGCTGGTTTTACCTTTGACACAAAGTACTTTGTTGGACTTTAAAAGGCAAATTTGGCTTTGAGTCATTTGGCTGCTCTTGGACTTTCTTACTGTTAACACTGACACTATTTGGCCATTTTGTGTCAGAAAACAGCTGATTCTTCTACAAGCCAGAAAGTGGTTCAAAGCATAAGGTTAATTAAATACAACATGTATGCAAGGGTATACACAATAATTTAAATGTTCTATAAGAAGGACAATCCCTGGAATACAGGGGGTGGGGAATCATGCAATATAGAAAAAAAAAAAAGTGTATCCAGCAATGGTATTTTTAGCTTTATTCTCCCAGAACTGGAATTCCCACCTGGAATGGAACAGAGATACAGCCTTTCTCCCTTTTCCCAAGTTCCCACATAATGAAATCGACTATACTTGGTTTATTGCCATAATGCATATTGCTACTTGTGTCTCTTTTCAACACAAAAAGGACTGCTTGCTTTAAAAAAAAAGTTAAAATCATAAAATCTGCAGAGTCAGAGGAGGAGGAGAGTGGGGAACAAAGTGTAGAGAAATTACACACATTTTCTAATCTGTCAAAGATAGAGCTTTTAATTTATAGATGCCAATATGTACAAAAATATCTAACTAGGAAGAGCATAAACACAAGCTTGTTATAGATAATGAACTGAAATTGCCCACTGTGTAAAGAGGGAAACACTGCTGAGTCAGTACAGTGCTGGGAGAGTGAGCAATGCAACCTCCTCACTTACTCAACACTTTAAAGCTCTTGGAAAAAGAATACCCACTAAACCAATGTCAATTTGGAGATACTGGCTTACAGTTAGGTGATGGCAATTGGCAGATTTTTCTAAGGCTTCTGAATTAACTCCTGACCTCAAAATTGATTCAAACCATAATCCTTTACGAGTCCCTTTGAAAGCATCTCTTCTCCTGCTGAGTGGGTTTAAAAATACCCTATAAAATGGTAAAAAACCCAAATCACTTTAGATCATACAGGAACAAATAATCAGAAAGCAGGATACAGTAAGAAAACTGAGCACTACAGCCATTACAGGTAGGATTTTCTCTTTCAAAAAGAGTTGCACTCATTTTCTAAGTGACTCTCTTTCACCTTCAGAGAGTCCTACATGTTAGCAGTAAGAAGTTCTGCAAGCAGCGATGCCTGCAGGAATGCACTTCCACAAACATCTACCCAGTTTTCCTCACTTACTCTCCCTCTTTTTTCCCTGTTCCTCTTGAATGGCAGCAAATATGCAGATGCATCTTCCCCTCAAAATATCCTCCTCCTCCTGTCCCACAGAGGAACTCTAGGCTGAATAGGTCAACCCTGGAGTTGAAGGGAGGCTAGCACCTGGATCAAGTTCTGCATGAACTAATCTATTCCTGAATGGATATTGTTATAACCTTTGCCACCACTAAAAAGTGACTAAACTAAGACTCACTGGCCATGATTGGCAAGATCAGCTACCTGAAGTCTAACATTAGGACAGGATCTATCACAAGTACATTGTACCATGCTTATACAAGCCACATCTTTCTGTGAAAAAATCTAGCACTTCAAGAGACAGTCATCAACATAGCTATGAAAAAGCACCTCCGACATTCTTTGAAATGGAACAAAAAAGTCAAAGAAAACCAAAAAACAATTGGTTATCTAATGATTACTGAGGTCAAGTGGAAATTTGAGAAAAACTGTGTAATTTGTAGAACCTGATTTAAAATGGCACTCACCATGAATGACCTAAGACCACAAGGCTCTGCAAAGAAGTTTATATTGCCAGTGACTATCACATTTTCCAAATGTTGCTTAAGAGTGTCCCACAGTGCCAACTAGAAAAACAAATTGCTCATTTTTCTGCTGCTTTTCTGTATTTCAGTATAGCCTTGACTTGCATAAAGGTGTGCTCTTTCACCTCAATCAATGCCATTATTTATTTTTCTTACCTTATTTTTATTACTTTATACCTCAACATGCAAGCTAATTACTAAACATTAAATTTGGAATCAAGGCTCGATACTCTGGTAAGTTTTAAAGCAAGAAGATGCCACAGTTCTACTATTTGTTCACTAGAGGTGGCAGGAGAAATGTCATGCCCTGACAACTTGATGGAAAGAAAGAAAAAATAAAGGTGAGGAAAATAAGCAGAATCTTTGTTAAAGGTAGATAAAGGAATCTGTGACAAGATACAAGCCTCTTAATTTGCAAGTGAATGTCTCATCAACTAAGACATTCTTCTCTCACCTCATAGTGATAATGCTTAATACACTTAACATTGTAAAAAAATATAATTACATTTACAGTGAACGCATAATACTGTATGAAATCTAAAGAAAATACACATGTGGTATGTCTCAACATCATCATACAATAGCACTGTAATCCCATCCCAAGCAGACAGAGAATTGCATAACAACTTAAGACTTTTCCTAGCCCACCTTACCATGGTGTTTTCCTTTTGTGAAAACGGGTTGTGAGACACTCTGCACCACAAAGTACAAATTAATTAAACAATGCACTATTGTTATATAGATAAATACAGCATGAGGAACATCACAAAACTCAACAAGGATGAAGCAAGTCCTGCATCTGGAATGGACTGACTCTTTCCACCAGTACCACTAGGCCTAGAGAACCTGGATAGGAGGCCTGACAAGAATTCAGGGGTCATTGTGGATGTTTGGCTAAAGATGAGCCAGCATGGGACTCCAGGAAAAATGAAGGCTGATAGCCCAGTGGGCTGTAACAAGAAAAACTGCAGGAAACTCAGGTGAATCCACTGGAGGGCAGTCAGGATGGTCAGGGGCTGGAGAAAACAGGTTTGATAAAACAGGATTTGTTCAGCCTTGAAGAAAAGAAGGTTCCAGGGGGCTCAACAGCACAGCCCCAGTACTACAGGGAGGCTGTCGAGAAAACAGAGCCAGGTTGTTCATGGTGGTGCACAGTGGAAGGCTGAGAGACATCCACTCTGCCATAAATAGGTGGTTGCAACTGGATAAAGGGGAGTGGGCAGGGAAGGTTTCATCATGAGGAAAACAGAGCTCCAGAATTCAGAGAGGTCGTGGAATCTCCATCCTCAGAGATTTTACAGCTCCAAACAGCATGATCTCAATTTAATGCTGGCTCCGCTTTGAGCAGGACCCTGGACTAAATACCTCCTGAGATGTCTTCCAACTAGAGTGATTCTGCAAATCTAAATCATCAACCCAAAGAGAGCCAAAGAAACTCCTTAGACAGAACAGCAAGAAAATCTTTTCTGCATGATTATTTATACAGCCCTTGTACTGCTAATGAAGCTGTCTTCTCAAATGTCTGAACAACTGATTTGAGGACTAATGTATTTGACTGTGGTACCATCAAATTAGGAGAAGAAAGTTGCTCATTTCTCTAGCATTATTTAGTTTGGAGAGGCAATTTAGCAAAAAGCATCATTAATGTTTTATGAAGAATTGAGACATCTGAATCACCAGCCAATACAAGCAGTAGGTTAAACAACCTGCTAAGTCTTACTGCTCTATAGCTTGGTCACTCTCAGGAAATAAACAGTCTAACACACAAATACATGTCCTACTTGAAAGGCCAATAAAAAAACACAATCTAAAGAAAAAAGCTAATTTACATAGAGTTATTTTACCCCAAACTGTGACACTTCTTTCTTCTGGGACACAGGAAGGACCACAGGAATGACAAGACAGGAAGTAAATTTTGACATGTTCAGTTTATCTGAAACTACTTTTCACCTGATCATTTTGCTCTGCTACAGCGGTGATTTTTCTAGAGATGCTTGCTATACAGTAGAAGTCAACATTATAGTCAAGAATTGTCCAGAGCACATATGTGGATATTCTGCAGGAAGATAATGCAACCCAGATTATTCAAATGCAAAAATACTAAGGTTGTTCTCAAACTTTAATTATCACTGACATGAGTTATGTTTGAAATACACCAAATCAGTTGGCATGGGGTTTTTTTCAGTGCTTTAAGGTTAATTATATATGATATACATTAATTCCCACAATGACAAACAAAGAAAAAATATTCTATATGCAGCCAGTAATTTATCACCAAAACAGTATAGTTCACAAAAGTGTAACAGAATGCTTTGTCCTGACACTGGCTTGCTTGCAGCAAAACATAGAACATACCCCTCCACCAATACACAAATGCACTGACTTACACGATGTGATATTCTTACTGACTTGAAATACACTCCTTATTTCTGCTCTCCTGGAAGTCTTACTTTTCAAGGAATCATCCAAGGGATCACCACATCCCAAAGGGGAAACACCCGCCGCCACCAAAACAAACATACAAAGCAACCGCCAAAGAAACCGAAAACAAACACATCCTTTCTGACACTTGATGAACACGATTCCCATCAGAAATCAAAAAATGGAATTTACCTGGCATAAACTTTGCATTAAAAGGAGACTCAAGTGCAGTAGCTAAAAGATGCCACAGTAGCATGGGCTTTACTTGGTGAAAAGTAATTAAATAAGTTAGCATATATTAACAATCATTCTTTATTGATTCACTTCCATTATATGATACCATTTCTAACACCAAAAATGACTCTCTGGTAACAACTCTCACCTCAAGACAACAAATGTAGTTCTTATCAATACTCTTCTGAAATAAACACAAATGTTTTGAATTCCTTAGAAGAGGAATATAAGTCTTTTCCCACCCCAAACACCAATGTTCCTTTCCTCGAAAGAAATAAAAGGCCCAGCTCACTGCCCTACAGTTTAAGGCACTTGAAAAAGATGCAAAATCAATTCATACACTTACAATTAGGTAGTTGCTTAAACATTGCTGAATGAGATGCAGAAAGAGGCAAAAGTGAGAACAAAAGTCTCACTTTCATTCTAGCACAATATGCTTGGTTAGGACCACTTATTTTCTAGGTCAGGGCTCTTCTCAAAGTAAATTTTCCCCAAAGATCTCTTGCAGGGACTGTGAGAGCCACCCTTTTTTTTAGCACAGTATTTATTTCCTTGTCTTCTGCTGGGCAAATTATAATGCAAACTGATTTCCAGTAAGCTTTATCAAAAGCCAATCAAAAGCTCAGCATCATTACCAAAAGCAAAATTGCATTGATTAAACAGAAAAATCAGTCTAATAAAAACCTGATAGACACATAATTGTAACTTCTTTCTTCTGTACCGAGCAGCAAAAAGAAAAAAAGACAAAGATCTGTTAAGAAAAAAAACCCCAAGAGACTGAAGCTAATACAGGCAAAACTACAATTTAGTTCTGAAAGTGGTATTTGAAAGTCCCAATCAGAACAGGTTTTTCATTCTCAGTAGATAGTAGATGTTGCATTCAAGGTATCACCAAGTAAAATTAACCCCACTGCACATTAATTTAGTTTAACTCTGTTATGAATCCAACTGGAACTCTGGCAAATTTCTTTCTTCTGCAAATTTCGCACATAAAACTGCAGATGCAGGAAAAGTTTCAAGCAACAAGTTTTCTGAGGACAGGCTGCAGCAAAACAGAATTGAATTTTAGGTCAATGTCTCATTAAGCTGAGACATTATTCTGACTGAACAGCTCTGGGAACAAGTATTTGATACTTGCCTTTTCAAATACCCCATAGAAAAAAAGGTAGCATTTTCACACACTATCTAAAAGTATCACCGAGTGGACTAGGGGTTCTTCTCCATCACCACATGATAAATCAGAAAAGCCAGACCAAAAGGGCACTGGTTTGAACTTCAAAGCATGTTCCTAGCATTGCCCTACTTGCCTATGAAAGTTATAAGACCAAGCCTGGATAAGACAACTAACTTGGGACTAACAACAGTACCAAACTGGCTCTTTTAGGTAACTGTGGTTTATATAGAGAGCAATGAAGAAGACATTCTTGTTTAAAAAAAAAAAAAAAAAAATCTTTGAAAAATAAGAAAGCAGTCAAAGTTTGTGGACTCAGTTTGAATGCCTAGACCGAAACAGAAGAGGTCCCTTTTGAAGTCCCTTTTAAAAAAGACAAAAAGCCAGACTGAGACAAAGAGCCTTTGGTAGGAACTTAATTCAGCTGTTATCTAGGTAGTGATTTTAATCATATTGCTGACGTAAATTATACAGTCAGAGGAGGGGCACAAATGGCAAATTTGGCATCTAAACAATTTTTTGGCACAGACAGAGAAGGCAAGGGAAGTAATAGCAGGGAAAACCAAATAAGCTTGGCTTAAATACCATTCCAAATTGCCAAGGGCAAATATGTCTTTTGTGAAAGCACCTCCATACTCCTTAAACACCACTTGTGCCATTTACCAAAATGTTCACATTCCATCAACACAGTATTTTAGTCACACAGATTATGGAACAGTGGCTGGAGTGCTTGTTATATGGCCTTGGCATAAATCAGCAGCCCCTGTCCCACCAGGACTTGTTTAGCTTTCATAAGTAATAATATAACTAGGGATGTCTGTTTTTTTAGGGACAAATCAGGAAAAAAGTGTCATGTTTAGCTTTTTATATAATAAGGTGTGACAGAAAAATATTCTTTAGGCTTTATCTGGGAAGAAAAATGTACTGTCAGTTTTTCTTCCTATTCCCTAGTTTTTTTTCTCCTACTCTATAATGTGCTGTATTGGCAAATGGAAATAAGAAAATGTCCTATTACTTTCTCTTCTCTAACACCTTCAGAAAAGAGCTTGATTTTTTCTATTTTTTTACATTGGGTAGAAAAGACCATCTATTTCTCTCCTACACATTTATCCATTTAAATTTTCAAGACACACTTAGCTGAGCTTGGAAGTCTCATTGGGGTTTCACTCTATTATGAAGCTCAGATTTTCAATCATGACCGAAAATCTGAGTTCTCCTGAGTCGTGGTTGTCTGATTACTCACACACTATTTTTCCAAAGAAGTCAACCACCTTGCTCTCAGGCAGTTTTGCTCTGGACACTGTTTTCCACATGCAGGATGAGAAAGATTCCATCTCATCTGACCCCCTCCATGCACACCTGGTGTGAAGGAAACTTTCCTGTCTGAGCATCCAGGAGCCACTCTGGCAGCCACACTTCCACCACCAGAGACTTCAGCTGTTGGGACTGAGCCCCTTCCACAGCAGGAGATGACAACTGTTACATCATCCAGTGCAAAACTCCCTGCCCCAGAGGGGTACTTTTAAATAAAAATCCATACTATTGACTTCAGCATATGGTCTTGTTTGCACCTTAATTCTGGCAGAGACACATCTCTAGTAATTTTAATAACCAGACCTTAACAGTTCGTAACACCTGCCCTTGCTCTCCTGCTTCAAAACCAAAATTTTATTGGACTGCAACACAGACTTAGCTTCATGTCAGTTACTCTGTATAAAACCGAACAAAAAAAAAAAACCACTCAAAGAGGGCCAGGAATAAGCATTATGATAAAGGAAAGTGCAGATTACATGGGGAAACACTCCACAGGCTTCATTCCACTGTAGAACAGATGAGGACAAAGGCAACTCTGCATCTGATCTGGGAGTCAGTCATAACGTGGAATCAAAGATGAAAGTAACAGCTGAAAGTGCATTTCATTAAGAACCGAGGTAACAAACTACTACCAGACTAGGAAATCCCTACTGCATTTCCCACACTCAGTAAACCCTTAACTTTTTCAGACTCATAGGGTCAAAAATTAAGGTTGAACTGTGAGCTGCTAGAAGGACACATAAAAGCCATTTGGATCACTCAGCTACTCCTAGCAAGGTATTACAACAGGTTATCTAAATATCAAAGTAATTTACAGGAGATGATCCTGGTTTTGGATGACAGCTGGCCTCACAAAAATGTCGTTTCACCTTGAGTCTATTTTACCCATAAGCTGCTGGCAGACAGAAGGAGACAAAGATGCTGATAAATACAAAGGGCAAACAAAGAATGATCCTTCGTCCTTTGCCTTCGAATCTTCTTCCTTAGCCTGTTTTTGTGACACATGGTGTGTTTTAAACATCAGTGGTATTTTTTAGGCCTGCAATGACAATTTTGAAACAGAAAATACAAAACTAGCACAAGAGTGTAAGGAGTATTTCATTGCCCTCCTGCATATTTTTTTTCCCAGAGCTTTCATGTATGCCAATGCTGCACGTCATCAAATACTATATTGAATGTCACAGTGCATGACAGAGTTAGGTAATTTTCACATTTGGAATAGTGGCTCTGTCTGGGGCATAAAATCTTTTTTTTTTTTTTTAAATGAATATACATTTAATGTTTATTTACACAAAAAGTTGGGAGCAGCATGCATATCCTGATGCACAGAAAATTAGTGTGATGATTGGTATTGAGAAAGCATAGTTAACTGACCAGAGCTAGACCTTAAGTTTAGGACTCCTGAATTATCTTCCAAGCTGTGCAGCTGATTATTATATAGCTGGAGTCTATGGTACTTTACAAAGAATCTTGAGGAACAACTAAGATTTATAGCATGATTTAAGACCCAAATTCAAAGGCGTGTAGCTGTATGACAATTTTTTTTTAACTAGCAGATTTTAAAAGTCATTAGTGGCACAAAAAATTCAGGGTAAGTGTTAAATGACCTCAGCTTACTGTTTCTCATGGAAGCCTTCTCAACCATGCCATGTGAAGATCTGCCCCGCTCATAATTTTTCATAAAATCAAAGAATAATTCAGGTTCAAAGGGGGTCTCAGCAGGTCACCTGATCCAATCTCCTGCCCAAAGCAGGGTCAGCTGTTCTTTAATCCTTCCTAAGAAGCCATTAATCATTCCCTCAGAGCTGAGTTATCAAGAGCATCATGAATTGTTCAGTAACCTGATTACAATGATTAATTAATCAAGCCTGAATTTTGCTAATCCAATTACAGTACTCTCAAAGAACTCAAGGCATGTTTGGATGCACAATGCAGTTACTTGTGATATGGGGCAATCCATAACATTTTGAAAATCAAGACAGTGTGGTTTATTTAGCAGTGCCTTTGCTAAGGGAGTTCAGATATAGGCATTCTCTGTTAAGGAGCCAAAGGGTTTAACACTGCCTGGTAATTGTATAGAGTGGGACACAAGGTTTACAACAGCTCTTCTATGGATGGGCAGCCAGGACTCAGGCAGCCATCAGGAAGGGGGAATATTACTGCAGATCTGAGAGTGAGGGCGCAGCTCACTAGAGGTGCTCATGATGGATACACTGGGGCACACGCGTCACTAACAGCACAACTGGCCACAACTGCTTTTTAATGCAGAGCTGGTAGAGAGCAGCCTTGCCCTGAAAACATGAATCATCACTTAGAATGTATTCCCTCTGTGAATACATATGAATGACAATCTCTTTCATTTGAGCTATGGTGTATGTTTATTTTGGGGAAGAAGAACCATAATAGGAAGAAAACCGAACTGATCATCTTGTCTGACAGACCTCAGAATTTGATACACACAAACCATCTTCTTTACCTCAACATGTTATATAGCCCATAAGATCAGTACTATTCTGGTGCCTCAAGAAGACAATACTATTAGCAAATAAAAGTTATGAAGAGACAGCAAAATGTTTGCAGCTACTTACAAATTAACAGACATCTTTGCCAAGTCAGATTCCTCTGACAAGACTCTCCAGCTGGCATAAGCCACCACTGCCCTATTGCTGATCTATGCACTTCAAATGATTCAGTCCACCAGAATTCAAGTCATTCTTTCACCAATATTTTAATGCTCTGTTTATACAGTGTCGCCCTTTTTCTTCCTTTTTTTTTTTAAAGAAAAAGGGCGACAATACAGATTTGCTTTTGTTCTTCAAAAGAAAAGAAAAAGGCAAAGCACAAAAACTAATGGGATGATCAACAACTGCTTATTTGAAGTGGCATTTAAATTTACTCTCTAATCCTGCAACCACTGGGGAACCAAATGATTGTGACGCGGTCACAGAAAGCAATCATGAATATATGGATCTCAGTCTAAAGGGAATACACCTAGGGGAAGTACAGTTACTTACCATGCACGTTTCATAACAACTGAAGGTTTTGTACAGGCAGGAACTGAAACATTTGTTAAATTCTATTTACCAGAAACAGAAGTAAAAAACACACAACACTGTAACATGATACAGAGTTGCAAGGTTTGAAGAAAGCTACAGTATAATAGGGGAAAGTTTAATGCATACTAGCCAAGATACAGAGAAGGTGACAGAGAAGCAAGCTAAAAATAAACCTGGTGGGTGGCAGTGTGGGCATGTGATTCCACTGGTTTAGCCTGAGAATTTTTCCCAAAGCCATTCAGAAGGTCTCCAAGTGCATCTAGTTAAAGCCTACTTTTAAAACTGTTAACCATTGATATATCTGAATAGATTTTTTGGTTTTTTTCATTGTTATATCTGTTCTCCTTGTCAGACACACTTCACCTGCTACTTTAGCTCTCCACTTCCGAGTCTGTGCCTGTTCTGAAGGCAGCCTCTCTATCTGGTCACTTCAGTGATAGCACATGGAATCTGAAGTATCTTTATTTTAATAATGTTTTAAATTATACTATACTTCGTAATAAAACCCCAGCCACTTGCTGTTTTGCTTCTGCTCATGGGATGTTTACAATTAACCAGAGCACAATGCAGTAATGTCATCCCACTCCTAAATTCAAGGCTGTGTGAAAAGAGCAGATAGGAATGCATCCCAATGCATGCATTAAGTGGTCCCCAGCCCCCAAGTTTAAGAAGGTTATATTCAAAATCCCCTGCTGTAATACCAACATGATTAAATGACTGTGTTTAAAGGCTGTAAGTTCATAAACTGTACTAAAATATTTTGTCTTGAAATGATACCATTTATCTTCACAAGCACAAAACCTATCACATTCTATCATGAAAAGCAGTATTTTTCATTCTTTATACAATGGAAGCAATCTTCCTAATACTCTTAGCAGGTAAATGTTATATATTTCATGCATGTCCTATACAGTTGCAGAGTTAAGACACAGCAAAAATATCACTTTCTGCATCTGTAGAATTCCACCAGGCAAACAATTAAACAGTGCCTTGACTCACTGGGGCACTTGGACCAAAATTTGCACTTTCCCTTCGAATACAATAAATCAAAGTTTATTTTAGGTCATGCCCAGCTCCATTAATATAAGTATCCTTGCAGCTTTATACACCATTCATAAAATATCCCCATAAAGCCAGGCGCAGTGGTGATACTATAGCTCCCCTGCACAGTCATTCTGTCCTTGCAGATTGGGTCTTCTGCAGTCCTAATTAAATTCAATCAGCACTAATTTATCTTGTATTTCAGCCAAAATTATTATACTGAGATAGGTTGGAAGGAGCTGTAGGGCTTTCTTTATTCAGTTATTACAGGAATTGCATTTGTTTCCAACAACTAATAAATAGGAGTCGATACAGCTACAGGACAATAGAGTGGCAATGATGTTAAGCTATGCAGAATAAAACCATTTCCAGATCTAAGTATAAAAGGCACTTAAGACAGGTGGAAAAACACATTTTCAGTCTAAATGTACCATTAACAAATTCAACCTTTCATTATCTAGGGCCAAACCAAAGACTTCCAAGCTGTCTCTAGCACCAGAATGAAAAGGATTTGTCAGCACAACATGTAAGGGTCACACTGTGTGAACTGTAGATATAATTGTCAGGGAAATTCTACAAGGGAATAAAGAAGAGAAAACAAGTCAGTGGCAAATGCTGAACAATTACTTTGAAATTACAAATACTTTTGACTTCAGAAGTACCTTGCCTGGTTCATCTTTTCACCCATGCCAAAACAAATTAATTAAAAGTACAGACAACCGCACATAAAAGAATAAAAAGGCACATAACCAAATACTTCACAATTTCATCATGTAAAAATAAATTCAGTTGTATAAATAAAGTTATATTTTGTTCACCTAATGCTACTGCTATTCTGCTGTATGCCCAACACAGAATTATTTTTCAGCATCTATATTACTGTTCTCCATGGAGCTGTAGTGATATATACGAAGATCTAACCCTGTTTTCTTTCCTTAAACAAATTTAACATTTCACATTAATTCCATTTTGCAGAACATCTGTTTAATCTTCATTATTAATACATGATCATCACAGATCTCATTCTGTTAGCTTCTGCATAAAACGAGCATCATGCAAGAAACAGCTTATTTATGAGGATTTCAACATCTTAAGTACATTCTGTCCTTCCTAAGTCGTAACACTTTTTTCTAACCAGATGATCAGCTTCATGAACTGAATTATATTTTAATAATATCTGAGGTAATTTTGCCTCTGAAATTGGCATTTAGGCAGTGTAAAGTATGATTAAACTTACAGTGCAATGTTGTCTTGGTCCAGGTTAAAAAACCACACCCTCTGTCTAAAGCCTCTTTTGTCAACTCTACTAGGTGAAAAAAAATTAATTTCTAAGAATGCTCTACCACTAATGAATAATATTTACCTCATTATGCTAACAATGCCTTGTAAAAGAGTTCATACACAAAAAAATTACAAATAGCTCAAGTGAATAAGAAGGTGGCACAGGGAAGCATTTCTCTTTTAAAATCACACAACATTGAAGTTGGGCAACCCTACAAAACATCGTGGTTATTACATATATTGGGTAGATACATCTAATGATAAACTGCAGCTTACCTCTAATAAAGGAATACTGCCCTTGGGAAATACTCACTTTCTTTTCCTGATACAGGAGATAGTGTAGCCAAAGACCTCCCACAGTCTTAATTGTTTAAGTAAACCCTGTCCTTACCAGTCTACACTACCAGGCAGTAGTGTCACAAGTACTAGAAAACCTGGCTGAAAATCTGCCTCAACAGGAAAAAAAAAAACTTTAAAAAAATGTCATGTTGAGTTTCACCTATTTTTTTCTCTCCACACTGTGGGGAAGAGCAGTCGGTTCAAAACAAAGAGAGTAGAAACCCCTAACTAAAAGCCATACTTAATGGAAAGAATTCAAAGGTTCAGTCATTAACTTTATTTCTTCATGAAACTAGGAAACAAAATATTGTAACACAGCCTCCAATATTTTGAATGAAATCTGAACTATGACAACAGCCTCACATCACTGAAATTTCACAAAATGCTTTTAGGATCTATCCTTTAATTTTTATAAACTATTTTGATTGTTTTGAATTTTTTTCTACAATACTATTCTTTTGTTAATGAAGGAAAAAATGTGCCACTGCTGTATGTTAATCAGGTATTCTGATAACAACAACCATACTTCTCCAGATATTATTCCTTCAAAATTGTCACCTCCTCTAATAATGTTTGCAAATACAGGTAGAAATACATGGCTCAAGTGCATTTAGTGCATATATTAACTTCAAACATGCAATGCAGATGAGTTCTGATCAGTATAAAGATTAAAATAGAATATGTGCATAGAAGTATGTATATGAAATTTATGTTGTTTATATTCTGCTTTACATCAAAGAGAATAATTATCACCGATAGACTGGTTTGTTATAAAGGGCTATTTTCCACAGTAATACTGATTTTTTTTTTAATATCACAGTATAAATAATTGAGGCAATAATCTACTGAACAATATCAAAAACAAATTAATATGGTTGGGGCTCAGTTCTTTTTTTTTGCCTTCAAAATGAAAGAAGAATCATGAATTTCAGGATTAAAACAAAACCATATTATCTCCTGTCTAGAAATAAACATGTTAGAGGTCTCTGATGGTGACAGGAGAGTGTTAACAGCTTTACATGCATTTTGGATTGCCAACACATTTTTGCATGTGCTTTTCCATTGTCCTCTACACATCTGGTCAAAAGTATCATCTTGTTTTCTGTTATGCTTCAGCCCCTCCCCACCTATGACTGGACTATCAAGCAGTATCCTGACCCATACCTTGCCATATTCTGCCTAAAGAAATTTCTTTCCATTCTAGGTCCAACTGTACAAAGCCAAAGCTGCAGAGAGAAGTTTTGCTATCACTCATAATAAATCCATCTTAAGGACTACCCAAAGGGAAAATAGCAGGCCATAACTCTGCAATACCAGAAATAATATTAGTTTGCTAACTGCAGTTATTGACGGTAAAGCACTGAAACTTAATATTTTTTAGTCTGCACTACCAGTGTTTTCAGTGGAGGGGAAAAAGTCAATTCCTAAAGCTAAGAATTAAAAAAATCACTTGATGCTGTTTACTTCGGAGTTAGGTTGCTTAAAGTAATAACAATTTTGTTGCATTAATAATTCTAGGTAAAGTTAGCAAAACACAAAGTTGGTTGTTTTGGGTTTTTTCCCAGAACCAGCACAGTCTCTGACATTTAAGCATTTAGTTTCAGAATTTGTGTTCTATTGACAACATCTACCTCCAGCTATTAATCTTCTGGCCATAATGCAGCTGCTGTCGTGGTGGCCCTATTGGGTTTTTTTCTGTCAATAAACATAAACATACTATCTGACCTCAGTCTTTCCTAGGCAAAGCACTGAGCAGGCAAGAAGGCATGGAGGAAAACCTCACAATTTTTTCATCACCCTAGAATAAAAGTAGAGCTTCACCAACAATCTAATTTGTTGAACACAGGAATCTTATTAGTTACCCCAAACACTCATACATGATTATCACTGCTTTGGTCAATTCACTAGTGATGCCTCCTCCGTGCTGTAGGTTTCGTCATGCTGATGAGCCAGTGACACCCAAAAGACACAATTTAATTCTGTTCCTTCCCTTCCAAAACCAAGGAAAGCACTTTCACTGTTGTCAAATCATGCTCTGAGAGATTTGATTTTGTCTTCCACTGTACATGAATCCTTAAAAAAAAGGAACATCTCATGAAGAAGTCCCTAAGAGAAACCTCAAAGGATGATAAAGTCCTGGCAGAGGGAGCTGGGCGCTGTCCATGGTGCCGGCCCCAGGTGGGCCCCTCAGCAAAGGTGGCGGTGCCTCAGGGAAAGCATATTTGATAAAGGTTAAAAAAAAACTGTGGAGCAGTCGGTAGAGAATAGTTAGAAATAACATGTGTGAGAAACAGCCCTGTGGACACCACGGTCAGTGGAGGAGGAGAGGGAGGAAGTGCTCCAGGCACTTGGGCAGATACCCATTCTGAGGCAGGTCTATCCTGAAGGACTGCAGCCTGCTGAGAACTCTCAGTGGAGCAGGGAAAAAGTGGGAGGGAGAAGGAGCAGATGAGAGGAGCTGCTCTGTACTGACTGCACTCCCCACTCCCTGGAACCACTTGTGGGGGAGCTGATGGAAAAGCTGGGGATGAAGGAGTAAATTGGAGCCAGGGAAGAAGCAGAGAGAGGCATGGGGAAGGAGAAGGTGGGTTTGGTTTGGCTTCTCATCATTCTAGTCTATTTTTAATTGGCAGAACATCACAGTAATTTTTCTCTAGGGCATGTCTGTTCTGCTCATGACACAACATGTAAACAATCTCCCTGTTTCTTGACCCAGGAGCTTTCCTATCTTGTTCTGGCAAGCCGCCCTGCTGAGGAAAGGGAGTAAGACAGTGGCTAGGTGGGCATCTGGCTGCATCCAACTCATCCCAGGAAGAACAGGGATATGAAGGCTGTCTGCTGCAGGTACAGAAAGGCAAATTCTCACTGACTGCAATCATCTTGAGCCAGGAGAACTGCTGATACCTTTTTCTTCTTGTATGCTGTCCCATGTGATGACCGTACACATACAATATGAGTATCAGATGACAGATTTCCTATGTCAATTTGAAAATGTTACCCCACATTGCAAATTTTGCTCTAATTATGTAACAGACATACATTATGATATGAACTTTGGCTTTTAGAAGTCAGAAGACCTCAGTGTTCTTGCAAATGAAGATCACACCATTCCAAAGTACATAAACACATGACTAATTTTAAACACACGATCTCACTTACTTCAAATGAAGAGATCAATGATTCAAGTTAGCTACTCAAAATTTAAAGTAAGTTAGATGACCGTGATTTGATTCTTCATTTTTTAGAGATACCTGGATAATGTTTGGGGGGGTAAAAGTAAAAATAATATACAGAATTTAACTGTTTTGACCAGATATTTAAAAGCACACATTAAAGTCCTGTTTTATGCCTATTTTCTTTGCTGACTGTGGAAAATAAATTTCTTGCACCACAACTGAATGATTCTACATGTCTTAGCAATTGTCATTGGATTTTGGTTTTCCTATAGGCTCTACCAACCTGCCTGTTAGATAAAAAACACTGCATGAAAATAAGTGTTAAATTTGACCTGAAACTGAGTATCAAGTTTCAAAATCCTCTGACAGTGTACTGCAAAATATAAATTCCTATCTGACAGAGAATCCATTTGTCCCTATTCCAGGAAATGTAGTTTGGCCATAACTTTTATTCCCTCAGAAATATGTAATTTACATTCTTTCAGTTTAAAAGGGACACCATAAAAGGTGTCACCTTTATAAAAGCCATTTCAATAAAACTTTACTTCCACACTATACTTTAAAATTAGCTTGACCTTGAATTCTAAATTTCAGAAAGGTGAGTATACTACACTTCTTCCTAGATGACCATTTTAAAAAATAGATGAAAATTTGACAGCATATCCACTGCATTTGAGACCTCAAATTGGGATACTCAGGAATGAAGGTTTTGATGCACCTTAGCTTTTAGGAAAGTGTATGTTAAGATGTGAAATATACTACCCCAGTTCCCTTAAAACAACTACATGTTTCTACCAGTTAATTAAAAGTTTAGTAGACCTGCATTCTGGCTTCCCAAGATGGCAGAAGACAAATTACTCCATATAATTATGCCAGTAAGGGGAAGGATCTGAGTCCCTTCAAGAAGAGTAGTTTAACCCTGATCTTGCAATGAAAAGCATAAGTTACACATCAACATAGAGCAGCAAAGCTAAGGTCACCAAATACTAGCTGAATTACCACAAAAACAAAACAAACCCCAAAACCCCACCACACAACAAAAACAACAAAAAAAGTTAAATAAAATCAGCTTCTTCCATTTCTTGTAGACATCTCTTGAGACAGAGTTTAACTGGCAGCTCCAAGAGGATATCCTCAAAATATCACATTTTTTATTACCCTGTAACATCCAGTGTAGGTGCAGTGAAACAATACCTCTTGCTAAAGTCTAACTCCCCACAAGACAAGTTGTTTCTATGCACAGCATGCCTCCTGCAGAAGTGTAATTTTGTGCATTTCATAATGGCACTCACATTATGGGCCAACATCTTTTCTTCAAGGATCGCCAGAATTGGACTCTGAACTACTTTTCTCTTCTCAGACATTTAGCCTTGCCTATGTTATTTCACAGTTAGCAGCTATCAGCTGCATCCACATAACTTCTTTTTGTACATCTCAGTGAGGAAATTATATATAATGCACTGCAAGTCCTCACATGCCCTCTTCTCCTTGATACAGTCTTACAAACCACTGAGACATTCTTCACAGTTAATCACTTATCTCCCTACCCACTAAATGTGACACTTCATACTCTTAGTTTAGTAATGGCTCTCATGGCTTTGTCCTCAGCCAAAAGACATGTTCTTAGCAAGTTTTTCACATTCCAGTTCTCTCAAACTATTGCTAGCATATGACATTATTTGTGAGACAGAGGGCTTGCAAAATGATTGAAGTCGTTTTAGATTAAAATTTCTAAGGCTCCCTTCTAGGATATATCTGGGAATAGATCTCTCTCGGGAGGAAGAAGAAAAGCACACTCCTTAAGACTTAGGATTTTTCTCTGCTTTCTCACATATAGCCTGTCAAAGCCACAGCACTCTGTCCTCTGGTCACAAGGAAAGCACTAATTGGAAAAACAACAGCAACAGATGACTGGTGAAAAATACCGGTCAGTTTAACACCTATTAAGCCGATTTTTAATTCCAATCAGAAAAAGCATGAAATCTGTGAAGATGGAAAGATTTGTTCACTGAGCACAATGCATATTTGCAAATATACTGTAGTTCTTATTAGCAGCTGTGTCTGCAGTTTGAGTGTATGCTCTATTAGATGTTTTCATAAATTATTGATCTAAATGGTGCATTTAAAAAGTATGGGAAGATATTCCTGAGGCTTACAAAAGCATAGAAATAAATATGCTATAATATACACGTTTTTTCCTCAAATATTTTCTTCACAGCACTCCCAGGGTTATCTGTTTGCTCTTTATGAACAGAAGTACTTGAGTCCACTATAAACGTGTACAATAAATATTGTATGAGAGTACTTTCAAATGTAGGACAAATTCTAAAATGCACAAGGCGCTGTGCATTGGTGGTATCAATTCAAGAAATACTCAGTGGACTATTTTGTTCTTACATTCTTTCTCACTATAATCATGCACTTATTATATCTGTTTTAAAGTCTGTTCAAATGGGAGAAAGAATGTTTGAAAAAGTACTACTAACACTTTCTCAAATGTACTAAAAGAGGTGAAAAGTTTAGTTCAGCACACAAACACCATCAAAAACATCTGTGTCCTAATTTCCCACTCAGTAAAGAATTATGTATGAGCATTATTTTCTACATATGTGAAGATTTCTCTGTAAATACCTGAGCTTCCTACACATTTCAACACACGCATAACATGCGAGACTTTGCAGGAATGGGATCTTTTCGAGCTCATGCTGACTTCAATAGGAATCAGTTTTTCTATCCTTCAGTCTAACAAAAAGCATGTTAACATAATTAGACTAAGATAAGAATAGATTGGTTAGAAGTATCAATAATAATTGGGATATTTCAAATGCCATAGCACCTAAATTTATCTGCAAGTCATGAAACTGAGAATTCCCTAGTTTCTCTGGTTTTTGTGTTTGCAAATAAATGCAGGAACAGGTAACTTCTCCATTTCCAAGCAGTGCATTTTGCACATCAATGCAAACACAATACCAATATGGTAAAGAAATAAACATTACCACTTATAAAATAGGGCATGCCAGCAGTTCATTTTGCTCTATTCTTTGAATTAATTAGGACAGTACAGAAATATTTTCTTTCTTCCCTTACTGAATGGGAAGATTATGGTAGAAATTTGGACTGTGAGGACAGTCTCCAAACTGAGAGACAATCATCCTTTAGACTGTTTCTATTTCATAAAGAGAGGGGGTTTGGGGTTTGTTTTTTGGTTTGCTTTTTGTCTGGGTTTTTTTGAGAGCAAGAGAAAAAGATCAATACTGTTTTTATGTCAGAATCAAGACATCTTTATTAATGGGCTAAACCAAACTGTACTTCTTAAACATGATTTTTAAAGGCAATGGGCCGAGACTGTCAGCTATTTCTTCATATCAGCAAAGGAATCCACTGTCTCATTAAGGCCATGCAGAAACAAAGAAGCCCAGTCTGGACCAGGGTTGTTATTATTTCTTGCTTAGTAAGCAAAGCTCTTAACAGAGATGGTGCTTAGATTTATCATCTGGGTTTCCACAAAAAATGAGAAGGAAACCGAGGTTAGGAGATTAGGTGTGACCAAAAATGTCTTCTCCAAAATGATGGGATAATCCTAATGCTTACACAATAAACTAATACAATATTCCTAAATTATTCCTAAACAAAGATTTATTGAGTGAGGTCATAAAGCAAGTTTGATTTTAATAAATTACTATAAGCTCCTCATGAGCCAGTCCTAGCTGAGAAGTTTGAAATAAGATCCATTGCAAGGTGATATTCAAAGCATCTGAGACAAGAACTTTGCTATAAATAGCAGTCATCCCTACACCCTCCTCTACAGTAACCCATGGACTTGCCTTTTGGTGAGATCTCATCTGGTCATACCCCTTTTCTCACACAAACAGTCCAAAATTCCTGAACCACATTGTTTCACTGCTGCAGTCCTTGAAGCATAGCCAGAGTGTGATCCAGTGGCCTTTGAACAGGCCGGCCTCCATGGCCAATACACATCTGTGACCATCAAACTGTTCCTCCCTGCTACTCTAATTTGGTTTCTGAATGAAAACACCCAACTGCCCCATTAGATCTTTGATTTCAAGCCAGGGCTTTGCCCACAGTGCCAAGTGTCACCCCTTTCCCACAGATTTCCTTTGCATGCATGCATGTATACACACACAATTTAAAATACTCTATTCACAGATGTGAGAAGAGGCAATTGGCTTTCTGTCAAGTTTAATAGAAGCCAAATAGTTAAACATATCTGAGAAGCAAGAAGAGCAGTTCTGCTGCTACAGTACAGGGAATTTTCTGAAAGGGACATATTCTAAAAAGCTTTGCTGATTTAAACACTACTAATTTCCTTTCAGTTAGGAAGTTTAAAATCAGAATCTTAAATAAAGATGATTTATTCAGAAATGTCAATACAAGATTTTTGGTTCATTACACTCAGCTTTTTCTCTGACACAGATTGGATTTTACCAGCTTTTAAACAAAAATCACATTTCTGGCTGCATATTTTCTGTCTTACTTGAAAGAAAAAAATGAAAAAACAGAGTAATTTTGCCAACTTGAGGCTAAAATCTTTTCTTTATCTTCCAATGAGAGTATTTTCTTTGTGTATGGTTACTAAATTTTCATTTTAAAGCTGAACAAAGTTGAATATTCCAGAACGCAGATATTCTGTTATTCTCTTTCAATTGGATTGCATGATCTTGTATGGAATCCACAAGTATGACATTTGTAATTTCTAAATAGCTGCTCCATACTGATTGTCCTAGTGATCAAAAGACATAAATTACTTGGAAGAAAACAGAAAAACTGAGTGATAAGTTTTGCTGCAATCAATGTCTCTAATATGTATGAGAATGGGACATCATTTCACCAAAACAATCCATCTGTGAAGTATGCGAAGGGATGACTGCGTTTGGATACAGCAATTAATCACCACATTATTTATAGCACTTCAGAAGCAGCTTACAGTATATTAATCAGGGATAACTTCTGCTTAATTAACAGAGCTGCCAAAAACGTCAAACAAGACCATGAAAAACTGAATTGAGAAAGAAAGCAATAGCAAGGGACTGGTAATGATGAAATATTCAAAATTCCTCCTCAGCAAAAGTCTTCTATCAGTTTCCCTTTCTGCACCCCCAGTAAGCAACAAACTCCGTTGACAAACAACTGAGCTGGCTAACTATATTGGTAACATTAGATACTCATGAGCAAAAAGAAAACAAAGCAACAAGAAGTTGACTGCATCAGTTTTAGTATCCAGCCATTCACACAGCCATGTGGCTATGGAAGACACTGAAAATAAAGAAGCAACTTATTTATTTGAAAGATCTTCCTTGGTGCAATTCAAAGGGCCACTAGAGTGAGAACTTGCATGGACCACACCTAAATTCATTTTGTCTGCTACAGCATAGACTCCATTAGAAGTAAAGAATAGGAGTAGTCTGGGGTTTGTTGTTTAATCTGCTTTTCAAATCATGGCTCAGTGGAAGTCTCTTTCTTATGCAGAGGCTCATAAAATAAAATCATGTTTTCCAGAAGTGTGAAAGGCAGTGTAACTCTCCTATTCAAAGTACTTGAAAAGAAGTTTAGCAATTAAAACTAAGTGAAGCATTAGTAAGATATGGAGAACACAAGTAATTTGCATGTTAGGCATATGCAAATTGGAAAATAAGATCTGGTTTAAAGGAATAAAGAACTTCATAAAATTACATGGCTATTAAAAGTAGCTTATATGCTAAGAAGTAGTCTGATTTACATAAGAAAATTTATTTCAATTACTACATGCAAATGGTAATTATATCAAGTAAAAACAAATTTTTATTGAAACCACATCTCATTACAGAAAACATCAATGAATTTTTCAAGTTTGGGTCTTCCTTAAGAAGGGGTGATAAAATATAGAAAAAATGCTTTTATTATTCAATGCACAGCTGAAAGTTTAACTATGAGGCAACTGCAATTAGGTTTTGTTAGTCTTTTTTTTAGCTTGGTGTCTATAGATCTCCAAATAACTTGAGATATCGACTGGAAGGAACAGTGAAGTGCTTATTGTTACCTGTCATACTTTAACAATCTGGTATAAAAATACCCTGTTTTCACTGTTGAAACTCTGTCTGTCCTTATGCAAATAAGAATACCTAAATCTATGATTAGTCTAACATGCAATATGTATAAAGGCAGGTACATTTAAGAACTTATATTTAATCTAAGAGCATTTTCACAGAAGTCTTCACGAAACTGTTACTTGACACTGGAATGAGCATGCACAAACCCCACTTTAATGTGCATGTTTGTATGCATATTTGTCTTTATGAAATGGAAAAAAAATTCAAATGGACTGAAATGAAAGTGGAACCTTCTATTTATCAGATGTGCTTGAAGAAAGATCTATCAATTGATGTAGAAGAAACTATTTCTGTGTCACTTACAGCTGAAAGAAAAATAATCATAGGATCCTAAAAGAAGGAAAAGGCCTGCCAGGAAATTATTTTGTAAAATACAGATCTACATAAATATCACCCCAGGCTCTCATCGTGTCCCTCCTGGTTTAAAGTTCCATATCTAGTAGTGGAATTTGGGAAAATACAAAAGAATGCTTCCAATGCTTTTGTTATTTCATACAGTATCACTCATATGGTCATCACTTGTCTTAATGGGTCTTAAAGGTAATTTTCTTGTTGCACTGGTAATAAAGACTGCCATGAGGTCCCTCAAGACACACCTAAAGGGCACAAATTAAATATTCATCTTACCTGGTAACAGTAAGATCTGTTCAATAGTAACATCACTTCAAACTATTCTGTAAAATAATACTGCCCTCCCAGAACTTGTGATTTGTTGAGCTCATTGAGCTTTCTCCTGACAAACTAAATGCATTTCAGATCAGAAGGGCCTGGGGTGAGGGGAAGGAACCCTGTACAGTTAGGTACAGAAGGCATTAAGAAATATGGTTTACACTATTTTGTCTCATTACTCTTTAAGTGAAACTATTAATCCAGAGGCCTATAAATTACTCCATTTTCCCATATCCCATTTAATGTTTGGTTAGTATTCATGGAATGAAGATGGCAGCCTGTGAACGTGTATGGCAGCATTTCCTCTCAATGATTCAGAGCAATAAAACACTATTCTCAGCAATCCTGGGCAGATGGTGTTCATTCTTCAAACAGGTGTGGGGATGTAAAACGTGCCTCTACCTTTACTCACTGACAGTAAGCTACAACAAATTGCTCAAAATAAAAGAGATAAAGTCTAACTTGGATGAAGCTACTGGATTATTCTTCATGCATCCAAGACTCAGAGTGATTTAAATGGCATTTCAGCATGTACTAGAAATGGCAGATCAGCCTCTGAGAAATCTTACATATCCAACTAAAATTCAACTCAGTTCGCTATTTCCTGACGAATCCTTTATGACTGAAACCAAATACTATCCATCTGAAGTCACTATTTCAATAAAAATTGCATCAGAGCACAGAATCAAAAATAAAAACACATTCTTGAATATCTCTACAATGTATTGTAAAATATACTTTTCCTTTCTTTTCTGCAAAAGCCCCATTATCACTGATAACTGCTTTTAGACAGGCAATGTTCTTTCAACACTGATAAGTCTCCTAGACGGACAGACTATGCCAGACAGATAAAACTGATGCAGATAAATACTTTGAGCATTTCATAGAATATAAATAAAAAGGTTTCTAGAAATGAATGATAACAAAAGCAACACTGCAAGCCTGGTGAAAAACCTTTGAACACAATGAGAGCTAGAGTTACCCAGAAAATGGGAGAACTACAAATAAATATGACAGACAGAGAAGGCTCCATCTGTAGAATAACAGCATTCTACTTTGAATCAGAATGCATTTAAAAATGTAATGTAAGAAAGCCCAGTCAGGCAAGACATAAGCTCTCTGTAAGTACATCCAAGTCAAATCAAATAACTCGCCCTGTTTGGTCACAAAACCAGACCTAAAAACTGGGACTATTATGAAGGTCTATCAGAGGAAGTAACAGTTCCCAAATAATCTTGTGAGAAGCTCTGTATGGCACAGAAATTACTTACCTGCAAACCAAGTAACACAGTATCACCTTTCATTGACAACTTCCAAGACAACTTAAAGACAACTGGAGAATTCTCCTGATCTTATTCCTAAAAAGGGAGCTGATTACCTCCTTATCACATGCCAGCTATGAAACAAGAAACTGACAACCAGTGAAAAAAGAAGACAGATGATTTTGCACATCCCAAAGAAAACCAATTCTGAACTTTGCCAGGTTCTGGAATAGCTGCAGGCACTTCACAGACCTAACTACCAACTACCAGTCAACTTCGTCCAGTTGACCCAAAATCACTATCATAGCCCACTTGAATGACAGGTAAGACCTAAGCCTCTGAGAGATTTCCCTTTAGAGCGAAAAACTACTTCAAAATGGTTATTTCTCTTTCAAACCCTGAGACCCCAGGGTAACTTGCATTTTCACACATAATCCAATTAGTAAGATTGAGACTAAGCTAATTGCAGTAGGAAAAAAAATGACCAATCGTCATGTAAACCTTGTGGCTTCATGGTTTCACACTTTGTCTTTAATACCTGTCCAACAGATAATACAGGATTTTCATTCAGAACCAGCTCCCACTGCAGTGGGATAAATAAATAACAAAACTACTCAGGAGTCATATGCAATGCATTCTGCATAGAGTATTAAGTTGGAAATGAAATGATGCATGCTAGTAATCAAAGGAATCAGCTTTGAAAGGGAAGGTAATTCTCTTTTAAATCTAAAAGAGACAAATGAATCTAGCAAAACTACCCCACAAGATCTTTGTCTCTCACTAGCATATGTTGGAAAGCAATCAATGTGAATTAGCAGCATTCATGGAACTGATATTTTACTGGATAATTGCTGATTACTATGCAATACATAATTGTGAAGTATTTTGCATGTGTGAATTGACTAAACATTGGAAATAACTGTATTAAGGATTAACCAGTGATTTGGGTGAAAAGTTATATAGTAAGCAAAATGTTCTTTTTCCCGTTTCTTTTATTAGCCATGTCTTTGAGCTTAATGTTAGCGCTCCTTTGAAAGCACTGTGTTTATCAGCCTTAATTTTAAACCTCACCTTACTGTAAAACACAGTCACCTCAGTGGCCCTTCCTGAGCCTCTCTGTAGTCAACTCTTCGGAAAGATTAAAATATCATTTCATTCACTGAGGAACTTTTTTTTTTCTTTTTTCACGGAACACGCAGCAGCCAAGAACATAGACATATATTTCTATTTCCTTTGGCTTGAATACCTGGAAGATTTTGATGTTTCCATTGATCCTCACTGTGCTAATAAGCTAAACTGACTGTGTTCTGACAAAAGGAAGAACTAATGAATAAGAGAACAAAATAACATAAAACCAAACATATGGCAAATATAATTCCTGTATTTTCAAAATAGTCAATCAATAGGCTAACACTCAATCCAAAAAAGAACTATAGCTTGCACACAGAATATGTCAATTTTCAGCTGTCTTCCTTTGCCATTCTCTGGTGGGTTTTCTGTCACTCCTTTCCCAAATGACATGAATGCTACTCAGCATTGGAGTCAAATTACCATTTTTGATCTTTCAGCTGCCTGCAGTTCCTACGAGCTCTGTTCATTCCTCTTCCTCTCTCTCTTCACCCTTTCTCATATCACATGTTCACACTTTACTGTTCTTCAACACACAAAGCTCCACTTTGTCTCTCCTTTTCCATACTTTTGCCATCATTCTAAAGCTCCTTACATCCAGGGATTTGCTGCTGAGGAGCCTTCTCAATCAGTGGTAATATATTTATGTTTAACAGCTTTCTGAAATCTCTTTCTCTGCTTTTGTGCCCTTGTTTTATTTAGATCTAGAAACAACACATGGCATTCCTCTAATACACATTGGCACAGTTTTGCTCATCAGAACTGTATCTTCTGAGGAGTATCTTCTCATGCTTGTTTTGAGATTGCTTTCTGCTAACTTCCCCTGATGTGCCATTGTTCTTGTACAGAAAGAAACTATAAATAATAATTCCCATCTGTTAAGACAATTTTTTAAAGCTACTTCTATCAGTTTCTTTTTAACAAGCATCCTTATTTTTCTGAAACTCCCCATTTGTGGAATTAGGTACTTCTGTATTGGTTCTTCTGACTTCTGTTGTACCTGATAGCATGCTGAAGTCAAGCACGTGGTTACAGAATGTACTTTGGTAATAACATTGTGTCGATAAACTGCCCCTCCATTGATTCTCCAATTAGCTTCCTCAGTGGAAAGTCATTTGTGGTGTCTAAAAGTTTAGTTTGACTTGACAGCTATTACCCAATTGACATGGGAGGCCACAATCACGGTGAGCTGAAATAACACATTTCTCCTGTGTATCTTGACAAGTGTCTCTGACCTATCGTGGTATGCCACATTCAATGATCAAGAACTTATAGTCTTATTACTTATACTAAATTTAGGCCTAGAAATCCAATAGGGATTCTTAATTACTGCCTGACATAGTTAATTTGTTTACCTGCTATAACGTGCATTTCATTTACTACAGATCACGATTTCTGCACATGCATGACCACCCTTTCATTATTACCTTGTTCCTATCCCAGTACTACTTTTCCTTACAGAAAATTCCAAGTATGCTTTTTATAGCAATAGGCTAAATTAAGGCTAGGTATCCTATACAATCCAGGTATCACGAAGTTTACAGATACCCCCCTAAAACTCTTAAAGAACACAGTATTTCCAAATTCAGTACCGCAGATGTTGGAAGATTCCAGAAATAAGTTTGTCTAAACAAACTCTCCCTGACATTCTTGTATGCATATGGCATATTCTCTATTTACATTCAAATGCTGTATTTCTACAGGACAACTCTTCTGTTCAAAGCAGGGCATGGAAAGTACTCAATTGATCATTATTCCTCTCGTTTCCACATTCACCACCCAGACTGTAATCCCACAGTGTATTTACTGGACACGATCCAAATTCTGCACTGAATGCAGAATTATCACTTTCCTCATGGGCCTTCAATAGTTCTCTTATTCTATTATCTTACTGTGCTCCTCTTTTAAACAAACCTAATTAATCTAGCTTCATAACTCTCCTGTAAAACAAGGTGGTTCCATATTACACACAAAGAACAGAGGGGAAGCAATTTCAGGTAAAACTGCCCAGGAGTCAATTAATTTTTCCTGGCTAATAAGAAAATAATATCTTAGAACCCACTCTATATCTCTACAAAACTCCCAGTGATATGATCAATGCTACAACCACCCCTCAAGTAAGATACCATGTATATCAAGCGAGGATGCCAGAAAAGAACAAGCAGAAAAGATTAAATTTTTGTGACCCACTGTATATTTAGCAAATATTGGGTCTCTACAGAGAACTTTTCTAGTCTACTTCAATTCCTATTCAATTGTCATTTTTTCTATGTGCCTTGCATAAAAAAAAAAAAAATCCAATCTATGCAACTTTGCTTTGCTCCCATAGCATAAGTGGTCATGTATAGAGTCTCAAAACGAAAAACCAACCAAAAAATCAAGACCTCAACAAAGGAACAAATCAAAGGACACCTGATAATATAATCAGATTAATGCAATAAGCACATGGAATAAATGTTAATAAGCACGCTGTGATCCTCAGTGTGCACACTGTAGAAGAGCATGACATGTCTACACAGATGAGATGTTTCCACACAGCGGAAAAGTCTTTTAGAGATAACAGGTTGGGTGTGAAAATAGTTCACAGGGATCTCAAAGCAATATAGTAGAGAAAATTTCTTACAGGTAAACAAGGAGGAGCAGTTTTTTCAGCCCTTTAAATCTACCCATCTGCCTGTCTGGATTTCTGCCTTTTTTAGAATTTCGGACAAGCCCCAACAGAGAGTACTTAAGACAGTGGGATAAAATTCTCTTATTTGAGATCTCAGCGATTAGCAAAATAATGTGTAGCAGCATTGAAGACAGGCTGTAGATAGGCTAGAGGAGATGCAGGATGGTAATCCACAGGTACATAAAAGGCTGCTAACAAAGAAGATGGGAATAGTCTGTTTTCTGTGTTCATTAATGGATTCCACTTGCAGCAAGAACAATGCGTATTAAACATAATGGAAACCTTCAAACAGGGAAAAGAGTAACAGACTGTGACAAATTGCCTGGCGAGGATGTGGAAAGTCTGTAATTAGAGCAGGCAAGACAGATATCTGCTTGGAACGATACACATAAAATTACTTGGGGCAAGAATATTACCTCTTGAGGCCCATTCCAGTTCTAGTTTTCCACTTTTCTTTATACTCTCTAACATCATTAAAAAATTAAAACTATTTCCCTAAAAATCTCTCTGTATGGAATGTATATTTAAAAGAATTCCGCCTCTCCCAGTAGCCAGTACAAAATTGCTGTGACTATTCAACAGAAAAGGAATAAAGAACATTTTGTGTTTCCTTACACTCGTTTATGTCAACTGGAATACTGAAATACCACTTTTATGGGTGACAACAAAGCTCCCTGTGCATACTGAAGCTGGGTGGCTGCCTATGCACAAAATGATGACATGCACAGTCGACGTGCAATGACACAAGACCATACATCTAAAAGTTGATTACCTGATTCAAATACATGCCATTTGTCTTTAGCTGTTGAAAAAAAAAGAAAACAGAAAAGGGGAGGGGGCAGAGGGGAACCTGTAGGTAATAATGTCAAATTTTCACTCATATAAATGTATTCCAATATGACAATTATAAATTCTTATCACTGTTATAACCACCTAAGCACTTTTTTCCCCTCTAGTGAGTATCAGTCTAGGTCTGATTTGTCTTTTTCAAACAAAGGCAATTAAACTAGTGTTGAAGAAGAGATAGTGTTCCTCATGTTGCCATTCCAGTATCCCAGTCCCTTCAGGGTTCATTTCAATGACGTACCACAGTCACCTTCACACATCTTTGGTACAAGAAGGTTCTAATGGACCCTCACCTCTGATTCACAAAGGCTCTTCTGATCTGATTTCACTACCTAAACTGCACTGTTGAGCTCAAGCCCAGGACTACTCCCGAAGACAGCTCTAGTAGGCTGCAGGCAGATCAGGCCCAGGAATTGGAGCAGAGGGCAGACAGCTTCTTTCTCCAGTGTTTTTCTCAAATTTATTGGACAAGGACAAGAGCACAGCAAAGGAACCTTCACGACAAGAAGACAAAAGGGAGGCAAGAAAAACATCAGGAAGCGTATGAGAGAATAAGGAGAAATGAGTGGCACCCATTGGTGGGTAAGAATAGGGACTAAAGAAGGAAACTGGCAGCAGGTAAAGATGCTTGGGAAAGGCATCCAGAGTGGCTCTGCAAGGAAACTGGGCCTTCAATAGAAGCAGAGTAAGCAGGAATGAAGTAACACTTTGTATGGTGAGTGGGACAAACAGGAATATGGGTGTTAGGATATTAAGACAATGTAGAAAATTTGGACAGCAGAAATCTGTATTTGCTTTGCATGAAATCTGAGAAGGAGGAGCTAGGAGGAAGAAATAAAATTTATATCAAGGAAAACAACGAAGTTCTGAACTAAACCTAGGACTGTTGAGAAGCTGGGGAGGTGGTGTAATGGGGCAATGGAATAGGAGGGAGACTATGATGTCTAGATTGGACACAGAGAACAGCAAGAAGGGAACAAGAAAAGGAGCAGGGAAAAAGGAAGAAAAAGACTGACTCATACAGTGGCAGAAGGGAGAGAGAAGCTTGCTGGCAAGAAGCTCACGAAGTAAAACAAGATCTTAGTAAGTAAAGAGAAGGAGCCTGGAACAAGGAAAGGAAAGCAGTGGAATCAAATATGGGATAATTTGGAGTAAATGAAGTATATTTTCCTGGAATGCAACCAAAGAATCCCCAGTCTGGCCAACACTCTGCTGTCAGCAATCACCTATGAATCCCACCTGAGACAAAAACACAGTGAGCTTTCACAGATAGTCAACAATTGCACACGCTCATTTTCTGGTCGCCTGCCTGGAGACCCTGGGGTCTGACTTGCAGAAGCACTAAGCACTTGCAGCAGTGAGTGAAGGCAACACAAGTCACTGTTGTGAGAATAAATTCATTACTATTTGGGATGTGCTCAGATACTACGGCAGTGAGTGCCATCGTGATGCCCATGAGTAATGATGACTTCAAAAGGTTTTAAATAGAGTGCAGTAAATAAGACAGAGAGACACACATTGAACATCAAGGTAAAAGCAAAGTAACAAGGTTGCTCACAGAGGGGATCCCTTTGGTGTCTCTGATGCACCAGGTAGTAGAAGATGTATAAAGCAAAAAAAAAAAAAAATAGACTATTAATGTAGGTACACGAGGAGAAAATTTGTTTAGCATAGTGAAAGCTTGACTTTTGAAGCTGCATTACATGATTGGTGTTATGCATGCAGAGTAATCTACATTTTCCCCTCACATAGATAAGTAAGTGGTACGATCTCAAATTACAAGCTACACCTGAAGTGCAGTTCTGTATTGCAGACTTACTAGTGTGTGATATTAAAGTCACTAGGAGGTTCAGGGATGACTTCCACCAACATGGCCTCAATTCCACTATTAGTTCTACTTAAAGCAGCAATACAAAATGCTTTCCTCAGATTTGCAAATATCCTGAAAGAAGTTAGTATTTGTTGGCCCATTACAACCTAATACACACTAAAAGAAATCAAGGAAACAATGACTATGGCTCTGTAAAACAACAACGTGATAGTTTTCATAGTGTTGGAGGGGGTTTATTCTGCTTAATACTACCCGATTCCTCTTTCCACTGCTGTCAGTTTGGCCAACTATCAAGGCCAGCATCATATCCACACTTCCTGAGGCAACTCAATGCTATTTCTTGCATATTTGGTTTCTAGACCAGGGCTTAGGACAGTTTAAATTTTTACTTTCTTCACTGCTGAATTTATTTTCTTTTTGTATTACAGTCAGTTCACCGGATTAGTTCTCAAATATTGGTACAACTACTGTTTCATTACAGTCTGCCAGTAAATAAAAACTAACCTGGCTTAAGAACTAAGTCAAATATTGAAGTTGGCTTAAAGTCAGATGGAAGGAACTAATTCTGCCCAAATCAAGAAGGCAGAGGTTTAGTGTTCCCAAAAAGCAGGATGTACTGAGTTGAGCAACCCAAATGTATATCAGTTTAGGAGAAATCTTCACCTAAACTGCTCAAATACAAAATAAGTTGGAATGTAAGTCATATGTAAATTCAATTCCTTCACTTTCAAAAATTCAACCCTTTGATTTGGCATGGAGACAAAGCTGCACAAAATCATTCACTGCTGATTCAACTGAATCATGAACAATTTAGATCCTTATCAGGATCAGCATTTTTTCAAGTTACAGTCAAGGCCTATTAGTTTTTCACATTATTGGATAATTTTTTATCTGTTTGACAGGACTGCTTACATCAAATATTCCTGTGAAAGCAGTAAGTCATGTGCAGTTTGTACGGCACTGGAATTTTTTACTTACACATTGAAGTCACCTTAGAAAACAATTTGAACTCCTGTGATCATCTGAATAAACGCAATTTTCCTTAAAGCTTATGCAGCATCTACTTAGGGGCAAAAACAGGCCTACAAGAATGTCTTCCTGCTACTTCCAAGAAGCAAAATTTCCTTCTTTAGATAAAAGGTTTTAACACTTTAAAGTGTGTTATTCCCTAACAAAGCAGTCATTACATCCACACTTAATGAATTGCGGTTTTATTCCTTAAAGTACAGGAAAGATGAAGGCTCTCACAGAAATGTTCTATGCAGCAATTTTCACTCTGGATGTGTGAGAAAGTTCAAATAACATATGAAAGAAACTTCAGTGGAAAGCTTTTTTAAAATCCATTTTTCAGTGCTTCCTGATTCTCCCCAACAACATTCCTACTTGCATTGCAGCAGCGCCCAGTGGCTCCTGACCAGGACTCAAATTAACATGAATACTACTTCAGAATTTTTATATTTGATTTCATGAAATGTACAGTAAGCTTGGTGTCTATCACAGGCATCATCTAGCAATGCATGTCTTAAATGTCCACACAGCTAAGCAGAGAGAGCAGTAACCCTGGAAGCTGTGAGCAATAACCCTGCACACCAGTTCCCAGCGAGATCTGACACACATACATCATGAATGTTCTCATTTTTGAGACTGACATCCCAGTCTCTAAGATATTCTACTTGTTTAGATTAGCGATAAGAATGGACAGCATCGAGTGGGGAAAAGGACCACTGTTCTAAAGATGTTTAGCAGATTTAAACAGCAATATCAAGTTATCTCCATCTGACCTGCAGCTTCAACCCATCTGCTGAGAGCTGGAAAGAACAGCTGAAACACAAAATACATTCTCTTATGTTATGGTTAGCCATGTCCCCAAAGACTTTTTTAACTCACCACAAGAAATTCAAAGTTCAAGCAAGCAATGAAAGAATGTTTGAAAAGTTCTAATGTCGTCCCTCAAATCATATAAGGAACATGACTGAACAGAAAACAAATAAATAAATAATTTTTTACTCTGGGTAGAGAAAGGAGGCCCTGATGGAAAAGCAAGATAAAACTTAAAAACAAATTAGAATTTCAAAACCAACAAGATCTACCACAATGTGTTTGCTTTCCGTTTTAATCTGCGGCATTAAAAGGGATCAGGATTTGGAATTTCACACTTATTTATCACCTGGTTAAACAACATTCAGTAACAGAGCACCAGGGAGCTGCTGTGCCACTGAGCAGAACATAGCCTAATTCTACCCTGAACAAGCAGCAGTCACTGCATCTCCATATCATTAGGCTGCCCTCAGAGAGAGATCCCAGTACTATGGCTATTCTAATTAAGAGTGTTAACAGTGAGTGAAGTGTGGTGCACAGTAATTCAAACATTTCCATGGCAGAACTATAGAGCATTTCAACAGGTACACAAAAAAAATATAATTTTTTCAACATGAAAGCTTACTACAGCTCTGGTGTACAGCTATTGAAGAAGAAACACTCCAGATCTGCATCTTCAAATTTGCCTTCAGAAAGCCAGGGCTGAAGTCAGCTGACAGGCCTTAAGGCTTAATTGAAAAGAAAGCCTGTCAGTAGCTTTCAGTCTCATTTCGCCTCTGGGTGACAGACTCAGTTTTAATTTGTTGTGCAAGATGAGCATGAAAAGGTAAGACTCGGTCACCTAGTGAGTCACCACACAAAATAAATGACTAATGGGTCTATCTGCATTTGACAGACTGAGGTTCAAATCCTGCTGCTCCTTCAGGAGATGCAGATCTACTGCTTGGAGCAACAGAGGTTCACGGCGCATGTTATGCAGGCAAGGTTTAAAAGAAATTTTAAAAGCCAGCCACTTCCTACATGCTGCCTTTAGAAAGTTCCTGTTAACTTTGTTTATCAAGAAGAAAACACAGTTATTTTGTGTGCAATCACTTGCCTCCACACAAACTCTTGCACTGACAGACAGCCCTTCTTCATTCTGATAATGTGGCTCTTATCTGACCCCTCCATTGTGCAGCAGAGATTAAATTTCTTCATTATGCTTCCCTGCTTGCCTACACTATTCTGCTCTCCTATTTTCTTTCTTCCCACACTAAAAACAGTCTATTCAGTCTCTGTACTATCATCTCATGTTTGCATTTCCCTCAAATTTTGACTTCATCAAAACACAGAAGTTTACCACACCTCCTTTAAATCCTCTCTGGGAAAATTTTGCCTATCATATACATGGAAAGCTCTTTGCTAAAACCAAAGGAGTTTCCTGAGGTTGTCTACTTAATCTCCTTGCAGCTTCTTTCTAGTACTGAAGCATTATGCCAAGTACACGCAAAAGAGAAGAAAAGAGAGGGATAAAAGCAATACCCACACAAAAAAAAAACCCAAAACCCAGCACTCCTCAAAACCCCTCAAACCAAATGGTTTGTAAGGCCTGTAGAAGTCCAGAGAAAGAGCAGTCACACCAGTTTCCAACCCTGGCATTCTATATATTCCATGGAATAGAAATATTTTGTATGCATATGTATCTGTCAGTCGTAAAATACCCCACAACTGTTTTCTATTAATCTACATGAAATAAACGTTTCAGTGTTTTTAAGAGGTTGCTCATTTTTAATAGAAGCAACTTGAATATACAGACTAATTAAGGTCAAAGAATGGCTGAGGTTGGGAGATAACCCTCTGCTCAAGCAGGACCACAGCCCTAAATTCGGGTGCTCCTCTCCAGGCAGGCCATCTCTCCCAGCAGAGATGTTTTTCAAGGTAGATACTACCTCTTCCAAGTACCCCACAGAATATGTCCCATGGGCATAGACCCCAAAAACTAACCATTAGTATTTTCCTTTAGAGTGACTCAGAGGACAAAGGCAAGAAAAGAACCCCAGGACAGGCCTAGTCATCCTGTTCAGACCAGTTTACTCAGACATCTACTAAAAAGTTTTAGTAGGATAAAATAAATCAGCAAGAAGGTTAGAAAACTTTCACTCTTCCTCGTACAATCCTTTCAATTAGGAAGCTATGTGTAATTCTTGTTCCTTCAGTGTTCAAGCCAGAACCCCCTGGTGTCAGGGTCTACGTCTTAGATCAGCCCTGACTGACAGTACTTTGGTACAGATTGCTTTGAAGTTGGTAATATTTTCTTTTAGATGCCAACCTTGCTGCAGGAGTTGAGGACACTGCTATGACAGGATCACAGAGTTAAACATTTGAAACCAAGCGGAGCCTTTAGTTTTTTCTGAAAAGAAGCAGAGCAGTGCTGAATAACATTTCCAACAGAAATCATCACCCAACTGCACCTGCAGCAGCTGCTTGTGGGAAGACAACCAGAATACAGGAAAGAAAATCATAGCTAATAGCTAAGAGGAAGAAACAGATTGATGATTTACATTTTTGTTTCACTGCCCACAAAGGCAGCCTGAGACACTAATTTATTCTAAAACGAAGTGGTTTTGTTTAATTAGATACTTCGATTTAGACACTGATTACACAAATCTTTATGATTTGATTTTATTTAATTTGCTGGATATTTCAGAGATGTGACCAAAATGCTTCTTTATTCCTACAAGTGGAATCAAAGCAGTGAATTCATAACAGCTTCTTCTTTTTTTTTTTCAACCTTAGTGCTTTAAATAAACAATAGCAAAAATTTCAAAAGGTTAAAATTTTATTCTTTCCATAGTTATTCAAGTGTTACTTGAATAACATCTTTATGTGAATGTCTTGTTAGCCAATTGTACTACTTTCAATGCAAATATGTAACAGTGACCTTCACTCGAGAAAGCTTATGAAGGATAAAGCTACACATAACAGCCTCATGTAATTGAAGTACAAAAACAAAACCAGTATCTCAAAGTTACACAGTCAATCAGTTCCACAACATCAAGGTCTGAATTTTTAATTAAAAAGAAGAAAAAATTAAGAAGTAACTCAGACCTTTCTTGCATATCATAAACCCAAACAGTGCAGAAATTTATTGGTGGCAAGGAAAAGTTCATTCTACAGCACCAAAACATGCTTAATGTAGATCAGCAGGAGTGTGCCTAAACTAACATGAATTCCCACGTGGGAAATCTGCTGAGTAGGTACCATAGTCCAGACCTTTAAAATAGGTATGAGCACATTTTTGCTCATCTTTAAACTTCTGAACTCTTTCAAGGCCAGTGATGTTCTCATCCTACCTTGTAGACTAGTATTAAGTTACTAGCTGATAATGAAGAGAAGTCAATATGGTATCAAATGCCACTGAGAAGGAGAATTCAGTTTGAGGAGTCAACTTTACAGACTCCAGGGTCTCCATCTGACAAGGTCTGAGAGGCTCATCAGCCTTGGGGAACTGTCCAAGGCAAGGGAGATTTGGCCTTGACAAATACCAGAAATTCTGGCACTGCAGTGAACCAGACACCTATGGAAATGCCACTGGCATCAAGTTAGGAAAAGCTGTTTCAGCTTGCTGGGCACAAGCAATTGTGCTCCAAGATCCCACTGTACTGGCTTTTTGATTTGCTTGGACTTGTAGTCAACTTTGGTCAAGTAGGACAAAATATCCAAATGAATGCTTCAGAACTACTTATTGACAGACTCTGCAGGGACTGTCAAACTAAAAAAGCATGAAAAAAATATGCTACTCCACTATCTGTACTTCCCATGCTTGTTCCTTCTTTCTACACAAACAAAGCCATTATGAATGGAAGGTTAAATTCACCATCCATTCCCCTTGCTGCTGTTTCATTTGAACTCAAGCAACTGAAAGGAAGGTTATTGACACAGGCTATAGTATTAGCATCCTTTTTTTTTCAGAAAGAGATGCATTAAGCTAACAGACTCATTGAAGCTTAAAGAATTGCTTAAAATAAGATATTTCATCCAACCCAGATTTATCAAATTAAACCAAAAAACCCCCAACACTCAATAGTATTTACTTCCCAGATTTTTACTGGCAAATGGTTTAGAAACTAAAATAGTAGAATCAGATCTAAAAAAAAAAATAACATCTGGATAGTCACACAACCTCTATTTCCTAAATTCCTTCTTCCCCACTATTTTATTCATTTGTCACGCTTGCTTGTAAAGCACTGCACTCTTCTTGACCTGCCTGCAGGAGGACATCGATTTGAAGGTACAGTTTCCATGATCTGACTGTGAAGGACATGCCCTTCCAGTCACAGCCTCCCCAAGCTTCTGTCAAAATAATCTCTTCCTTTACTATTTGATGCTGACATTCTGGAAAACATTACTTGAGAAAAAGAAAAGCAAACACACACATGCACACACACGTACACACGCTTGGGAGATGGATTTCAGAGGGTGGGCATATCTGAGGAGATGCAAAGAGCACAGCAACCTTCCATAGCAATTAAGACAGGGGCACAGGACACTATAAAACTGCTTCGGTTTCATTTGAGGAGGAGCATTAACCTAAGGCTGGAAACCACTTTTGAGTGTTTTAATGGCTAAGTTGTTGGGAAAACTTCTTTCAAAGTGTGAGTGCCCAGTCCTCCACATGCAGACATCTCTGTTCACACCAATGTCTGTTCAGACCACATTGCAGTACTGCCTTTCTTTCAGCTTTGAGAATCCAGACAACAGTGGGAAGAAGCAATGCCCACATCAGTGGTGCTTAACTGATGTTTACAACCACTGATTATAAAAGGGACACAAGGTGTTTTGGAGGTAAACACATGCTTCCATTTCCTCTATGAGATCAGAACACAGTATTTTGATACCATCTTTCCTACTTACTCATTCTTTGTTAGCAGTAATTCAGGTGATACTAGCAACTAATCTTAGTTTGGGTTTTGGGTTGGTTATTTTTTGTGCAGAGTGAAGCAGAGACCTTCTTCTCCTCCCCTTCTTAGAGTAATGTTTCTGTTGACTGCCTACAAACCTGACTAATCCAGTCCCACAGTACCTCAGTATCTGTCTGGATGCAACTGCCTACATCCAGCTGTCGTCTTGTCCTGTACTCACACTGTAGGAGCTTTATAATTTCAAGTTATCTTTCTTCTTTATCAGGTTATCTTTACCAGTTCAGTAGCAACAGTGTGTCCCTGGTAAAAACAAGAGATTTTCAAGTCCTACAGTATTGCTAATTCCAGTATCTACAATTGTTCACTGGTTTAATAGCATTAAACAGAGTTAGTCCAGACTTGTAACACTGCAAGAATAAATTTTCAGATATACTCTGTATAAATGCAAGAGTTAAAACCTGTTGTCTGGGTTACTCTCAGTGTACTCTAAAATAGTTCTGTGATTTCGAAAAACATTTCATTCATGCAGTAACTTCTAGCCAGATTTAACTCAAACAAGCAAGCAGAAATGAACTTTTCAAAAGAGGATGTAAAAATTCTCCCATTTCTTCTACACAATATAATCAACTCACAGAGACTTTGACAAAGATGACTGGTGGCTATAAATAAATTAGTATTTCTGAGTTCTATTTTACAGAATATGGATATTCGTATTTGCAATATACAACTAAGAATGGTAAAACTACTGGTAACAGAAATATCTAAACAGAATTTAGAATCAAATATGAGAATATGTACCATCCAGTTCTCTTCCCACTCTACATTATAACCAAAGGAAAGTTCATGACTAATTTCACTCAGAGCCAGAAACATCCTGAGAGCACACGAGGGGAACTGATCTATCTGGGTTACAAACCAGAACAAGCCCAACTCCATATCTGACAGCACCATAAATGCTACAGTAAATTCATTGCTTACACAAAATCCAAGACAAGGGTGAGCTCTCTCATTTCCTAGAGTACTTCCTTATGACCTCTCCTATGAAGACAGGCTAAGGGAGTTGGAGCTGTTCAGCCTGGAGAAAGAGGCCTTGTAACATACCCCCATGTATCACATTTTCTGCTCAGGTTGAGCTGTGCTTGTCAGTATCTGAAGTTGTGCAAATAGCCAGGGAAAGCCTTACTGATAGCTGCTGATGGCCTGAGGTGCCAGATTTAGTGGTAGCATGTGTATCATTCACAGTTAAAAAAAGATGGGAAATAAGGCTCAGAAAAGCTGTAAAGATTATAAAGCTTTGGGGAGGCACTAGACAACACAGTTCTCAAGGTAGCAGCCTCTCTGGTCTCAGTTCAGACCAATAAACTCAACTATGTCTCCTCCTTTAAACTCACACAAGGGTGTTTAGATTGCATCCTATCCCCAGGCTCCTGTCCACAATCACTATTTTGAATATATTCTTCCAAAGGGTTGGAAAAGTTTCTTCTCTCACGAGACCATCTACTAAACAGATGTTAGTGGTTTAGCAGCAAATACTTACTCTATTAATGCAATGAACTATAACCTCCTCAGCCGCAGGATTACAAATTACCCAGTCCCTGATCTCATTACGAAATTATTCTGTCAGAGTGTTAATGAAACAAAAGAGAGATACCAGTTCTCTCATACATGTTACAAAAGCCAGGCAGGCAGTTTGTCCAGAAGTGGGTCAAATCCAAACAGGGCAAACTGATTTCATCTGTGCAGTGTTCACTTAAGTCAGTGATTGTAGAAGAGCAAGTAGAAAGAAGTTTGTTTTCATTACAGAATGAATCATCAAGCAAGAAACAAAAGGAGAGTGGAAGGTAAGGTTTCTGTAAATTTTTGCATCTTTGACACTCAAACATTAAAGGTCAAAGGTGCAGCATTTAAAAGGAGAAAATTTTGTCATACAGATGACAGCTACATAAACAAATTAGATGAAATATAACAAAATAGTGCACCTATAAGGTTTATAAGAGAAATTTCTTAAGATGAAACTAGAGAACACGCCTAGTTCTTACACTTTTACTAAAGACAACTTTATTCATGTTATTGTCCATGGACACGCAAGTCACTTTTAATTAAAGCAAAATTTAGAGCTCTAAAATAAAGCTGGATAATATGTTTCTAAGCAGATGCTACAAGAGTACTCATCAGAAAGCATAAGATTCTGACTCTCCTAATGTGTAACTGATACAATTTCTGCACAAGCCCATATGGCTCCCAATTTTGAAGTTCAAATATAGACTATTTTATTCCTATTCAACAGAAACAATAAAACTACACACTTACACTAGAGCTTCTCAGTAATTCTAAAATTATTGGTACTAGTACTAGAAATAGTTGCAACTGTGTGCTTGTCCCAAGAGCCCCTCACCAACTCAGAGGACAAAACATGACCCAGTAAAACATCATTACCTTGTGTTTTGCAGACTCCCCTATAGCAAAGTCCTGGGGCACTGCTGCCAGGCTTTGGAGACCAGCTAAGGTGGATTTATTGTGGGCCATTTAATATTACAAGAAAATCCTACCAAACCAGGAGATGCTGGTCAAGGGACTGTCACACACCAATAGAGCTGAATATATGAATCAATATGCATTAGTCTGGTTTGATATAAATCAATATGTCATGCAGGAAAGTTATATGCTTTATACTGCCTAATCCATAGAAAGCCTTGTTTTAAGCAGCACCAAATAAATTTTATAATAGTGTTTGATTTCCTTAGCTATCAATTGATTACAAGTAATTAGCCCTCCATCAGCTCTTCGTTAATACAGAGAATTCTAAGTAGCAGTTTACTATCGGTTCCAGTGGGAACAAAAAAGCCCTTTATAAAGAGAAAGGTTGCCTAGCAAAATATTTAGGCTTTAATCACACTTGTTTCAAGTCGTCACACAGAGAAATACATGCAATACAATAAAAAACAATGCAAAATAGTGTAAGTGTGACTTTGTATTCATCCCTGGCTTTGATTCCTGTGAAAGCTTGAGCATGCACCTCTGGCCTTGAATGCTGCCCAAAGTCAGCAACCCTGACAGATCCTCTCCTTGACAGGACAAGCTGAAACACGGCATCCTGTAAGAAACTGCCACTCATGAGACAAAGAACACCAGCTCATGGTACGACCTGCACTGCCTGCTGAGAATCCAGCTATAAATACGAGCTTGTTTGCCAAGCCTTCAGGCTGGGAAGAGGCTGCCTGTGGCTGTGCCAGAGGGGCTCCCATTACCCAAACAGGCAGTGTCACCTCCTGCTGATGGGAACACCTCCTTCCTTCTGCAGCACTGAGAGGGCCAAGATCAAGACCAGAGGCTCAAGCATTTGTTAACTCCTCAGCATTACAGAGTTCTTCCTTGCTAATTACAGGTTATTGTTCATCTCAAGTGAGTGTGTGTGCAAGATGTGGTCCTTTCACTCATGAACCCAAGTCACAAATCCTTAAAGGTGCTGTGACAGGAAGTCACTGGGAGCTTTATCCCTCTTACACTAAGCAGCACTGGTGAGGTCCAGCATGCTTTTGAAGTGGCATGGTACAGTTCAGGCACTTTCAAGGCTCTGAGAGAGTTTCATCCATAGCATGGGACCACGCTTTGGAGAGTGGCCATGTTTGTAGGCTAAGCAACCACTGTGACAACAGCAAATGTGACCACTGAAGCTTCATTAACAGCAGCCACTTACTGAAATGCACAGACTGCAGTTTGTCACTTCAGACACGCAAGAAGTTCTTACACAAACCTTGAGCAGCCAAATTCTCAAAAAGCAATTTAAAGTTGTCTGTCTTGTTCCATACCGTTTCCCTACACCTAACACTTTTCTTTGCCAAGAATTTTAGCTTGCTGGGATTATTTAGTTTTCACTTTACATCAGCAAAGGTGGCACAAAATGATAAACAGCTGCATTCTACTTTTCCTCCTCTCAGATAGGATGTATTTCCCACCAGGAAACAAACAGCACTGTACAGAAACAAAGCAAATCACAGCCTTGCTGACTGAAAAAATCAATGGCCTTCATACACTTTATGCTTTTTATACATAGTAAATTTAATTTCCTGTTTAATTCAGCAGAATCTGTTTGCTTTCTTCTCAACCAGTTCATCAATCCATGACATTTGCAATATACCTCAAACTAGAGTCTGCGGTTTAAAGACAAAAGTAACATGATGCATATAAAGCACTTTTTAAAATCTCAACTTATACACAATTACAGAAAAGGTATTTAATTTGGTTTTGTGTTTAAATTTGTAATCACATTAAATTCAATTTGCATGTCAGCAAATTGAAAATCTTTGAAGTTCTCAGAGAAGTGTTCTGCATAGGTATGCATGCCCCAGTCTCTTCCAAAATCAATACAGCTGAACATTAAGTTGAGAGACAAGAGACATCATATTTCTTAAACTGATAAAAATTACACAGAAAGGGACTACTTAACAAGAGACAATCCACAGTCTTTCTCAGACCCTCTGAAAAAACTCAGTGTCTAATAAACAAATAGAGAATGATCTGCGTATTCCCTATGCTGTAGTGACTTTTGTTTGTCTAACTGCGTCAGTGGTAGGAGATCTTTCTAAAGAACATCAGAAACGATGCAAGGATACTGTTAGGAGAGGCTTGAGGAAGTAGAATTCAGATTTTTTTTGTCTTCCCCAGGATGGAGGTGTATAACTTTTTAATCAAATTCTTACATATGCAAAATATATATTTGCAGTTAAAACTGCAGCACAACAGAAACAAAGACCTTGAAACTTTTAATAACTGAAAATATACATTCATTCCCTTTAATTAATCCACATTATTTTAATGTGACTAATGAATGAAATTTTTTTCTTTTATCATAGGAAAGTTCTATGACACTGAAACCATAGAATAAATTCTTACTTACAGTTTCTCTTCCATAAGTACTGTAAAAGACACAGCTTGATTAACCTTTTCCAAGGCCAGAAATGATCACAGAGAGTCAACCCCAACCTTCTCACTTTGTTCCCAGGCCACCAGACCAACACCAGCTCAGTCACTAAGACACCAGTGGAACAGGACTCACCTAACCAAGAATGTTCATCACCACCAAGTAAATGCAGCTAAGACCTTTTCTGTGTGGTTACCCTGAATTACTAGATTACTAGAGTTACTGTTATTTTCCTTAACAAGAAAGTTAATATTATTATCATTTATATTTCAGCTGACTTCTTGTCGCTTAAATTCACCAGCACTGTCTTCACTTCTGTCTCTGCTAGACTGAGGGGCTCATCTAGCTGGTCATCCAAGCTGAATGAACACATATTCCTTCCCTACCCACCAGTGATACCACCACAACTCCTGGCATAAAGGTCAGTAGCTAAAAGTTTCAACTGGAAATAAGAATCCAGGGAACACCAGTTTGTCACATACTTGGAGGCTGAAGGGACAGTGAGCTCTGACGAGCAGCCACAACAGGTGTCTTCAGTTTACAGCATTGTAACCATTTGGTGACTAATCTGGTAATGATTCACTGAGTTTGTACGTGTACATAGAGTTTGTAATTTAGCACCTGCTATGTACACTGAAGCATTCATGAAATATGCATGAGGAGTTTAACTTGATTTTTCAAAAAGTTCAAATTTCACTGATTTTCTAGCAAGTTACCTCAAAGCTGTTGTCCTCAAAGGAACTAACTGAGCCAAGAAATAACTCTGAAGAAACCACAGACTTTCTTTAGCATAAGAACACATTGAGATGATTTGCTCCTTCTGTCCATACTACAATTTACTGCAAGAGTAAGAATTCTCCTTGGAAAACATCACAAAAGAGTGAAAAGCCAGCAGTGCCCTGGCACCTGTGATTAAAAAGAGTGTGTTTTCTTACAGAGGGCTGTACATAGGAGGGAGAGAATAACCAGAGCCCTTATGGCTTTTCTTTGTTCCTGCTTCAGAAAAACCTTTTGCAGGCCATCACTTGCCAGACAGTAAAAAAAGTCTTCCTACTAGAAAACAAAAAGGCACAAATTACTTAGGGCAGAAGTGTTTCAAAGCAACAGTTGGAAGTCAAGAGACCATGGAGTCTGAGAATTAGATGCTGAGAAAGCCTATTTTGCCCACATTTGAGTGCAAGCAGACCAGAAGCTATCACAAGCAGTAAACACTCCTGCAGATAATTCAGATATAATATAATAAAGATAGAATGCAATCATATTCATATTTTGACAATACACAATGAATAAATGTACTACTTGTGTTTGTCATTCATTTCCCACACCAATCTCACATATGGCAAAACATACAAATCAAGAAAACAATTCTGCAAATTGCATTTCTCTTTTCTGTTTTTCATAGCCTTAAATTCTTCTGCCTTTCAGACATCAGATAGCTGCACAGTGGTGTGGGGGATTAGGAAAACTGCAGAGTAGTTCTCTGCAGCATTTTAAGAGATGCTTCTGAGCACAACAGCTAGCACAAAAACAAATGTCTTACTGAAGACAAGTGTCTGCATCATAATCTGAAGTCTCCAACTCCTTAAGTGTTTTTCAATTGCTACAGATGTACACGTTGATGGAAATATAGCACCTAATGAGTTTCCAGCTACTTTGACTGGCCCATCAGCTCTGTTAATAGAACTGTGTTTCTTTCTCTTTTTCACATTGCTAATGTGCTAATGGCTAAAATTTATCTTCCACCAGCACAACTCTGACCAGCTAACCTAACAACTCACAGTGTAACCCCAGAGTGGCTTAAAATGCTAAAATACATACATTAGGACAACTCATTTTCTTCCTCTTCATAGTTCAGGGAATGTACTTCCCCTGCCTTTTACATTGCAAAAACCACATCTTTTTCCCACTCAGAACAAGGTCAACGGGCAAAGTTGAGGCAGTGGCTTCTGGGAAGTTTTGAGAACTGGTGGGGTTCAGACACCGAACTATTTGCTCCCTACAGAATTGGGTATTGCTTAGGTCTAGCTCCAGAATAACAGCAAAACATTACTGAAGTCATTATGGTACACAAAACCAACAGTATTCACATACACTGACATTACCACCTGCCTGCTAATATCACATATGTGTACCCACACACCCCCTCTAAAAATAAACACTAACTGAAAAATAGTTTATAGCTGAAAGTCCCTTTTAATAGGCAGTTATGGATTTAAAGAACAATCAATGGTCTGTACCACTTCCCTCTTGTCTTAATTATTGTTCTGCATAGTTACAAATGATGAATAAGGAAGAAGAAAATTAGAAGGAAAATTAATTCCTTAATCTATTCAAGAAAACACTGTAGGATTATACAAACATACACAGACTTACTCATAGAAGAGCTATGTAAGCATACTGGAACAGAAGGAAAAATAATCGGTATGCAGGAAAAATAAACATTAGTAACCAAAAGGAACAGTTTATCTTCTACAGTAACAGCAGACTTCGCATTATAATTTCAGATAACAGATATCCATATAATCAATGTACTCAACTGTCAGTCTGGTTTGAGGCATCCTTAATAAACACTACAGCATAACACAAAATAAAACAAAATTTTACAAGAAAGTTTTTATTAAGCTATATAAATAACCAACATCCACCAATGTAATTTTTTTGTCTTGAATAAAAAGGAAATCGCAAGTTTTGGGAGGTTTTGTTTTACATTTAACTTGCCTCACTTTTTATGTTAGTATGTGGGCCAGTCCTGGTTCTGTAACCACGAAATTCTTGAATAATTCTTTTCAATCAGTTGTTGAAATAGAAGCCGTAGTCCATTTTCAGTAATGGTGCAAGAAAATGGTCTCTCTGAATGTTGTTAGGGGAGCAAAATAGTAAAAGTATGTAGCTGCATGTGGCTGTGTAAGCAAATACGCGTATGAACAGTCTAGGAAGAATTCCCACTGCTACACTAAAACATTTTATATATGTGCTGTCATCGCCTTGTCAGGATCTGGCAATACCACCTTAGTTACATATTACAGATCTTATCATTCAGTGGAACAGAACATTCTGAGTGTGCCTCAGAGTGACACAGAAGAGCTCAAGGCATGGGCTTTTGTTTGTTTGTTTTGAAGCTCCGGATTCTGCCTTATCTGCTCAGGATGCCCCAGCTTTTCACTGTTCCCTTACAAATCCCGATAATTGCAAAAAAATATTCTGAAGATAGCGACAGAGGCAGAAATGCTCACTGTTGTTCATACAGTGAAACAAGATTAATGACTTGCCCAATGTCACTACAGAATTAGTGGAAAAGGCAAAAAGAAAAAACCCACAGGAGTCTCCCAAGTGCAAGTCAAGTGCTTTAACCACAGCATTATTCTTACATCTAAAGTGCACGACTAATCTGACCTTGCTTGCTCAGAAAATATTCCTAAAGCTGAAGTTCTACCATGAGTGCTAACACTTCGTCCTATTAATATTTTAAATAGGATTTGACTAATCCAGCCAGCATAATAAACAATACAAATCTTCCCAAAATGTGAATTCATGCTTAACACTTGAGACTTACACTTGCTGGGTAACTTAAAAAAAAATCCTACTTTTAGTCAGCTTGGCCTGAAATGAAATACCATAAAAATATTCATTATTTTAAAAAGTCTTGCAGATGAAGAACCTGAATGACTTTAAAATAAGCTGTGAAATGCATTAACTTTTCAGAGCTTATTCAAATTTAATCCCTTTAAATATTTCAGGTATACAATGTTGCAAACCTGTTGACTTCAGTGTAAAAATACAGGAATTACATATATGATATGCTTTATACCCTCAGCCACCTGTAAATGGCAAATACAGGTCCAATAGGAAAAGAAAGTTAAGGGGGTTTGCTACCCTTCAGAGACACAGCTAGAGATCCTGGCACATGCACAGTAGGACAGCCAAGATGAGGAGGATGAATCCCAAATTATAGGAACTCCACACCAAAAAGCAGGGCAGTAGGACACCCTTCAGAACATAGCAGTAGATGTTTTCTGAATCACAGAAAAGGTGAAGCTGACCAAGGGGTGGGTGGTACACAAGCAAGGACACGCAGAGAAAACACTCATCTTGCATGCAGACTGCTCAGTGGAACAATGCATAATATTTTCATCTCTGCTCAGGAAATATGGCTCATCCCTTTTTTTGATACCTATGTCAACTTCGAGCAGTGGGTGAGAAAACCAACTGATCACCTGGACTGTTTCACCTGCTGTACACATTCTGCAGGCTGCACATCAATTTAGTACCTTTTCAAAAGGTACTAAATTTGGAAGTACCCCTTCCAAAACCCCAGAATGCTTGTAGCAAGCTATTCTGTTAACTATTGCAGCATCTTAGATTAATATTTCCAATGGGAAAGCTGTTCTCAAAAATACTTCTGTCTTTCAAAACCTTGGTAAGAAGAAAAAAAGGGTCTGAAATTAAAGAAGATTTCCAAGCCCACCTGAAGTACAGACATTAGTTCAAACACAGATGTATACTTCTCTGCCCTAACGCTTGCTTTGCCTCACAGAATAAATGACATAGTTTTAGTCAGCCTGCTCCTTGGTGGATTTACAATGTTGCAGTATTGTATGGCAGAGGAAATGCAAACAACAAATAAAAAAATAAACAATTCTCTGGTAATACAGGAAATCATGTATGATTTTCAGGTTTAGGTTCTCAAACTGGATATTTCAGATTCTAATTGAAAGTAGTACATCAAATGCAAAGTAGAGCAATTCCTTCAGATATCAAGTTTACCTGCAACAGCAGATAAGAATATGCAAAAAAAAAAAAAAAGAAAGTTTGTTTCCTATTCATGGGGAGATGCATTTACAGTGCCATTTGAAATACTGTCTTAAGTAACTTCACACAAGCTTGAGCTTGACTGCTTTCATAAATACATGTATATATTTTTAACTTGCACCCAAAGCCCAAATTTTTGCCTGTAACAGTAGCAATCCACATCAGCACTTTCCACCCTCCAGTAAAACTGAGCGAACACTCCAGCTCCATCACTCACAATCATCTTGGAAGCATATCACAGAATAAGCTCATTGCTTGCATCCAAATTTTGCCTTCCTAAAATAGAACCGCTTGTTCTAGTCATTGATGCAAAAAATACATTTTTACAACTAGCCGTTGTACAGGAAACTTCAAAGCTCTCAGCTGAAATGGTATCACTGGCATTGGCCATGCAGAAACAACACAGCACAAGGCAGAGTTCTACCTAAGGAGTGCAAACACAGCAGACAAGGCAAGAGGTGTTCACTGAGGGGATATCGTTCTCCCCGTGGAAAAAGAGAGGTTCAGCAAGTCAAGGCAGTAACTGCAGAGGGTGCAACACTAGCTCATGAGGAGCCCTGATGATCCCACTTGGATAGGTCAGATGTGTCAATCACTGTATATGTTTGTCCAGATCACGAAAGACTCCAAAACTGAATCCAACTTCCACAAATTCTAATCTTATTCCTTAGGTATAAAACTACTTTTTGTCTCCTTCCCTGTTAGCCATAGTAAGAATAAAGCATGGAATAGAGGGGAATACAGGGGTTGCCCTGAACAGACATCCATGTAGTCCATCCTGTTCTGTCTTCAGCAGCTGACAGCAATCGATGTTTCAGAAACACTGAAAATTAACTTGCTTCTAAATAAGGTTTTGCCTCCTCAGAGAAAAATACTTAAAGCAATACAAAAGATTATAGGAGTAACAGGAATAACATATCAGTGGGACTCCCACCTCTGTTTAAATCTGAATGTGAAGATTTCCCTAGTCAGCTTCCCTCAATTCACACATGCACAAACACTCCACATGCATTACTGAAAGGCTGCTTATGAGTATTGGCAGCTACTAATGCCTTTGCATAAAAAAGGCAACAAGTAGTTGATGGGAAAGGAAAGCAAAGGGTAAAAGGACAAGAAGGAATTACATAAATAGAGAAGATGTGATCCAAAGTCCAGTAAAGTCAATGGAATGATCCATACTGATTTCAGAAGTCATTGGAGATGGAGTCTAAAAAGGCAGAAAACAGATTTCAGGCCCAATGGTAGACATGTTCTTTCTCCAAAAGGTCTACAACAGAGGGCATGATGTTTTTATCTAAAAGAATCATCTATAACAAGATAGTTATATCTCATTTTGCTTCCATTTAAATGGCTCTGGCAACTTTTTCTAACATGTGATACGGAAAATATTTTCTTTTCTTTCCCCCACCTTATCTCCTAAAAAAAAAAGGTTCTATCCACACACAATCAGGTCTCTCAGACTGCATTAGTGGCTGCACTACCACAGCCCTTGGGGATGATGAAAATAACGTCAGCTGTGGATTACAAACCCTGCTTGAAAAAAGGGGCATCAGTGACTACTTTGAAAATCTACTTAGCCCTTCACCACGTTCCAGTGAGAGATGAGAAAAGGAACATGGCCAGCAGTCTTTATCCTGATGACCATTCCAGCAGGAGCTATCACCAAGAAAAGAATTAATGCAGAATTAAAGCTCCATTTGAACCCAGCAGCACATTCAAATGCACACTATGTTCAGCCGGTGAGATGGGACAAAGACACATTCTTTCAGATCTTCACAGAATAGAAAAAACCTGAAGCCTGAGAATATGTCAAGGCTGTAGTGAGTAGCACAGCAGTCTGCAAAAATATTGTTTTGCATGACATAAAAACAAATGCATCAAAAATCCTTTGTTGTGTCACTGCAAAAACTTATTGGCTGTACAATTCATGATTATCAGTTAGGATAAAAAAAATGAGCTTCTCTATCTGCTTTTCACTTTTGATTGCATATAAATGCAGCTCAATACAGACTATACATTGAACATGACCAAGTAAAATTAAGTTAGGTACTGTGCCCAGCCAAGTTAGTTGTAGGACCCCCAAACCAGTGTCATTTATATCATGTAACCAGAAAGAACCTAGAAATCCTATTTTAAAAGGAGTAGGGTGATAAATAAGCCATTTAACAAGGATTTTAGTACGTATTTTGGCTCCAAATATTGTGTTGTGCTAATAAATATAATCTGTCAGCACAGATGGGGAAAAACAAGAAGTAACAGAGGCAGAAATATTTCACAAATAGTTTCAGGCCAAAACTATTATTGAAGCTTTCCTTTGCCTTTCTGGTAACATAGATACAGGAGCATTGTCCTGGGACGTGAGACCAAGTAAATCAAGCTGATGGGAAACAAGACAGCAGGATCACAAAAACTTCACCATGGACTCCTTTTCACTATGCACTTTTCACAGACAGCACATCAAACTGGCCATCATCTCAAGTACTCTCACCACAACGTGGGTACTTAGCAATGATATTGGATGAACAGCACCTGGGAACACAATTTGCCGTTTAGCTACAAATTTCAGTGGCAACTCTTGCCTTAAAGCTGCTGCCTCAGAAACTTCTCCAGTTCCTTCCTACCATTATGCCAGATTTCAACATAAATATGCTTGCATGCCAATATACAAACACAAAGACATTTCATCTTACAGATATGGATCTCCATAAATACAGGTTTTTGCAACACAGGTATTGTGACAATAAATGTCATTGCTGGTGTCAAATTCAGTCTGGAGGGAATGATCCAAGACATGGTAAAGAGAAAAGCTGCTTGCTAGAAGTACCTGCCAAATGGCAGAGAACTTTCCACTTTCTTGGCCTCAACCCTTGGCAGTTCATGAGCACAAGAAAATGTTGGCATGCAGGTGAAGCCTTAACTGTCCTCTGGAAGTGGTTTCTATGAGGGATGGGATGGGATGGGACAGGACGATCCTGTTGGGAATGATATAGGCAGACAGCTGCGTACACAAAACAGGATAGTCAGGGGTGGCCAGGAGCACATCCAAGCTGTTTTGGCGAGAAGATAAGGAAAGGAAGAGAACCTGACACCTGCCCAGCTATAAGCTGGTTTAGCTGCTGTAAGTGACTCCTCAGCAAACTATATCAGGATATTTCTGTGTGAACTCACTTTGAGTTTTATGCCATTTAGACCCAAAACACTTCTAGCCAGGCTACTCTGCCTTTTGCCACCCATACTTTTTTAAAAAGTATTTTGCCTATTTACAAATAGAGGTAGGTACTGAGGAGGATTTGCAGTAAGGACTATGTTTCTGAGCATTTTGAAAATATTTTTTTAATCTCACAAAACACCTCTCTGCACAGTTTTAAGAAAATTCTAATGATTCTAAAGGAAGAAGCAGACAACAAACATGTGCCTTGCGCAGCACTTTACCATTTTTATACTCAGTCACAGAGGCAAGAATTCATGAAGACCTGCAACAGATCATCAACCACCTCCTCCCTTGCCCCTTACTTTCTGGTGCTAGAACAAGTGCTTCCTTCCCTTGCTCCTGGTGAAATCAATCTCATTCTTTGTCAAGATGCTGGGAATGAGAGGGATCAGTAAAAAGACAGCTGCTAGAAATAGCTTTGAGTCCTTTCAAAAAGAATGGATTTATGGGGTAGAGATTGGCCTCCTTAGCCCTATCATGAGCTGCTTCTTAATAAAGTTCAGTTCCTGCTCATATGTGCTTTGAATCTGTCAGCACAGGAACAGTTTTAAGAGGCAAGATAAACATTTACATACAAGGAGACAAGCAGTGAAAATGATGTGGGAATGCATCTGGCTTCATTCTCATGCAGGTCACCATGTGACAGACCCGGCAGAGATTACTCAGCACCCAGTCATGAAAAACAGAGATCCCTTCAAGGGGCAGGTTTAACAACTGACAACAGTGGACTGGCCAATTCTATTTCATCAGCCCATTATTCAGTGTAAATGTGTGAAAAATCCATCTGGTTTTATTTCTCTGCATGCACAAGGTATGAAAGGAAACAAAAACCTGTTTAAGCAAAAAGTAAGAGCATGACAAAAGTACTCTTATGGTAAGACCTCATTCTCACAGTTCAAACAGTCTCTGCTCCCTCTGCCTCACACAGATGTTTGCTAACACAATAGCAATATCTCTGTTCTCCCTCTCTCACATCAGATAAACCAAAATACCACTCAGTGATAGTAACAAGACAACATAGCTGCTTGAATTGAGTAACAGACAGCCAAGAAATCCTTCATTCATCCTGGATTTACAGTTACTTGTCTCAAACAAGTAACTTTATGGGTAATCAACCTGTCTACACAAAAAATGAGGAAAGTAGTGTGGGTTTCTGAGGGGCATTTTGGAGGAGGTGAAGATCTTTACACCCAAAATAACAAGTGAAAAACTTGACTCCTCAAACACCAAATCAGTTTCAGTTGTACTTCCAGCATGGAAAAAAAAATACAAAATAATAATGAAGGGTAGAACTTGTTTATACTTGAGGGGAATTTGACTTAGGCTGTCTTAACACATGGCCTTGTAGCAGCAGGCCTATGGACATACACACAGTACCTGTGCCTCAGCAAGAAAGGCTGATGAAGATTACTTCAGCTAAAAGCATATGAGATATGATCAACTTCTGTGCAGAGCAAGCTAAGAATGTTAATTATAGTCCATGCAAGACTGTCAATAAACAGAACTCAGTTAATCCTTTTTAGGAGAGGAAAGACAAAGACACAAAAAAGGCTTACACTTGGCCACATTTTCCCTTTTCTTCTCAAATGGAATTTTTATAAAATCCATCTGTTAATATGATCTTCACAATCCTTCCTAAACTATACAATCCAACAGTTACGTGCAATCTGTCATTACTAGGTTCCTCCTCTCACTCCCTTCTTTAAATATAGTGCAAGATTTGGCTGCTTGCTAACATGAGTAAAGTAGCTTTATTACTGATACAAAAAACATTTCCTAACAGATACCAATAAGTTACACTGGCTTTTGGAATAGCTTCAAAACTGGTCAGACCCTCTTCTTACTAGAAGCTGAATTATTTCAGCTGAGAGAAGTCGAGGGATGGAGATGTTCGGGTACCAAGAAAACTTCCAGCCACAGATCATACTCTTCAGTGCAGACCAACTTTCACATGCAGAACAGGTCATGTTTAGGTGGTGTTCAAAACCCCATAGGAACACTGAATAAAGAACTGCCTCTCAGTCCGCAAACGTTATAAGGAATGAAACTTTTTACATATCCGTGGGGAGCACAATCCCGGCATTTTACCATGCAAACTGTATTTGTAGTTACCACTGAATTCTTGCTGTGAATGAGAAGTGGTTATAAATAAAAAGGATTCTGCTTCAAAACTGGGGACCAAGCTAGAAACAGTTAGAAACATGCACCATTCTAGTCACATACCACAAATATTTACTCCTTTATGTGAGCTGAGAGTGTGACACAAAATCTGTAATAGTCATTGGTCCCCACAAAGAGTTTGCAACTTCCTGAACTAAAATACTAATTTAGAGTTAGACTTTTCTTCACGCCATGACTCCTCTGCTCTTTCTGGGAATTATGGAGATTTTAAAATATTACTAATTCTCACTAGCAGATGGTAGTAGCACTTTGTCAGAGCATTATTACATTAAAGTTAACACTTTGGAATTTTAATGCAACAGCTCCAAGACTTACTTCTCAAAACCCTCCATAAAAGGGCCATTTCAAAGCTTACATCTATGACTGCTGCCATCCACTGGCTTCCATCCATTTTAAGTAGTGGCCTTTGAAATAGCAGTATTAAAAAATGATAAAAAACTTTCAAATCCAAAATGGTCAGGGGGAATTTGTGAAATGAGTCGCAACAAGGAACCTCTGTCGTATTACTAAAGCAATGCTAACAACAAAATAACATCTCTATTGCCTTTACTCCTCCTCTTTCAAAAAACCCAAGTGCTGGTTATTTCTGAGGAGCAGACGTTTGTTTACTCATTGCAGATGCCTGGAGGTGAGAGCAAAAGCAATCGGCACACGCTTGTTCTGAAGGGAGGATTAGTCAGAATGAAGGGATGAGGGCACCGGGGATGATTCCAACAGCTTCCAAAGCACCAAAACCAGCAATTTCAATATTCTATTTGTTACTCCAAGTTAGTGGTACAAAATGATGCAAGGACCTTGTTTATAGAAAGTTAGCCCCCCTCTCCCTTTCATGTTCTCTATGGAAGTCTGTAAACCTAGTATTTTCTGAAAACACTTGTACTCCTTACTTGACACAACACAAAGAGCCAATTAATTCTAGCCTCAGGGACATTTGGCAGTCTTACAAAAAAGGGGGGGGGGGGAAATGCATCCCTTTTAAAAAAAGCTAAAAAAACTCCAACCGCACAGTACTTTGATGAACAGACTTTTTTTTTTCTTTTTTTTTTAATGACTAAACCCTGAGAAGATGATTTTCAGCAATAGCAGTTTCCAAATGCTATCGTTATCTGCCTTCCCCTGAGGAAGTATTTACCTCCTCCTTCCATACATCATTCCCTGTTATTAGAAATCATTGATCTCAAACACAAAAATATTCTAACAAACTATTCTCCCAATTCTTGATGTGTCTCATTTACAGGAAACACAAGCCAGTGGCTGTGCCTTTGCTGCCTTGAATGGGGGTTGGACAAGGTTGATGCTGGCAGAAAACCAGACCAAATGAGGACATATGCCACAAGATAAGTGTGAAAGGAGATCCATTCACCGCTCTGGAGCTTCACTGAAGAAAGGTGTAACTTATAAAGCAAGCTATGCAGCTATTTGAGATGAGGAGAAAGCTAGCACTCGCCCCCTCATCCCAGGAACGTCACGGCAGGCTTTGCATCCAGAAGCAGGCTGCATTATTTACCCTTTCCTCCCTTCCTAAATTAGGTCAAAAGTCAATGGAGCAGAGGCTGTGACTGTAGGCATCCCTCCTACTCACCAGCCACACAAGCTGAGTTTAAATGGAGGCATGGGACAGATCAGCCTATGAAATAAAATACTAAGATAATGCCAAGGCATGGGAAGGTACAGTACACTGAGAGTTACCCTGGCAGGAGAGGAGCGGAAGGTGACACTTCAGTACTCATTGTTTGCATCTGTGTACAACAATATTAAACTATACAAAGATCAAATGGATCTCACTTTTCTGCCAAGGAACCAGGTATGACTGTTGGCTGAAAAAACCCAAAAAACTACGATCTACCACACAAATCAAACACTTTATGATAAAACCATAGAGGCCAGACAGGGAGAAACAATCCCATTTTCCAATCTATAATTTAGTTTCTTTTAAAACTTAATACCATCTTCTAGCTATATTGTCCTCAAAGCATCATTTGCATTATATTATTAATCTTTTCAGTAATATTTGTGCCACTCCAGTACCTCACGCCTTTGGATTTTCCAACTTTTCTTGTATTCTCTACAAGGCCTGTCCCAAACATAAAGCCCAGTCTCCAAACCACATAACATTTCCTGCTATTCCCCAAAGGTATCCTGCACTCTTACAAACTGCCCATCACTTATGCTAACCCCTGCAAATGTTTCCTTCACCCCTTCGCCACCCAAAAAACTCCCACCACTGCTAAGCACAACCCTCCACCCCCTTTCCAAAGCTCCCACATAGAAAGCACCACAAAAACCTTCTCCACAGTGGTCCTGGCTCCCAGAGCAGCTCTGTGGCAGAGAACGTTTTTTTTCCTGCCCACTCCCCTCAGCCATTTTATTCAACATAGGCCCTACACTTCTTGCAATGCTGTCAAAGATTTTTTCCAAGTAAACAAGCATTTCTCATCTCATCCTCATCTCCAGGATGCAGTCTAATTCCAGAATGGGAGAGCTACTTCAGAAGTTGGAAAATCATTTCTCTAGATTGTTTCAATAATGTTTCGATAATATTTCCACAGCAATAGAAAAACTTCACAAGACTACCAAATGAGGCTGCAGATATTTCAGAATCACTGATTATGTTTAAATATCTCTTTAAAATAAAGTAGGGAATTTTGCAACATAAATTGTTCCACTTGCCCAAAAAGGGGTCTTTTGTTCCCACCTAGTCTTCCAGAAGTCTACTATGAAATATTTGTCCAAGTGGGACAGAGTGAGAGTGGGCATGTGCATAATCATGTATTACTTCTGGAAAAACCCAGAGAATAACATGGTGGCAGCTGATGAGGTAATGATTGCTTCTATTTGGCCACTTTAATCAATGTTACTGGCAATAATATATTGTAGATAATAATTATAAACACATTGCTGCCCTTCATTTCTTGTCAACTCTTTCACCTCACAGCCCCAGATCAGGAAGTTTTGACATCAGCCATGCAGCACTCGCCCTGACAGGACATTCCTGTAGACATTTCTAACTCCTTTCATCCCTCTGTACCCAAACTGATCACTCACATACATGAATGAGCAAATCTGCCTCTCAAAAGCCACACGAGTCTCCAGGTGTACAAACTGAGTCGCAGAGAGATCCAAGCCCTCTCTTTCACTTCAGCTTCAAACCTCCTGACAGCCAACTTTTTGTTTCATATTTGTACAGCTTCCAGCACGGTGGGGTGCCATTTCACGATTTGTATTCATGTTATGGCTTCCTGCCTGCAAGCAAAAAGCCTCCTAAATCTTTGTTTTGTTACTTAAGGTGGAAACTAATACCATCCCAAACTACAGAAAAATCCAGTCAAACATTTTCATTAAGAATTACAGATTACCAAAAAAGTGTGTATTTATATATCGTATATGCACACATTAATATATATCCCCGTGCTTGTTATCAACCTGTAGCATGGAGCTGGAAATTCAAGTAGTACAAGAATAATGTACAAGTGTAATTTTTAAAAGTACTTATAGCAAATGCATTAGTGGATATACTGCAATATTGCTTCAGCCTATTTATTCACAAAGAGGAGAGATGAAAAAAGACTACCTTTATGAATTATAACCAACTTTTCGAGGTGTATTTGTCTCAAAAGAGGTCAAATAAATGGGATTCCAGAGAAATTTCCAGAGAAAAACCAGTTTTATCCAAGTAACACATACTTGTGTTAAGGTGTGTTTAACTTTTTTCTTCCTGGACATTAAAAGCAGGTATTTAAGAGCACAGAACACAGTGACTATCACAACTTCTTGCTGTGAGTTTGGAATATGAAAGAGAAAGAAACTAATAGAAACAGTGAAAGGAAGAAATTAAAGTATTTTACTATGACCTAAAATAGCTCTCCCCTTTCCACAGTCTACACTGTACACTGGCCACACTCTGCCACTAATCTACAGTGGCTTCAGTGAGCAAGAAATGTGTCTTTTCTGCTGTCTTTTTCCCTTTGACAACTGTCTAGTACAAGAAATGGTTTTAAAATGTTGCTCAAATGTTTCAAGTTGAACACTACAAAGATTGCAAGAAGGCCAAGGATATACAAAAAGAAATATCCTTGTTTAATAATGTTTGGTGTGGAGATATCCCCACTGTGTGCTTTCAGCCCAGCCAGACAACTTCTAATACTGATTGTAATCAGTGAAGTAACTCTACAGCAGTGTCTCAGCACCTGAGAAATACAACTGACATCTTCAAAACACCCCAGAGGCTCAGGAGCCTGACCTTCACTGAGATGAGTTCCTGCATGAGTTAAAACAAGTTAATGTCTGTCATCAGGTCTTGTCCCAAACACAGGTCTGGAGTTGGCATTCCATGGCAGGGAAGCCTGCCCTGCGCAAATTTACATTTCTCTATTTAAAAATGGGTTTGCAAGATTGATTTATCTGTGTACATTAAAATTAGGCACAGCAAATCCAGGCCTGGCATTCAGGTCTACTGCTCTGCCATCCTCTGCTCTCTCCAGAGCTCTCATCCGGAGCTCCTTTTCATAGCACTGGAGTGGTGCTATTTGATTTTGATTTATCGCAAGTGAATTATTATAATGAAATCACCAACTCGATTTAAGCCTCTGAGAAAGATATGGTTGGACTAGCAAAAAACTGTTCTGCAAAACAAGCAATTATTGTTAGGTTCACTGGATATTGGCCTTAGCAATCCAACTGATTACAGAAAGTTAATGTTTTAAAAAGCAGTGAAAAAATAAGGTATTAAATCCTTTAAATCAGCATGAAAGGCTCCAAGAGGAATTTTATAGTTATTTTCACTGCATATTTTATTAGATATGTGATATTTTATTCATGGGTAAAGCAAATACAACAATTAGGAATAATTAGCATTTCAGCACAGTGTTATCTAATACATTAAAATACACATATAATTCTTCTTTTAAATTCTGTATCCTCTCATTTTCCCCTTTCTGGTTCAGAACTTTGCCATTGAGCATACCATTTACAGGAACATTATACAGCTCCCAAAGAAATAGAAACAGACAGAACTAGTGGCTTTTACCTTTGATATCTTATTGTCCTTCTGTCCTTGCATTTTTACTCATTTTCTTTTTCAATTTCCTCTTGAGTATAGTGCTTGTCACAGCAACCCAGCACAACTTTGAAGAAACTTCTTTCCTTTCATCTTTTCTTTTGCACCCTACTCCCCCATCATTCCACAACTAATGTGGGTAATGGAAAGCTACTTTAACCCTGCTCTTACAAATCCATCGGTTTACAGTTGACTAAAACTACAGCAATTGTCTCTGTACCACTGCTTCCACCATAACTTTAATGCTACACAGAAATGCTGTAGTTACTGTATTATCCTTTCTCATTAAGTAAGTGTCACTTTATATGGGGCCTTTTTTTTTTTTTCATTTAATGCAGCACTTAGAGCTCTCAGAACATCCCTTCCTTGAGCTTCTGTGGTGAGTCCCAGACCAAAGAAGGAAAAAGTCTCTCCAGCTGAAGTGCACTCTGCAGTACAATACAGAGCACAAAATACCTCCTTCTCTGAATTAGGTATATTATCACTGAAACTAGGACATAAATTCTGAACCTTACAAAATTACAGCACTGCACAATAGCAAACGTGCTCCCTTGCCAGGTTTCAGAACTGTCATCCAAACACCAGGACATTTCATTTACTAACCTTCAATTTCAGCCTGTGTCCTCCCTGTTAGAGAAATCACAACTCTCCAAGTCACACAAGCCTTTATTAATTATAGGGGTTGCAGACACAAGAGAATCTTTCCCTTACTCCATCAGCTCTTACAACTGCTTGGCCAACAACAACCAGAAACCAAAGCCTGACTCCTGCATTGAAGAACAGCAGAGGAAACTGCCCTGATGGTGTTCCTGGGAAATTGAGAAAGACACAGCAAGAAAGATGCCTTTTCCTCACCCACTCCTCCATTAAATGCTTCCATTTCAGTCTTGATGTTTAAATTACTGTGACAAGAACACACAATTACATTCTGCCTCTGTAGTGGGGGACAACAGCACTTCCTCTTCTCCACGCGCTGCTTCAAATACACAAGCCAGCTAAAACATGTGCCCAGAAGGCTTTGCCCAAGCCTTCCTTACATGGTGTTGAGGATGGATTAACTAGCACTGCACCAAACATATCCAACAGGCATTTAGCACACATTCCATGCCACATGTCATGCTGCACCCCCTCACACATTGCACCTCTTCCAATACAGCCTGCTAGCCTAGATGAGTGAGGAAGCCACAGTCAACATTACTCTGAAGAAGGCCAACAATGTTGGTAACAATTGCAAGCAACAGAACAGCAACTACTTCCTCATGGACATAACAGATGGTGCAGGAAGATAATGCAACACCACAGAAGGAGAGGAAGTGCATCTGTGTGCAGGAAGCTCAGTAGGAAGCCTGCTGCTACGCCACCAGCCTGGGGTACAAAACACCTCAAAGAAACATGAGCTGTCATGAGCAGCTCCAATCACTCTGTCAGCTGCCAGCAACCTGCCTGCTATGCTTTACTCTTCGGCTGTGACAGTCATACTGTCTCTTGGCGCTTCTAGGTAGCACAAACTGGTCTGGGGCTCTCAGAGATGGGTGTGAGCCTGAGCAGAGCCATGAACTAGCCGGTAAGGTCTATAGGATGCACAGGTGTGGACCTGTCCAAGTTTTGACACACAAGCCAAGCCTGAATCTGAAATCAAGGTTTTCTTCAAAATTTCACCAGCTTAGACAATAACTAACTTCTTCTGGAATTCAAATCTAACTGAAACAAGAAAAATAAATATAAGCTACAACTGAATTTGCAGATGCAGAAAGGTATCTGAATTTGCCTCATTACCAGTGTATAATCTGAAATCAAACTTTGGCACATACGTTCATGCATCATGATTTATATACAAAATACATTTTTAAAGGTTGATCATTACCTTGTAATTGCTCAGAATACTGGAATATTATTTTCTTTTTTTATTAGTCACTGGTAAGTCCAAGTGACCAATAAGATACCAATGGTAATTATCTGTGTCTAGTAAGTGTTTAAACAATGAAGATGTAAAATAAAATATGTTTGGAGGGCGTGTAGATGGAAAGAGTGTTACCCTGTTCTCATATATAACCCAGGTAATTAAGAAAATTAATTAGAAACTGCTAGCCAAATAGAAGTGCTCTTTCACATAAACTGTTTTTAAAACCATTTTTTACTGTGCTGAGAAAAAAAAATCAGGCAGTGGAGTAGCAGTAACAAAGAGTGAAAATACAAACCTCAACTCAAAAGGCAAAAGCCTCCAATAAATTTCAGCCAAAACCAGGCTGTCATGGCAGATTATAGATAGCTATATATCAAATGGAAGAAAATGATGTAAGTTCAAGTCTATATCTAGGGAGTAACCTAATGGCTTACAAAAGTCATCTCTTGCCAATACCACTTGCTGTACAGGGCTGGGGAGTGGAAGAGAACCATACTTAATGCCTTTGTTCATTAAGTTAAATGAACCTTAGTTGGTAGGTTTATGTAGTCACAGTCTTGAAAGATTTTTCTCCAGTGTGTTTTTCCAAAGATGGCATTGTAAGAATAAAGGCTCAGTGCATCCATAAGTAGTCATGTGAAAGCACAGAGTGGCAGAAGTGATTGCCATGTCAGACATTTGTTAGGGCACCACTTGAAAATGGATGGTTGATTTTTTTTTTTTTACTCTGTCTTTATCAAGGACAAAGAACCTGATATAACACCGAGAGTTATTTAAGAACATGAAAAGGGGGCACCTGGTGTGGTCAGCAATCCACAGGCTCAGTTTAAAATCTTCTGAAGTCAACTAAGCAACTCACCTGGATTATGACAGACTCTGGATCAGGCCCTTATGATGACTAAGAAACACTCCAGAAAGCAGTGACACCTAATGGCAAGCACACTTTTGGATGTTGGCAGGCCCTAATCTATGGCATGCAAAGTCATCCCTCTTTAGCTGCAGAGGAACTAACACACATCACAGGGTCTGAACCACTGCCACAAATCTCAGCACCTGGGAAGGTGTTTCAGAAATAACGCATGCAGAACCAGAGAGTTTGTCACACAGGCTGAGCATTTAAGTAGAACACAGTTACTAATAGAACCTTCTGGCTGCTCAGCCCCAACACACTGGGTTCCAGGTCTTCACTCACAGGTGAAGTTTAAAACGTGTAGGTGTGTTTAAAATAAGCAAGTAAGCTTCGCATACCCTAGAGCAGGGACAGCAAGGACCTGAGTGCTCCTCTGCAGACACTACAGGCATACAGAGATTTATTTGTTTCTAATAAATCTGTTTTGCTTGCTTGTCCTGTGCTTTATAAATGTATGTGAGAGTACTGTAATGAACAGTTAGTGGCATACACTACATACCTCCTAATGAGGCTTCACCAATAGCACAGCAAATTAAATTCCCATTACCAATTCTCAACACAACCCAAGCTGCATTGTAGCACATCAGCTTACAAAAAGAAACGTGGACATGCATACCACCAAGCAACAAGAATCCCATTCCCTTACAAAAAAAAAAAATTACATTTTAGTCACCACCAATAACAAGAGAATAAGCAAGCAATAGACCCTGTGTTGGAATTGACTTGATATTATTAACCATGGTACAGAAGAGCTTAAAAGTATGAGCCAAAACTCAGGACCCAGCAATGCTGGGAACTTGTCCAACACAAGGAATGCAGAAGTCCTGGCCTACAAATTCTAAAAGCTGCGAGGAGTAAGGTAAGGGCAGAACTAATCTGCACTTTCAAGAAAAAAATATGGTATATATAAATATATATATATATATCTCAAAAACAGACACATATGTAGGAGCATATATAATATAGATAACTGTATCATATATATTTATGATGTTTCCATTAAAAATAAAAATGCCAAGGGCAGCACACAGCTGACTGAAGTTACAGATGAACATAAAAACCAACTTAAAGTAATCAGGGAGGCTGAACTAGGTTAATTAGCCTTCAAAAATACTTCAGCGGTTTTTTTTCAGCAAAACTTTTGCACTACAAAACGTGCCTGCTGCCCTAGGTGATTCTGCAGCACTTAATACACATGTATCTGCCTATATGTTTCTATAGGCACAATAGGAAATCCATAAGCATGTACAGATGTATTACTATGTACATACCAAGGGAAAATAGTGAGCACAAAGTACAAAATAGAAAAGCATGAGACTATCAGTGGTAGAAGATACAAAGCATACGCAAATTGTGCAGTTGGCAAGGAATGCCACCTAATCCCTGCTTAATTAAAACACTGTTCTAAACTCCTGTTTAGGGAGTGAGGAGTGTGGGACGACTGATGTATGAAGAAAATATCAGGCAGCGTGGCTAATCTCAAAGACTTGGGAGCTTTCGAGCTACATAAATCAGAGCGACTTTTTGAATAGCCTCATAAAACACAGAACCATTACCATTCCACACACGACTTTCAGATTCTTCCTACAGCATACAGATCATTAGGAAACTTCTAAGCAATCAAGTAATGTGGGACTGATGAAATTACTCAATCAATGCATGGGCTGAGAGAACTAGCATAATACAGGATTGCACACTTTTGACATGGTAACCCTGCCCCTTTCTTTTTTATATAAGGGTAAGGAAAATTATAGTGGAGTAGATTCATTTCACCATTTTCACAAGAGTGCTTAATGTAGTCTTTCTGAACTGCCAGTTCCTATTTATAATAGCAGGGCAGCAGAAACATACAGACTATAAGCAGCTCTACCGATGTTTAAAATATGATACAGGAAAGCCTTTTTTTTTAAATGTGCACATTTACATACACACAGACTTGCTCTGATGATCAAAAGCAGAAACTGTGCACAGAAGACAGGAATATGAAAAGGCATTATCATAGATAGATAGCAGTCACTGTATCCCTCCCACTGACATCACCAAGTCGTTCACATCTACTCACTAAATTGTAACATTTTTTTTGGCATTGTCTAAGAGATGACTGATAAAATACTTTAAGACAGAAAGCATCCTTTTACAGGAAACATATAAAATAAAACATAGGCAAGCAAGAGAGTTTGTGCTCTATATTGAAAAAATATGTACTATTAGGAAAAGGGTATGCACAGGTAATATGTTATTTCTTATTACCAATTGCCCTTCTCAAACATGGGAAAATATTTTCCACTTGAAAATCGTAACACTGCAGAATGAGAAAAAGATAATGCATTTATTCTGTCTGTTGCCTAAAGCATCAGTACTACCTCTGGTAGTATTTCTTCTCCCCTGAACTAGGCATTTTGTTTTTCTTTGGCTTTAAGAGTTCTTCTGTAGTTAATTTCTGCACAGAGTACCCTGCTACAGCTTTTGCTCACTCAAATAAATACAGTTTATTACTTATGTCTAAATATTTCATGCATAACTTTATTTAATACAAGTGGAAGAAAGCAAAAGGGGGTCAGAAGACCAGGTCACAAAATACAGTGGTGTTACTTGGGGCCAAATTTTCTTCTGTGAGCTGTACAAGTTGGAATGTTTAGCTGTGTAACCATTTACATTTGTTAGAAGAGTTCTGATTTCAGGTCATTTATTTTCAGAATATTCATTTAGTTAGTAGATTTAAAGCTCTGTTGAGCAGTTATATAGTTTGTCATTTTCATGGCAGTATAAACCAGTGTGTAAAAAGAGCTAATCCCCTTGTCGAGTGTACTAATTGTCTCTCAAGACAAATTAATTGTGTGAGAAGCAACTACTTTGGTTTTGCTAGTCTGGGTTGGGGTTTGTTTTTTCTTTCTCTCAAGGAGGATTTACTGTGTTGATGTATGTAATCACTAACATCATTATTAAAAAAAGAAACAAAAAAACCAAAACCCAGAGTTATAATATGTTGCATTTATCATATAAAACAAGTAAACCAAACACATTTTCATTAATACGAGGGGAGAAAAGCTATCGTCTCCCCTGACGGGAGTGCAAAGGCGCACAGCTTGCCCAGCAGCGCTCCCTTAGCCAAGAGGATGGGCGACAGCAGATGGCAAAGAAACTCCTGATCTGCTACACAGTCAAAATTTCCCCCCAAATACTAGGATGTGACCGTTTGTTACAAGCTCTTAAGAAAGAAATCCTAAGACGTAACTGTCTCCTAGTGTCGCTTGAACAGTCTACAACTGGGAGGAATCGAAAAAGTCATTCTCCCTTTAAAAGCAGGGCACAGAGCGCTACCTCCCCTGTGCAATATTCGCTGCTCCAGTCGCACACAGCAAAAAGGACTGACCCCTATAAAGTTGGGTACCCAAGAGGAGCTGTGGCTTGTGGCCTCGGGGACGGCTACACGAAGGGCTGGCGCAGCGCTGCCCAAATTTCCTGTCCTGCAGGAAAGCTCCCGGCGGCCGAGCTTTCCAAACGCTCTCCCCGCATCCCCTTCCACAGAAACCCTCTACGAAATCCCCACGACAAGCACCGGCAGACATATTTATAAAGCCAACTCCGGGGAGAACGGCAGCTGCCCCGCAGCCGAGGCCGGCACCGCCCCAGGAACCTCCCCAAAAGCCCGGCGGGACCCTGCCCCCGAATGCACCTTCCCCGGGGCAGCGCGGCGCCGGCCGCCCGCCCGCCCCCGCTCCGCCTGCGTGCGGTGCCTGCAGATGGGCGAGCGGCCGCGGGGGAAGCGCCCTCCTCTCCTCCTCTCCCCAGCTCCGCTCNACACGGGGAGGCGTGGGGTCTCCCCGGGCCGAGGGCGAGCCGGGGCAGGCGGAAGGCAGGCTGGAGCTGACGGGCGGCGGGGACGAGCCGGGGAAGTGCCCGAGCCCTGGGCCCCCCCATCATCAACCTCATCAAAACCTCAAGGTCTAAAAGCACGCACATAGCCCGCCGCCAAGAAACCTTTACACAGCGCGGTAGGGGAAAAAGAGGACGCCTGAGGTCCTGGTGGAAAGCAATTATAAGAGGGGACAAAACAAACAACAACAA